>VXBU01013104.1:0-58763 GCA_013400315.1 Bombycilla garrulus | reverse complement strand
GGATCCACACAAGCTGTGCATGGATCTCGGTATCCCTCATGGATCCACACAGGCTGTGCATGGATCTCGGTATCCCTCACGGATCCAGAGATCCACCCACAGCCCCTGGGGATCCATGAGGGATCCCCTGCTTCCCCTTGGTCTCACCATGGCTGCAGAGGAATCTCAGCTCTGCCCCTGGAGCAGCTCCGGCCCCTCCTTCCCCACTGACCGGCACCGCCATGTTGTTTCCCTCACACGTTCTCACCTCCTCCTCTTTTCTGACAGAAAGAAAAAACTGTGCCCCACTTCGTTTTGGTTTTCTTACTAAAAATGTTATCACAGAGGTGGTACCAGCCTCTCTAACTGACCCAGTTTGGCCAGCAGCAGGTCCATCTCCAGAGCCACGAGGGATTGGCTCTGCCGGACATGGCGGAAGCTTCCAGCAGCTCCTCACAGGAGCCGCCCGTGTGGCCTCCCTGCTACCAAGACCAGGCCGAGCGGGGGGAAAAAAAAAAAAATCTTATTTTTAGCTCATCTTTCTTTGAATAATGACACATTTGTGAATTATGAGGGAAGAGAAGCTCTTGTTTTCTTATCCCATGCTCTTTACATCTTCCACTTCAGTGTTTTATACCACGTTTCAAATTGACAAAAAACGAAATTCAATGATGAGAAAGCACAAAGCAAGAACAAATGTTTGAACAAAGTGATAAATGGTGGAGAAATAGAAGTGTGGACATTTAAATGTATGTCAAGCTTCCCATCCCTGCTATACAGCATAAATAACATGGGAGGATGTGGCTTCGCTACTTGAGAAGACATACATCAAAACATTTTGACACATTCAATAAGCTGTTGAACACGACTAAAATGCTAAAGAAATAGATGAGCTGTAAGGAGGAAATGTGCCAACATGTCAGGAGAGATGAACTGGATTATGTAAGAAAGGGACAACCCTTTTCTTCTCTTTCATTTCTGGGAAACAGCAGAACCACTATAAATGTGAGATAATGGAAGTTTAATTTCACAAACCAAACTCCTTGTCTAAAGCAGGACAGAGACACCCCTTCCTACTATCAATAAAACTGTAACAATGCTGGAGAAAATTTACTTTTCTTTTAAAGGACAAAGCAGTGTATCTATTGGGCCAGATGTAGGAATCTGCATACACACTACATTGTGTAACTCAAGTGTACACTTTTTTTCTCTAAATAGTCATTCACTCATTTATTGAAGGTATCATCTTCCAGAAGGATAAATACTAGCATTGTTTTAATCCTTTTTTCCTCTCAAAGCACTAGTTTCAAAATATATATATATGAACTTATAAAAAAGGAAACTTTAAGCAGAGCTCCTTCACTAAAGTAGTGAGTGATTTACCTGTTCTGCTTCACGTCATTACTATTCCTTTTGTAATATCAGCTATCATACAGCACATTTCACCTGTACTCATGTTTTATTTTTTTACCAGGTTAATGCCTTTCAGATGCCTTTAGAGACATACATAACAATTTCTTTTAAAGACTGCCTCCTTTGATTTGAGGCACTGTGAAGGAACTGCAGTTTGACTTGTCAAGGAACAACACTGTTTCTTAACAATTTGCAGAAAAATGTTTATCCCAACACAAAAAGCACATAGCTATAACTCTTCTGCCAGAAAGAGTGCTATATAAATATGTTTTCTTTGATGAAAGCAAGAGAAACTGGATGAGAAAACTGGCAAGATTAACGAAAATAACAACTAGAGTGAAAGATGGAATCTCTGGTGTATTGACCTCAATGCAGTCCAAAGTGATTTCAGCGTGGGCAGAGTTTCAGTTGTCAGGCAAGGCTGAACTCTCAGTTTCTGGTGTCAGGAGCCATGGCAGGCAGGGAGCAAACACTGTGCTACTCTCAGGTGTGTGTCACCTGCCTTCCTCTCTTTATACCCCACAAGCAAGTCTTGTTTCTCTTGGACTGTCCTAATCCAAGGTCAGTTTTGTGTCAGTTTTTTTCTCATCTGACACAAATCCAAAACTTTCTAATCAAGGCTCCCATCTCTTCCAGGTCTCCTTTTCCATCCAGCATTGCCTGTCTTGTAAATCAGTTACACACTCAGCTCCCAGTCAGGATCTCTGTTCCCAGCTTCCTTCTGTGCCTGACCTTATTGGAACCACTCCTCTGGCAAAATCTCCACCCTTGTGCCACTACTGCTCACCTGCTAAATTATTGCTAGATCTATGCTACCTCAGTAATACGAAACATTTCTAAGTCCCAAAAACATTTCTAAGTCCCCCAAAATTAGAATTTTTGAACAGTGAAGTATTCTAAACTGGAGAGGAACTGCACAGTAAAAAAATGCAGATGGTTATAAAGAAATGTACTGAATATGAAATGACAAAGGCTCTCCTAGCTCAAGTACATATTTACTACATGAATAAAAACACATCAATTAAAATCATATTATAAGAAATAATACTAAATAGAAAAGTACGATAGAATTTAACACATATTTATAGAAGGAGTTGTTGCCAAGCTTCTTTGCCCTCAATCTGCCCCGTAGCCACACAGACCATGTGCTGGCTGTTCCCGAGACACGCATGGCTTGTCATCTTCACTGATTAATGGAAATTACAGTGACAAATCCGGAATCCAAGCCTTACCTAAAGGTGACATGTAATCAATACATTTGCATTCCCTCACAAACAAGGATAAGCAGGAATATGATACCCTGAATTTATACAAGAATAAATAATCTTGGCTATAAATATAAGAGCTATCCATCACTCCTACTTATTTGCCCTGGCAGCTGCCTGGCAGCGATTTTTCAAGCCGGAATCAGGATCCTGGGCATGGTGCACTGCCGGGACTGCAGGGAGAATGTGGATGGGTGTCAGGTTATAAATGGCTGCTCTAGTCCCATATGGCACATAATCCTCCTGCAAGGCCAAGCAAGGAGCCACTGGATTTCACACGGTGGTTTTATGAGGCGACAGAATCAGCAAGTTTGAAACAAGCAGCTCCTAGAGACATGAAGCGAAACAAACTCAGCAGAAGGGAGCCCTAATATAACTCTCTGATTGCAGCCTGCTACTCAATTCCGAGTTCATCTTTGCCTCAAAATTGCCACTGAAGCCGAGATAACCAACAAGGGCTTTTTTAGTACTGCTGCAACTTGAAGCATAAAACTCATACAAAAAACATCCACTACTCCACTTTGTATGACTGATGGAGGCACTGCATCTTCTGTAATAAGGGGCAAAAATTGACATGAGGAACAACTGAGGATCGGGCCTCTGTGCCTGAAAAAACCTCGAGGCAAACATTCTTCCAAGCATCATCAGCAAGGAAGAGAGGATGTCTGATTTCAGAGCTGGGTGAGCATCGTCTGCAGCTCGTCGTTAGCACTTGCTGGCGAGGCAGAGAGCAGCACTCGCTGCGCTGTCCCTCAGCCTGGCACATCCATCTCCCTCTGGGCCATGGGGAGGAGACAATGGAGCGTGAAGAGCTCCGAGCCTCAAAGGGATCACAGACTTCCTGATTAGATGCACTGCACTTTCTAAAATATACATATTCCCTCTTTTTTTAAAGAGACTTTCCACCCAATAATTCCTGTCACTGAGACAGAACACAAAAATGTACAAAATGTTATATACTTCCACCCCAATTTAATGCACAAAGCTGCGTTAAAAATGCAGCAGACACGTGAAAGGGAAACGGACACATCTGACTACACCAGGAATTCCTTCCCTCACTCAATCTCATCATCAAACACCACTACATAATTACCATCATTAAACACCTCTACAGTGATTCAGGATTCAAACCTGCACATCTAAAGTCATTCTTCACCCTGAACTGACAACAAATTTTTTACCCCTTGAGAGTGTCAATAAGTGATACAAAAATTGAGCACAGGAGAAGCCAGAGATCTTGATGGTATCAAATGTCACCTCTCTGCACGTCCCAGCAGCACCTGCAGCTTCTGACCCAACTGTTCAGCCAGCTTCATTTCCACAGACACAGGTGTGGGGGTATCCATGTTATCTTTGGCAGGATGCAAATCCTCAATCCACTTCTCACCTGTCCACTAAAAGACCAGGACTGCATTGATCTATTTCAATTTCATGGGAAAATATTAAAAATGCTCGACTAAAAAACCATCAAAACACACAAATCCCATTAGTGGGGAGCAAGAGCATCTCGTTCCTTGTCTCCTGTCACTTGGGCAACCCTTCCAACCTCACTGAAGATCACTAGGCAAAACCAAATATTTGGACAAAACTCGCAAATATAAAGTGCAAACAGAAGAAACAACAAACTTAAATTTGCTTTTCCACTATATGAATTTTATAGCTATCACAACAGGACTAGAACAAATCACAAGGTGCAGATTTAATTGGTTTCTAAAATTGCACTTCATTACTTTCTAGCAGAAAACCACTTTTAGTTGGTCACCATAAGAAGGGCATCATCAACACAGCCATCCCCAGCATGGAGTTTTGTTTTCAATTGAAAATATTTTTAAGGCATCAAAGTGAAACAGCATCCTGGAACTGCTGCTGGCACAGATGTTCAGTGGGAACCTGAATAATAAATGCGAGCAGGAATTCATGTGAGCCACTCCAAGTCTAAAATCAAGCATTGCCCAGCAGTTCTGGTGGCTCTGGGCACTCCCCCATGGCTGAGGTGCTTTGAAGCACTGTCATAGATGTTTTTATTTGCACTGGTAGTTAATCTGCAGCTTCCCTTGGGAAGGACAGTGTCTGGAACTGCCTCTCCTAGAGCACGGGACAGGAACCAGCTGGAATGGCTGAGGGATTCCTGAACGTGCACAGGGGTCTTCCCAACCCGAGACATATGGTCGATTATCCATTTGGAAATCTTGCACAGCTACACTCTCTCCCTCTAACATTTAAAATGTTCACAAGCTTGAATAAATAATCTGTTGTCAAAAACCGAAAGAAGAAATAAAAGCAAATTTATAGTTTAGCAGGAGAACTGGGGGCTATTGCTAGAACTGAAGCAACCATAAATTTTTCTTGACTTCTGCAGTCTTTTCTGAGACCTGAATGATCTTGATAAATACCTAATGAAATAATTCAATATATTTTCTTTATGCAGTATGTGCATTTATTGGCTCTTACTGCTGAAGAGTGCATTAGATATAGCTGCCTTTTTCAAATAATTAATCACCATTTTTACCAGTCAGAGGCAGCTCAGTTCAGGTTTAAATGGTGATTACTTTCCCTAGACTGCTGCTCTTTTTAAATTATTTATAAGATTGAGGACATTTCTGTTAAAAGATTTGATGTTTCCATGTAAATTTTCTAAACATGAAATAGGTTATTGATCGTTGCTCAACACTTTTCAGTGACCAAATATAGCAGAGAAAAGCTATTACAAAAAGCAGTGCTGTACTTGTCCATAATTCCAGGTAATAGACAGATGGGCATGATGGGAAACTGCTGATGGCACTGCAGGACTGAGTCCTGCACACACGACAGAAGAGGAAGGGAAAACCATTTTCAAAAGAAATAACACAGAATATCAAAATCCATAAGGATTTCTAAAAATAAAACTCATCTTAAAACTCACCTCTCCCCAAGAGCCGTTCTGTCTTAGCCATATTCCTATCTAAGGAGGTGCTTAAAAGATGTTTTCCTTCTGGCTTTTTGGCTGTAAAATCAACAATCTAACAAGAGGTGAGAATCTCATTTAAACGCCTTTACCAGAATTCTTTATTGGTAATTAAAATTTTACCTCAATGCATCTTTAGGTTAAAAGTGCCATCTTTTTCCAGCAGACATTGGCCTGAGTTCCCTTTGGTCTATCCCCAAATGCACACCAGGATTACAGGCAGATGGGTCCAACCAAGGTGATTCTTCTACTGAGTCACTGCTTCCACAGCGTCATGGGCAAGCAGTTATCTTTGTTCTCCCAACAGAATAATTACTCTGAGCACAGAAATCAAGCAAATGTGCACCTTTAAGAGGAAGGAAACAAGTACACATTTCTGACTGAAGAGCCCTGTGTTCATCCTATGTTCAGACTGGCAGCTCCTCATCATAGTGCAGTTATTTGGAGAATACCAAAATCCACCTGGACTAATGCAAGTCCTTCCACCACTCTTCCCTTTCACTTATTTGCTCATGTTTTGGGATTTTTTGGGTAGTTGCCTGTATATAAAATTAGTCACAAAATAAATATAAATATTTCCTTAACAATAACTAAAATAGCTTGACTTAACACACAGTGCAGAACATAGTCCCAAACTCTTTCCTACTAGAAAATATTATTCAAGGACCTATGCACCCATTTTTTAATATGAAAAATGGTGTCATTAATACAGAATGCCCAAAAGATTAAGATACCTTTCTTGCCATTTGGCCTAAAGAGAAGCACACGAAAATTCCTTTGCACTGAGAAGTGCAAGTTTGATATCAAGCCACCTCCTACAGAAAATAAATCACAGTTGTTTTCTTAAACCTTCCTTCACTTGAAAACCTAAATCACCTTCACATTGTCTACAAAGCTCAAAACATCGTGTTTACCTGAAAGCAACGTGTACTCTCATGTCTTTTTTATATACAGTAATTTTATTACGGGGATTTATTTCCAAAGGAAATTGAACAAGGCAATTTAAAGGCTCTCAAAGGAATAATAAGCACTAGTCAGCTTTGGTGGATGAAGCAGTTATTTCCTATTTATTTTTCTATTATACCAGAAATATGCCTATAAATGATCAAGTAGGGAACAACCTCAATCTCCAGGATAAAATGACAAAAATCATTTGCACAGGGAACCACAGACATACTAATAGGTTTCTTGGTAAGGCAATCAAAGAAGAGTTGAATCTTACAATTAAAGAAAGTGTCTATTTAAAAAATGGAAGAAAACAGCATGACATCTGAAAAAAATAACGACAATGTAGATGATGTTCAAAGGTGGGATACCTTAAATAATTTTGGGGGCGGAAAAAAGTGAGAAAAAGATTGCATCAAAAGAAGGCACAGAGAAGACATTTGAGGTAAAAAGCAAAAACTGTAAAAATGTATTAGTTCCTTAGAAGTGGTGTCAGCAAGGATGAATTAAGGAGAAATCACAGCTGGAATTATATCCATGGTCCCCCTTCAGAACTGGAGAAATGCAAGGACCAGGGTGCAAAAAAGCCAAGTTACCGAAACAAAGTACTGGTTTGTGAATATAATAAAGTAATGCAATAAAGAGAAAATGTGGAAACAATGAAAACCATCACAAACAAGATTCAGAAACAAGTTGTTAATTCTTTTAGTGTTAAGGTGGGAAAACAAAACCAAACAAGGCATATGAGAAGATATAAACCTGAAACCACAGCATTTGGCATACAAGAGCAAACAAGACTATATATTGTAGATTTCCTAGGGACAAAGGAAATAGAAAAAAATTTATTGATGGCAACAGCAAAAAAAAAAGGATTTTTTTGGTAGGTGCATCAAAAGAAAGACAATTTTAAAATTAATCAACCATTGCTAAAGGCTGAACTGCAGAGGTATTGCACATGGATCAGGAAAGATGGCACTGAAGGATTAACACCCTCAGAAAAATAAATACAATGTGCAAACGAGGAGGTCAGATCAGTAAATTTGATGTGTTTTATTAAATCCGTTTTTAGCTATAAGTGGGCAGAAATATGACTTCATGCATTAGGCAGTGGAGAATTATCCAAACCAACAAGAATGGCAGCAAACCCTCCCATGTTGCAAGTATTTGTTACAGCAGTTGCTAAGGAAATACACAGAAATGTTGAACTGGCCTTACACACCATTAAAAAAAAATCAAAACACCAAATTATTTCTTCTACCATCTGTTCTATACAAAGCAAAAGTTATGAAAATTTCAAGCGGCTTTGAAGAATAAAGAAGAGCAAAAGGATTGTTAATTAAAATCAGCAGGGAATGATCTCCTCATTCTCCGAATCTCCTTTGATCTTCCTTAAAAAGCAGGGAAATATCTAGAGACCCAAACATCTGGAGTGAAGTGAAAGAGGCCACAGCATTTTATTCCTGTTTCTGCTACAGGCTCCTTCAGGTGTATTCCACTTGTCCCTTCTGATAGATTTCAAAAACAATAAACAGAATGGAAATAATATTCTTTGTGATAAATTCAGTTTACTCTCCAAGACTTCAAAAAGGGTCTCAGGATAATTTTAATTCCGAAGCCAATAAATAGGTGGTTCCAAAAAATAAAACACACTGTTCAGTGCTCCTTCAATCTTATGATTTCAGAGGATAGCACAAAAGAGGAGGCAGTGGAAATGATCCATAGTGGTCCTTTAAGATGGAAGGAACTGTGAAAGCTCCGGGTGATTTCAGGTTCTGCTTAAGGAAAGCCACAACTAGAGCACACCTCGAATTTCTCTTTTCCACTAAACCAGCCTATTTTCTCTTGATTTCTGTTTTCAATTACTCCAGAAAGGTTTGCTCAGCTGTTGTAAACACCGTAACTTTAAGTGTTTAATTGTTTGATGTAGAGAGTCAGCGGAAAAGCAAGTGAAGCAGTGCTGAAATAAAACCCAGCTCTGAGAAACCCCACTGCTATGAAACATAACTCATGCCACGTGCTCAGTGCATACCATGGCAATTGTCTTGCAAAAGGCCAGGGTAAAATACAGAAAAAGCTTTTTTGGGTTTTTGCTAAGTGTCCATGTTTTACATTTTACAGCTTGAGCCTGTGAAGAGCTGCAACACAAGTTGTGTGTTTATTTGTAGGAAGGAAGTACAGCTCCCAATAACCACTTGTTTAACTGCAATTATTGTTTCTGCAGAAGTATAGATTTCATCAGAAAAAAAGTTACACAATGAAAGCTTAATATTTCATTCTGTTTTTTTTTTTTAAATTTTCATTTCTTTCTGTGCTACAGTGACCCGAGAGTGTAGTTAATGGTAGAATATGGTCAGGTAATTGCAGGCAGTTCAGAGCACTTGATGAAGTTACTGCCCCTGACAGCTCACTCTGTGCAGACCTGTCAACCACTACAAGGCAAAATGAAATTATTTTGCATATGTTTCTTTCAAGGAGGGACAGCTGGATCCATCCTCTGTAGCCACAAGCTGAAGATTGAAAAATACTTCCTCAGTTTTCCAGTCTTAGAGCACAATGCATTCCACATGGAGACATAAGCACATCATTGCAATATTATTAATTCTGAGCCCAATCCTATAACAATTATTTGCTCCCACAGAAGTTGTGGCAGGCACAAAGGCCAACCCACTTAACTCAGTGCTGTGTTTCTGCCAGGAACATCGTCCCCTCTGCCCTCTCTGCTGGTGAAAGTTGCAGCTGTAGAAGAATCAGACTTGCCTCAAAGACTGAATGCCCCAAAGTGGGCCTAGAGCCCAAAGTTTACACTATGCTCACTGCTCACAACTACTGTAACAGCTAATGTAGGGGAGAAGTTCTTAATAAATAACATTAGTGCTTAGCAAAATTGGGCTCTAAAAACTTGTGTCCCGCTAAGGTAAAAAATTCTGGCTTTTGTTACACTAAACAAACCAATCCATTGCACCCATACAGCTGCACACAAAGCTATGAAACTGAAGTGTTAAGAGCTCAAGACAAAATACTGAAGTCTCCTCTCAGTGAGGCGCAAGAAATTTTTCTCTTCATGTTTAAATCCTCCAGTACGTTCTCATAAAAGTTTCATAAGATAAGAAATTATTTGTTCACATAGAGTAGACAGTAAATTAGCATTCCAGTAATACTTTCAAATTAAAAGGGATTATCTTTGATTTCTGTAGCTAAAGTATTCATTAAATGCCATTTTACCAACTAGAAATTAGAAGCAATTATGCATATGCAAGCAGTCACAGAGCAGGGACATTTCTCCATTGAAAACAGCCACAATTATTTACTGTTGGTGTGGAACAATGCAGCCTCTCCCTGTGCTCCAGGAACGTCCCTGGCACCACTGGCAAATGCGGGAGCTATTGCAATTCTTCAGCACACTGTCTCCTGTAGATGAAGTTACAGCACACTGTAGGACTTCCACCAGGTAACACCACAAAAAGCCCAGACTCAGCCTGGAGAAGCACATAACCCTTGTCTAACTTTATTTTTATTAGCTGAGGCTCTGATGTTAACGGGGATAACTCCTGTGGTTAGCTAGGCATGCACTGAAGTGCTTTGTGCAAAGGTCACACTGCGCCGGGGAGCAGCTGAAGAAAGGTTTTAGAGTGTGTGTGTGTGTGTGCATCTCTGTAGCCAAGAAGATTTGTAGTCAGTAAATGCAGTGAGTTAATGAAACCATTTCTGCACACAAGGTTTGGGCCACTGGAACCCTCAGACTCCAGAGTTCCCACACTCCCAGGGACTGCTGGCCACAGTCACCAGCCACAGAACCAAAGCTGAGCCAGCACTGCTCCACATGGACAAGGCTCAGCACACATTTCTTGGACCCAATTTAGAACCAGCTTTAACAACCACCACAATTCTTTGAATCTCTCATCCTCCACAACCTACAGATGTACCACACAGAACCCCGGGGTCCAAGGCTCTGAAGCCAAGGGAATAACAATGGCTGAATTGTTTCAGGTTTCTTCTGGAACTGTCAGAGAGCAGCAGTGTTTCCGTCAGTTTGCTGCTCACTTTAACTGCTCTGCACTGTCACTCAAACCAGCCTCACTTTTACAATTTAATAAATAAAAAAATACATACAATGCTAAGTGGATTGCTGTAAAGACACTGATTTTATTACAGTGAAATACTAAGATGCCAGCCTGCTATGTTAATCAATACGGTTGCCTTGGTTGCACAAAGATAATTAAATTTTAATTGAAATTCACTAAGAGTAAGATTACCTATAAATATTTCAACAAAGAGGATAAAAAGAGATTGTTAATATTTTATTTATCACGGATAACACTCTTAAAACACCTTACAAAAAAACAAAACAGAGAAAAAAATGAAAAACTAAATACAAGTTTTTTTATGGAGTAATAACAAATGTATGAGTCTAAACTTCTTTCTCTAGATACTCAGTTTTTGCTTCATGTTCACAAGACTTTTTTGTTTACCACTACAGATGACCTTTGCCAGTCCAAACTGAGAACAGGAGATGAACACTCTAGACACGTGGATCCCATAACAACTGGATGGAAACAGAACTTAGAATCATAAAACAGGTTCTTTTCCTCATTCACCTAAAGAAGAATAGATTTATTCCACCAATATTAACGTAAACTATTGGACTGGGACCACACTGCTTGCCCTGAAGATCACCCTGGAAGTTGGTGAAGAGCGCCCAATTCCCCAACAAATTCCAGTGCCACTACCAGAGACACACAGGCTCTCTGAAAGCAATCACCAAGAGACTCCAGACTGGACCCTGCATGCACTGGGTCTCCATCTACCCAGGCCAAATTCCCACTTGAATGGCCCTGAAACATTGGCTCATAGCCACAAGAGTCTTTGCTAAAGTGAGTTCTACCAAACTCAGTGTGGATGTTGCTCCCTGGTGCTGTTTCTGTCGAGGGGAGCTCCTGCCAGCCACCTTCTGGGGAGCAAGAAGACACAAAACACAAGGAGGAAGATGTGTCTGCTTTCATGTTTAGGATCCAATTCCACACTCAGGGAGCTTGACTGACTTCAGCGGGCATGTGTAGCACCCAAAGGCTTCATTTGGGAATTTTTTGAGGTAATGACCTCAGGGGTGAGAGCACAGCTAGAGAAAAGAGGATCAGTTTAACTGATGCTCCCAATAACACCATTTTCCCATGAAGCAGAGGCAGGCAAAGCACTCTCGAGCACAATTTCTGCCACAGCACCACCTGTACCTGCAATGATACACATGCACCCAAACCTCACACTTGGCCTGGAAAAACTACCCTCAATGGTTCACACTGAGAAGAAACTATTGATTATACTGCTTCAGTTCATCTAAAAGTTATCAGTGGAAGGTGGATTTTAAACCACTTGCACTAAGGGTCCTTGGCCTCAGAAAGCGCTGGATTCTGTTACACCTATGCCAACTGATTCTCAGAAATGCTAACGGAAAAATACTGCCACTTGCAAAAGGATCAAAATAGCTCTCAATAACGTTCAAAAATATTGACTGGCCTTGAAGTGGTAAAAGGAACATAGAAAATAGAACCCTGCCCCGGTGTTCGGACGGTAAAGCAAATCGTGGTGGCACACATCTGGGATCCTCCATCCCTGGAAGGGCAGGAGCAGATGTTTGACGTTTGCAGCAGCAAGTGCTGTTCCCAAAGCAGTACCTGGTGCAGTCATGCCTGGCCTGATAATGCGCTCCGTGTGCTTCAGGGCTGCAAGCGCCAAACAAAGCAAAAGAGAACGAGCAGAACAGGAGACGGGAGGAAGGAAATGCACAACAACAGCTCTGCTGCCCTTTTCCTGCTGGGGTTTGCTTCCACAACCCCTCTGCCTCGGAGCTGCAGCTGAGCACAGCTGGGGCAGCTGCCCCTCGAGAGGTCCCAGTCCTGTCCCTGGCACCAGGCAGTGCCACAGTGGAACAAACCGTGAGACATCGGCGGCAAAAAAGTACTTGTCAGTGCAGTTCATCAATAGGATCAGATTTAAAGGGATTGAAAAGCCTGCATTTGAAAATACAGAAGTCTGCCTGAAATTAAGGGTTTGTTTGAAAAGAAGCAAACCATTTTATGCCTAATAAGTGAAAAAGTACTGAGTAACCTTTATGTTGAATGCATGACTAAAAGGCTGCAAAGGAATCTTGACAAACAGCTATGAACCTGGTGTCTGTAATTTGTTAAGATTTCTTTTGTTTTGTGTGGGGGATTTAAGGAACTTAAAGCAAATTACTTATCTTGATCCCTATCTCTTGCCCCAAATGTTTCAGGGAAACCTAAACAAGAGTTTTCCCTGTGTGATTTCCAAATAATTAAACTACTGTTCCAGTAAACAGAAAAATGTCTGTCTCCATTCTCTCTGGCGTTTCCCATTGCTCTGTGTCAAATTCCCAGTGACACCTCGTGATGGCTCCGTGCACAGAGAGCATTTGGCTTTTCTAGTTCAGCGGTCTTTTGAGTAATTATTACAATCTCTAAGCCAGGTCTGCCTCAATACAATTGCTTCACATATTTAGAAAGACCAGAAAATTTGAACCTTTTATAAAAACAGGACATAAGAAAAATATTTAGAGCTTTATCACAACCTGGGTAAAAATTGATCGGAATAGAATCTAGATTTAATCTAGAATAACTAGCCAACTAGGATTGTCAGGAAAAACGGCTATGCTTATCAGACAGAAATATAATCAGATTTTCATTGCCAGAGACCTAAACAGAAGTGCCCCCAGATTGCCATGGCCTCGAGTGCAAGGACAGTGCTCCTAACACACATCATGTACTTCATATACTGTGCTGGTCCTATCTCATGTGCCACTGAAATTGCAAACTTCCTGAATTTTACAGTATTACTCGAGCTTTCTCTTACCATCTTATTGCTCACTAAAGCCTTAAAGCACTCTAAAGCCCTCGATTGTTGTAATTCACCTGAAGCTTAGCCTTTCTTTCAAAATTAGCTGACTTACTCGACAGCAAGGCAACCTTTGATAAGAAAATGTATGAAGTTCAACACAGAAATGCAAACTAGATTTCAAATGAATTATTTCTGTCTCTTGTGAGTTAATATTGTATATGATTTATTTTAAAGCTGGCAAAGGCAGAATTTCATCTGCATTTTTAAACTAATTTTCTACTGAATACCAATATCTGGCCCTGGCAGCTGAGGGAACTGTCATTTTTAGCTGACTCCACCTGGCAAAGCCGATGACAATCTCTCTTTCGCAGGTAAGCTGCTTGTCAGTTCTACTGTCAAGACACTCTGAGATGTTTGCACGGGGAAAACAATTCCTAATGAATCACCCAGAAAGGAAAATGTCTCTTGTTTCTCCCTCTGTGCTGAGCTCAGGGAGCTCTGTTCCTTTCACAGCACACAGAACACGGAGCCAAGGAGCCTCTGTGGGGAGAGCCAGGAGCACCTGCAGCAGCTGGGGATGCTCTGTGGAGTGACATGGGACACGGCTGCAAACAGAGCTCGAACAACATCTCTTGGATCAGCGTGAGGCACGGGAAACCAGCCCTGAGGACACACCGACACACAGAGCTGCTGCTGATGGCAGCACTGGAGGGATGACAGCACAGAAAAATTTTGGTGAGCAAGGATTCGCTGCTAAACACCCCAAAACAGCTGCCAGCAAGGTAGGGCAGAAGCCAATCGTGGTTCTGTTTGCAAGCTACAGCCAACCTAAGCATAAGACTAATAAGTATTATTCTTTCCTTGCTGAAAGCACACTGTGTTTAGATTCTAATTGCTGCGCACAGCATAAAAGGAACCCAAGTTCTACACGTGTCACACATCATGAGAACAGCTCTGCAGAAGAAAGGCAAAACCAGTCTGGCACACATTATCTGCATCCCACCGAAGAACCGTTTTCCCAGGGACTGCCTGAGGCAACAATCACCAACAAAGTTCTGTGTGAACACTGAAAATGAGAAAATCACAAACAAAAAATTAACGGTCACATCCACTTTATCAACATCACCCAGACTGACTGAGCAAGTGGACTTAGCAAGCCTGACTTACATCACTTCCTCATTTTGCTCTGACCCGGTGATTTAGGATTCACATCAAGGAACCTTGATCAAAATAAAGGTTGTTGTTTTGCCACTAATATTTATTTGAACCATAAAGTAATTTTTTTTAGAAGGCAGACAACAGAATTTCAACTGTTCTATAGGAAATAGCTTTTTCATACCCTCAGGTTTTTCAAATACCATCGCTGTAATGAATTTTGGGGCACAAACCCTGGTTCCATCACCAAGACAATCATATAACTATCACCTGCTGTCAAGTCCTAACCACCTGCACATATGGAAGTCATTATAAAGTCAGTTAGGTGGCTGACTACAGATACATGATTTTATTTCAGTTTCTAAGTAATTCTTGACTTAAGGTTTCCATCTTACAGTGATTTGTAGAGCCAGCTGCAGATGCATTTTGTGCTAGGTTATTATTATTACCTTTTCACTAGTCCAGCTCCTAGATGGGTAGCACAAATTGAACTCTTTTGTGCATAGACATTTGGTCACTATTTCAGAAACATCTGGGGGGTTTGGTTGAGTATTTGGAGGGTTTTTTTTAAACTAATTTACATATACTAAGCGAGGTAAAAAATTTAACTAGAATAAAAACACTGAGAAGGACAAAACCACATGACACTGAAGATTTTATACAAATTGAAAGGATTAGATAAGGGAAATCAAACACAACTTTTATTCAACCCAATAATATTTTCAATTTAAAAAAATAAAATGCTAGTGAAATTCCTTTCCATTTTCTTCCATTCAGCAGTGATTTCCTTGTAACTTCATTAGTCTGAGAGGAGTTAATGGAGTTTCTACAGAGGTTTTCTGTCTTAATTCCTTAATTCCAACTCCCTGCCACGCTCCCAGTGACACTCCTACTCTTCAAGAGATGCCAAAATTATGACCCATCTGCATATGCACATTGATTCTCTAAGTGGTTGCTGCTTAACAGAATTTCTAATGGCTGGGACTTGCCTGTGTGGTCAGCAGTGGGAATGCTCGTTTCCTCTGCACAGCTGCTCAAGGTCACAACACTCACAGCAAGAAATACCACAGGCTTTTTTTTCCTCCCTAGTTAGATTTGTTGACAGCTTGTTTAAAAGGCACGATTAACACAGGTGGATTTCATTACATATTCTTCGCTTCTTTAAAAAGAAATCAAATAAGAAATGCATTTCCTTTTCCCAAACTTGCAAAGACCAAACTCTACCACACACCTGTAAACTGCAGTAATTTGTACTTGGAGTATTTAAATTAGATGCACTCATTTCACTAACAGAACTTTGTGACAGGGAAATTAGACTTTATTCCAAAGTAAGGAAAAGTTTCAAAATTCAGAACCAAAATATCCAGTACTCTTATAAATGAAAAATTCAGCTGTCTTTTCATGTTTCGAATCCTACCCCTGTTGTAGAAAAGAGGAATCCTCTAAGCTTAACAGCAAAAACTCAGAAACAACAGTGTTTTCTTCAGACATCCCAAAATTATCACCTTCAAGATAAGATCCACTTGGTATTTAGTTTTTCCTCAGCTCTTTGAAAATGCTAGCAAGATTTTATTAACATATCTTGAATGTCGTATGTATATTAATTAAGAGAAGGTTCTTATTATATTTTGTAACTAAACAAGCCAGAGTTGTAGGCTCCCTTAGGTACAACGTTAGGAACAGATGGTCATCTATTCACCTCAAAAGAAAATTGGTGTTTTGATAATGAAATCTTGATCACCTGCCATCTGCCTGCTAATGATTAGGAGCAACAGGATCATTTGTCTGAGGAGAAGCAAGTCTTGGACAACTTGGAGGGCTCTGATAATCTTGGTTCACTAAGTAAATTAGACACCAAATACTGGAAAAGTTATCAGTGAACTCAAGGTCTTTACATCTCTTGTCAGGTTTGACTTTTTGCTGAGATCCTAGCTGGAAATTAAATGTGTATTAAACTGTTCCATTTTCTGAAGCTACACGCACGTAAACCTCAAGCCACCATTTTGTAAAGTTCTGCCTTCCCAAAACAAAGACAGTAAGGTGAAACTTGAGCTCTACAATAACCAAAGTAATAAGCCCTGTTGGTTTCCAAGCCAGGATTGGCAGCTCCAAGTCCAGCAGCAGAGGGACAGACCAGAGCTGACCCTTAGCCTTGCATTTGCTGTGGAAGGGTGGGACTCTCTGCCCCTGTTTCTTTGAGGCAACCCCTGCTTGCAGTTCCCACAGAAAGGTTTTTATTGAACACAAAAAGAGACAACTACAGCGTCTAACTGCGCATCAAGAAATCCTACTTCTCTCAGGAGAAAACAGAATAGGGTTCAAAACAAAGATCTTACAGCCACTGTGCCTATAAAGGGAAGGACTTTTTCTCAGATTTGCCTTTGTACTTCAGTAACTTTCAGACTGCCTGAGCTTAGCAGACCCAGAAGCTATTTCTGTGGATGTACAGGACGTAACGTCTTTGCTTTTGAGGCTGGTAGCATCCCAGCACCCCCTGGCCCTCTCTGAAGTCTCCTGCTCTCCTGGCCAGGGCCCAGTGGAGCCCAGACGTGGCACAGCCAGACCGTGGCAGGTGAGCAGCTGTCCCCTGTCCTTCTCCAGGGACACGGCGTTCACACGCGGCTGAGGGAACACAAACTGCCGGGTTCCAGCACCTGGCACTGCTCCCACAGGGATCCAGGAGATTCCCTCCAGAAACGACACAGTGCTGAGCTCCTGCCCTGAGGGGATGTTCCTGGGCAGCCAGAAGCATCAGTGCTCTTGCTTGTCGTGTTTCTACTTACATGCCACCCGTCTGACAAGAACAAATTTAACCTCATGCATTTTGAATTCCTTTTCTTCACAGTACCTTCTCATTTTAGAAGTGTATCTGTAACATACGGCTTCCCTAGCAAACAAGACAGCGGTTTCTCAAGAGACTGCACGATTGCCATGTTTCTTCCTTACTGGGCACAGAAAGGGATGCTTTTTCTGAAATGAGTGCTACAGGTTGTAATATATATTTCTATTTCTCCCAGTGCCCCACAGCAGATTGTGATATAACTGTGGGTATAGCACAAGACTTTTTGGGTTGGTTTGGTTTTAGGTGTAAAGTCACTTTCCATTTCAGCTGACCTGATGTAGCTTTTTCAAAATGCAGTTCTAAAAATTGCTACAGTTTTAACATTCAGCAGATCTTATTTATGGTGTTACTTTCGTTTGTGTCTTGGAAGCTTTATCACTACAAATAACTATCTTTTTCTATTATTTTCCAGCAACACAGAAACTAAAATCTGTCCATTGCTTTTTTCAAATCACCTTGTGCTAAATTCCAAAGAGAAACAGAGTTTCTGTTGTCAAGGTCTGGGACAATAGTTAATTTGGCTACTCAGTTCTGAATCATCTAACTAATATTCTCACATAATCTTCTCTGATAATACTGATACTCTTCAATAAAGCCATTCTCCCTCAGGAAGCAAAACTGGCTGCTCTTTCTATTTTTAGAAAAACATTTTATATTTTTAAGTATTTATATTTTTGAGAGCATGCATGCTGCTTCTCTTGCAGGGCCCTTCTTTGAACTCTTCCCACAGCCTTGTTTTCCATAATCAGGCGGTACACCGGTGCTTTCCTTCCATTCCTCCTAAGCTGAGAGCACATTTTGCCACGTGCCTTTTCTTAGTGCACAAGGAACACTCCTCTCCCAGCTCCCAAAATGCCATTCTGTATGGGCTGGGTGACTCGGTTTGAGTGGCTTTAGGCTTCAAACCTTCCCATTAAAGATTTTTCTTTTTTTCCCCTCTTCACGCTCTGTTCCTCTGGCCCATCCTGTGTTGCCCAACAGATTTCACAGCAGTGAAATCCCATATTATGGGAGTCAGCTCCCATATTGGTTACACAGCAATAACTGAACTGCAGCAAATGCTTCCCACATGCTCGGCCCCATCCAGTCAGCCTGAATTCATTTGCCACAGGGCTTGTGGTCCTGCTGCTCCACCACACAGAAATCCCTTCCACAGCACCCCCAAGAAGTGGGACAGGGCACTTTGAACAAAAACAGAACGCACAGTTGTTCAGGGGTTTCTCCTAAGCACTGGAAAGCAACATCTGGAGAGATCTGTGAAGAAGGGTGTGTAGATCATGCCAGATTTGCAACAAACAAAAATAACACAAAGACCCAATTTCAGAGACTCAGAGCCAAACTACATGAGTTGGAAACTCAGGTTAAACTTAATTAAGGGGTGTACCTGGAGAAAGAGTAACAGTGCAGTCACTGATCTTGGATGATTTTTTTTTAAGTCTTAATAACCTTTCCAGGAACTAAGACCACGTCTGTTGATTCCACAGAACACTAAAAACACCCTTTGAACGTAGCAGTGATGGGTGCTAACAGGACTGATAACTCATTACTCTTGACCTCACCGAGTAGATCCCATGTAACCAATTGTTCAATTCACAGCAGAGGAATTCCTGCTCGGCAGGACAGGACTCGACTGGCACGTCCTTCCAACAGCACAGCTATTAAAGCCTATGGAATTTCAGGTTATGTTCTTACTGATAAAAATGTCAGCCTCTAGAGAAAAGGAATATAAAGGCATTTATGGCTCCTTACCCACCCCTATCTGACAGTTACTCAAGGTTTTAATACCCAAAGACAAATGGTGATATATCAGTACGTAGTAAAATGAGAAAAAAATGGATTGAAATATTGTATTTCACTACTATTTTAAAAGTTCTGTGATTTAAAAGAATTATCACAAGGTACAGAATGAATTTCCAAGAAACAGTATAAGAAACAGTTAAATTCTCCTCTACATCAGTCTTTTTTTCTGTATTAATTCCCATTTACAGAAACCATTTGCCCTTTCACCTACTTTTAGAATGTCTTTTAATGACTGTATGAATTATCTTATCATCTTGAACATTCAAAGGTAGCATTTTAGGTGACAAGCTAATTATTATTATTATTCTGCATTTTTTTCTCCCCAAGACATGGTCACCAGCTTTATGTGATGGAAAACTCATGACCTCTCATTTCTACCTCTCCCCCATCTAAAAAACTCTAAGTGCAAGAAATTACAGACATTTACTAAATTTCAAAACACTTTCCCTTTCAGTTGTAAGGCATTAATTCTGAGTCACAGAAGTACAAAATATTTTATGTAAAACTGCCCTTAATAGAAAAGCACTACAATTGCTTAACTTGGGATGTTTAAGGATGCAAGGTCTAAAAAGAGCATTAAAATCTATCAGGCTTAACAGAGTAGTTAAAAAGAGCAGATTTTTGGGTACAGAACCATTCTTTCAAGTCCAAAATACAAGCAGCAACTCTCATACTGACTGCAATTAATACCCAGGATTTTTGCAGCTGTGAACTCTCCCTCTGTCTCCAGCATGACAATCCTGGTGTTCAGTCTCTGGGAGCACCCCGGGTTTTATCCTTCCCAGACAAAAACTTGTTAAACATGATCCAGACAAGCAAGGATTGTTACCTCAGATGAGAGAAACATGCTAAGATTGTCACGCTGTGTTTGGTGCAATGTTTGTTGTTTCTGCAGCTTTTGGATCAAGCAGCCTCACTGCCTTTTCCTTCTCTGTGCCCTGGCTGAAGTTTTGAATCTGAGACTTACTGTTACCAAAACATTAAAAAAAAAGGCAAACAACAGTAAGTTCTTCTTGATTAATTTTTTTTCATTTTTCTCACCAATATTCAGCTGCAAATCTATATGTCCAACACAGTGGAAACAATTCCTCCTTAAATTGATGCAAAAACTCCCAAACCATAAAGATCCAGGAAAAAAACACAAAGGATAATTATAGCTATCACGATTATTTGCAATATTTGATGTTAACACACATCCCATCACACATCAGACTCTCAATGGTCAGAAGAAGATGAAAAGCTTTACAGCAATACTGCTCATTTCATCACAGGCCACTGTGCTGTAGATTTAAATAAATACCACAGAAATAAATAGCAAAGGTAAATAATCCATCCAGTCCATATAGTTTTACTCATTTAGTTACTCATTAATTCATAGATTGTTAAGTGTTGATTTAATTTCATCTTGATAAAAGATACAACATCCTGAATGCAGCTTTAGAAAATGTAGAATTATCTTTCGATGCAAACTTTTGAAAAAGGACAGATTTACTATATTTCCCTCAAATTATTTGTTTTATTGTTTTGGAAACAAAGTAGAGTCAGAAAAGTCAGACCTATATCTCTTGCACCAGTATTCTACTTAGAATGATAAATAATTCCCAAAAAATCCAAGCCAGACGTGAGCTGATGCCCCAAAACACCCATCTGTATCTGTTCAGCAAGACAGACCCTGAACACTATCTCCAGGCAACAGCATGCACAAAGAATATATATATATCTCTCAGGAGCCCCCCAATCACCCTTGCAGAGATTAATTAGTTTACCCAAGCCTGTTTATGATAAAATACTGCAAACTTGGGCTTATGGATTGCATTTCCCAAAATACATAGGATCACGATTCTGCCCTCCAGTGAATAAATTTCCTCATTCCATCAGGGGTCCACCTGCTGGTTCCTTGGCTCCTGAATGCCAGCAGGGGACACAGAGCTGGTTTACAGGATTTTGGGTTGGTCATGGCAAGGGTCGTGTTCCCCTGAACATGAGAACTCAATCCGTGAGCCCAGGATCGCTGGGGCACCCACACTCACCCTGTCCTGCCAGGAAACACGTGGTGGGAGAGATAAACACAGCCCAAGAAATCTTCTTCACACTTGTTCTCTCATATCCAGCTAGTAAGAGTCCCAGTTTTTAACTCCTCTGTGCGTTCTCTTTTGCAGGAAGTCGTAATTTTACATGCATTGTACTAATAACCAACAAAAACAAAGCAACAAACTCATAAAAAGAAAACCCCAACAAAACAGACACCTAGAATGAAGGATGAACAAAAAGCACCATGACAGAGGGTACAATCAAATATATTGCTGTAAAACTTTGGATCCTATGTTTAATCTTTGTCACCTTCCTCTTACTATTTGAGATATATCATAGTCATGTTTGATCATTAATTCCCATTATTTTTTTTTTCTTAATCTGCTTATAAATTCTCTTTTGCTTCTTCTCAGGACTTAACCTTCCCCTTCCTCTCCCTCCACAAAGGCATTTTGTTAGTGTGAATGAAACCCCAGTGGGATATCAGTGACCTTGACCGCAGCTCAGATGGGCTGCAGGAGGTTGCCCACACATGCCAGGTGGGCTGGCACAAAGGACAGAAAGCAGCAGCATGAAAACCAAAAGCAACACACCCCAGAGCTGGAAAACAAAGGGAGAGAACGGAGGCAAGTGCAGCTACACAAATGTAGGAGCAGCGATGGCCAGCAGCCCCTCAGCTCTTGGAAATCCATGCAGTCACCTCCCCACCAGCCACGCTGGGCACTCGCAGACCTTGAGGGACACTCAGGAAATCCCATCCCACAGGACGGCTGCCAGTACAGCATCAGAATAAGTTGTCTGGTGTGCCAAAAGAGACTTCAGAAAAGGCTGGAATGCTAATATCAATTGATTTTCTTTCTGTATGCTCCCCAACTCTAAAATCCCAGCACATTAAAAGGCTTATTACTGAAGAAGAGTGGAATCCATTCATCGAACAGGAACACCAGCTGTGTTTGAATACTATGGCATTAAAATTAACTTCATAACTGATTTTTGAATCCGCTTGTTATAATAGCATAAAAGTACACACTGTAGCCTATTTTAGTCCTAATCTTAAAAGTAAGCAGTACCTCTGTGATTTGACATTTAGTTATGAAAGACAGAGATAAAAACTAAAAGCATGTGCTTTGTGCATATACTCGAGTTCCCTACTGAGAGGAGAGCTCTACCCACATCTTCGTGAGATATTTCCTGCCATAAACTTGAAGCCATTTACTTATTGAGTGCACAGTCTTTAATAGTGATTACACAATTTAGTATCTTTCCTGAAAGCTGAATTGCCACGCTGTTTATGATGTATGCTTAGACTCCCTGGTGAAAGGTTTATGGATTGTTATTTACAACTCTTCTCCATCTTTCAGAAATGCTTAGAGCAGCATTATGAAGGATGAAGTGCCACTCTGAAGAGGACAAAACTGAGCACAGGAAAATAGCAAAATTAATTAGATGGCAGTGCTTAATCAAAGGATTTGCTGGTTTTCCTTGGGACACATCTACAGCAGAAGTTATGGGGGAGACCTCAATGGTCAGAAAGAAACATTTTACTACAACAAACACTCTTGTTTCACAAATATTCCTTGAAATTTTAGGCTCAAATAAACTAAGACATCTTATTTATCTTGCAAATTATTGTGAGAGATTTAGCATAATAGTCTGTTCATGCCTTTGCTGTTTGACTTGCCAGGTTCTTTGGCATCCTGTTAATTACTCTCTGATGATCTAGCAAAGTGGAATAAGCAACAGGAGCACGTGCATACGTGTGTACCTGATACATTGCACAAAGGGCAACAGAAGAAGGAAGACAAAAATCAATGTGGGGGAAAGGAGGAGAAAAGGGCAAGAGAAAAAGATCATTGCCAAAGAACAAGGAAAAAAACAGAGGGAAAAATATCAGTCAAGAAAAAAGAATGAAAGAAGGAAGAAATGTCATGATAATCTGGTCAAAAATGACATGGGAAAGTCGTACAGTATAAATATTCCAGCTTAAAGTAATGCTTTGGAATTGTAAATTTGGACTCTGAAATGTTTTGGAAACAAAACACAACAAATGAAAGCAGCTAAAACACAAAACAAGGAACAACATGAAAACAGTCCAAAATAAAACACAGACATTTCAAAAGGTGTGGTTCTGACACAAATGTGCCAGAAACTGACATGACATAAAAAATGTATCTCATGAGGAACCAACGTTTTGAAAAAAAAGAAACTAACAGTTTCTTTGAAAAAAGAACAAACTGTTTCTTTTGTGTTTTAAAAGCACCTAGACCAGGACAGGCTTCTGAACTGGATACTTGAACTTCTACCAGAAATGAATCTGCAGGTTGGCCCAAGTCCACACGTTTATTACACGTCACACATTTAATCCTAAAGGCTTCTGAGCACTGGGAAAGAATTCACCCTTACCCAATAACCAGTGCCCAGCTTCAGTGGAGCAATTGCAGACAGGCATTGCACAGATGCCTTTGAAGAATCTGGGGTCGGCAGTGCCAAGTTCATACAAAAGGCTGAGAAAATAAGAAAGCATTACAGACTTAATAGCTGACGGCCTTAAAGATGCCATTTAGATTTAATACACACTGATTACTGACCACACGGCTCCTGAAACGCCAGGAGCACGGGGGAAGCAACGAGGAAGCAAAGAAGAAATAAAGATCTCACTTCTCTGGGAAACTACACCTCCATTTGAGTGCTTTGTTAATTACGTGAGGATATTTCTGGGTTATTAAGACAAGAGTTTGATAGGTGTGTTCAGGGATGTGGCGCTCCAGCCCCACATCCTGCTGAGTGCAGCCTTCAGCAGAGATTCCTAAGTGCTACCTTGTGCCTTTTGGTCCATTTCTGGATCAAACCCAGGCCCTCTAATTTACCTTGCATTAGCTTGCTACTTGAGGCAGAGCTGATGGCCTCGGAGGCGATCCATCAGTGCCGCCGTGCTCTGGGAGTGGCACCTCAACTGCTGAACGCTCCTCTCCCTCACAGCACGCACCAAACGGGAGCGGTGCTGTTTGTAGCTGCAAAATTACAGTCTGATCATGTTAGGAGATTATTTATGGCAGATCTCCTTCCACCTGTGATGCTAATTGTGAGCATTTAGAGCCGTCATTCAGTGCAGCTACACGGGATCAGCAAGGAATGAGCGAAAAGGCAGACAGAGTTGGAAACCCACACTGATACCTTTGTGTTCCTCATCCACGTACTCTGCTTACAAGGACAGAACAAAAAATAAACATCTTAGAATCAGCCTACTGTTGTAAATATGGTTTTGACCAAAAAGTACACGGTAACGCTGAGAATCCAAATACAAAGATGATCTTTCTAAATATTGCTAAATATTACATCTTCCTTGACTCATTATGTGCCCTAATCTCAAGGCATTTGCTTTTAAAATTCAACTGCTTCATTTTATCTTTTCTAATAATTTACCTTTGGATGCAGGCAGGCAGTTACCTGTAGTATATTTATTCTGCTTTCATCTTCAGTTTCAAATTTCAGAGGAAAGTCTTAAATGTGAGCTTTTATTTTTAGAGGCATCACAATACCTAGATCACATGGTGAGTGGCACAAAAGGCACCTGGGAAATTATCCTTCCAGCATATGAAATGGTTTATCTGTGGTTCTACCTATGACAGTGAAGTATTTCAAATATGCTGAATTTATAGGTGACACAGGTAAACAGAACACTGATTAGGCTTTTAGTTCTTTCCTTGGTAATATTAGCTTTACTACTTTACTTATTTTTATTATTATTTATCATTATTATTTGAAACTAAGAAATTTGATTGCAGAATTAAGAGAAAAACTTAATTCCTGAATGACACAGGGCATCAGCATATCACAGGCCCCCCACAGAAGAGAATGCAGAATTTTGGAATTACACAGCTCAGTCTTGAACACAGGTATAACAAAGGACAAGAAAAATAAAGCAAGTAGAGATATAATACAACAAACACTTTAAAAAGAAACCTTTCTGCCTGACTCCTTAGACATCCATTGTGCTATCACAGAGAGACAGCCAAGGATTTGGTTAGAAAGCTCAGCACGAGTGCCACAGGCCACCACTGTCACCTGAAAAGAGCCTTTAAGGATGAAATAAAAGCAACACCCTTTTTTGTAAGTGCTCTCATCCCCTCAGGATTTCTGGTCACAGTGCCTCTCTCCATCTCTTCATTTCTGTGCACACATTTACAAATGTGGGCACGAGTTGAGCCACACAGAGAAGAGCTGTGTCTCTACAGCTCCTCAGATAATGCAGTCCTCGAGCCTACAAAAACCGGGGCAGAAATCCACCCCAAGGTTTTGTGCAGCTGAGAGCAATCCAGGAAGCACTACCCAATCCTCTGTGCATGGGATCCTGGTGCAAGCAGCACGTGCAGACTAAAGTGAAATACTGAAATATTGACTATCAGTTCAGAATAGCAAAAAAAAAGGTTATTTCCATTTATTAGAAGATTGCACCCTTAATACCTCTGAATCACAAGAGAGGAGGACTGTTTTCCCATCAAAGAATAAACAGTTTCATTTATCTTGAACTGTTAATGTAAGACAAAGTATAACACCGTTGTATATTAGTAAAATACACATAGAAGCTCTGAGAATCAGCATGACTAATATAATATGTTGCAGCACTGAGGGCACAATTGTATTATAAATATTCATTCAAATGGTAATTTATTACAGTAACATTGCACCTGCAGGAAAAACATATTCAGAGAACCTAGAATCTTTTAATGAATAATGAAGACAAACAACTTAAGCACTATATAAAGGTAGGGGATTCATTAATTTTATTACTGATAAACAAAGTTACACTGAATAATCCTGTGTTTCAAAAATTAATTCCTAATGACCGCTATAGTTACAGGGCAATGATCTGGTTTTCCCTGTAATCATTCCAGTCTGATCCCCTTCTTGGAAACAACATGGATTTTACATCCCATTCCAGCCATGATTTGCCACTACACAAATTTTCTTTACTCTGCCCTCCTCAGCCACCTCCAGCTGATGAGAAACTTAGAGGTGCCCCATGTTAGCCCTAACTGGGTTTATGATCTCAGACTCCACACTTCTGAATTTCTCCTCTTCCTGCTCCTCCCATCCAGATCATTCTGGTTTTCCTACACAATATTCAAATCCTGTTCTGCAGTGGTTATTCCCTCTGGACTTTAAATGAACATTTTGATTAGCAGAAACTAGTTTTATGGTTTAAGGTCAGTAATGAAAACCAGATAAAGCTGGCTGTAAAAGATCTCACTGAGGTAATCCAGCAGTAACATTTTCATTATCTCTTATATTCCTTTCTGGCACTACTTTAGAATTCTACCATGCTCTTCATCCTCCTCACTATATTTTATTAAACAAGTCTTCTACACAACACCAACTCTTCAGTACTGCACCTTCCTCCAGAACTCAGTGTTCTTCTCAAGGCCACGGGCAGCCAAATAAAAGACTGAAATTCTGTTCAGATTATCATTTTTCAATGACTGTTAAATCAGAGATTTCATTGTCTTGAGCCTCTGTCTTACACAAAAATAATAATGACCACTATTTCCCCATGGGATAACTCAACAGAAGTTTAGTTAAACTTTCATTAACATAAAGCAAATTAATTAAAATCTTATACCAAATTATATCACTAAATCTGCTTTTTTCGGCAATATCATCCTGCAACTGTAGACGTTTAAAGAGCTAAAATAACAAACAATCATCTTGTCCTGTTTGCAAATTTTCAGCATTAATATTCATCCTGCTAAGAGAACACTGTTCCCAGTGGACCTGCCAGGCACACTCACTTCCAGCCCCAGATTTGGAGTCTTACCAGAGGGTGTTCCAATCCCAGGAAGCATTAAACATTTATTCCATCCCAGTCTTGACCATAAACAAGGCCAGGACAGTGGCAGTATTCCCTTCCACTAACTCCAAAATCCATACCATAAACAGCAGCTACAAAAGAATCACACCAAGAATTACCTTTCTATTGTCCTTCTCCACTTGCCGACTTCCCCCTCATTACATCAGAGCTCTAGAATCTCGTAAGGAGTTTCCAAAGATCCAGAACCCCAGCTGCAACAGGGAGTGCAGTCTGCACAGCTGGAGCAGCTGGCCAGATGTGCTACACACACCCCAGCTGTGCCAGGTGCTTGTACTCAGTGTGGAGCCCGAGTCCCACACAGCTGCTGTGTTACACTGTAATACAAGTATTTTTTGTTTAGAAGATGAGTTTTTAGTCTAGGGTGGCAAAAAAGTTATATTCCAGGTTTTCATGTTGCCAGCCACAGGCTTCCTCTGTTTTAACCTCTCCAGCCAGAGATACATCACAAAAAAAAACCCAAAAAACCAAAAAAAAAACCCAAAAAGAAACCCATTTCTAGGAAACTGACAGCAGTTCCTGGGCTGTAAGAAAATGTTATTCCATGCTGTTCTGGACTACCTTTCTTCATACGATCAAATCAAATAAATTGCACTAGTATATGCAAAAAAGCAGCAGCAGCCTCTCTAAGAAAGATATCCTGCAAGGCTTAGGACGTGCAGCAGCTGCTGAGCTGCTCTAGCGTTAGCTGCTGCCATGTCTAACCTTGGCAGAGATTAAAGATCGTAAAAGAAAGTAAAGGAGGTGGTAAAACAGCTTTAGAAATATGAAGAGGTTACATTATTTTCTCCTCTCATGAATTTATTCCAGTACTTGAACAGATTAGCACAGACCACCAGCTACTGTGCTGGCCCACAAGCAGGCAGAAGATGAGGAAGTCCTGTAAATTACCTGCCACTGGAAGTGAAAATTATTTAAGCCTTAAAAACACTTTACGTGATTTCAACGAACACCACTGACTCTGCTGGATGATAATGAGAGCTCAGCTCCAAGGAGTGGCAGTTTTTTCACAGAAGGTGCTTTAGTAGGTAATTATATCCCTTCACCTGGCCTTCCTTTATTCTTAGCAATAAAGATTTTTTTTATTTGGGGCAAGGATAGCAGCAATGCCGTTTCATTTGATGCTATGTAAAACGCATTTGCCATTATCTGTTTTAAACAGGTGAACCCAAAAGGCCAACAGAAGCGAGGGAACTGTTTTCAGTCCGTTGATCATTTTGAGACCAACTGGAAAACTGCCTGGATTCAACCTGATGGCAGATGTATTTATTCTCTATTTGCTTGTTCCAACACAGCAAAACAGGAGTTGATGTGCTGCTTGCATTTCTGCCTGGGGGACTGAGGCTTTCTATTGTAGTTAATGGACCATCTACAAACAGAAAATTAATTTGGCAAGAACTCGCTGATGTTGTGGCAATCAGAGGAGCATAGTCCATTCTGAAAGCAATTAATCCAGCCAACAGAGAAATAAAATATCAGTTGTCTGGAGCACAAGAACTTCGACACACGGAAAGCAAGAGAAACAAAGCCTTTTGAAAAGAGTTTAGCTGCAGAGGGACACGCTATGGTTTGGAAATGGTGCACACAGAAGAGTAGTTCACATTTTCAGTTATGCAGCGAGGGTGACACGCCAGTGAAATGATATGCACCTTGCTTTGTTTAAAGCTGTGCTGCCTAGAAAAGCCCCATTTCTGCAGCTCCCCACAGAGTCGTGGTTTCCTGACAAAAGCAGCATGCTTCTTGGAAAAACCAAATTGAAAAACTACTGAAATCATTTGCTGTCTCAGGTTCATACTTGGGGGTTTCCTTACAGTTAGCCCATGGTCACCAAGGGGACAGGGAAGCTTCTGCTCAGAGCAGCAGCACATTGCACTTCTGTGTGGATCCATGACTTCATGAAACAGACACGCCCTCGAGGCCAAGATCTTTGCACATCTGAAACCCCAGATCCACAAAGTGGCAGAGAATTCCACTGGCAGGTTCTTACAGAAAAGGTGCACATGCTCCCAGCATAAATGGGTTGCAAAATCGGGCACCAGTCATGCTACTTCAGCATGCTCACCCAGGAGCTGAATTTGTCAAAGCAGTAATGGGCCACTACTGGATAATGAGGTGAACAGCAGGAACATTGATGGTTTTCCAGTCACACAGTGGAACCTCAGCCCAAATTCTATTCCAACAAGTTTTCTTAGGTCTGTTTTTAAAAATACATCTTGAACATAAAAATAAATTCATCAAAAGGCTTGTAATCAGCATATACAAAACACTATAACACTGAATTCTCAGAGAGAGGAAGGACGTGCATGGACAGCCTCCAGCTGAAGGCTAGAAAAAATAAGAGTGAAGCTGTTGGTATTTTTTGGCCTATAACACCTTCACTTCTGGGGTGATACATCAGCAAATAAGGTTAAAATTTCATATTACAGCGTTAAGCTTTGCTAGGAAGAACATTCATTTTTTAAATGGAGAAAAGCAAAAACCTTGAAACATAAACATGCCATTAATAAAGACGTTTTCAGGTTTTTCTTTTAGAGTCACTCAGTACTGTAACTAAATATGGTCTCTGATCTCTCACCATCAATGGAAATTTATGCCAGAACACAAATTTTACTCCTTAAGACACAGCTTCATTCTCCAGAGTGGCACTGACTCAAAATAACCTGTTGATCAAGCATGGATGTGCAGCTCAGCTTTTCTTTGCTAGACTATGAAATGTGCTTTGATGAAACTAACAACTTAGAAGTTTTAAAATTAATTTATATATGAAGACAAGAGCATCTTCCCTCAAGGTGGATGCAGTGAGACACCATGAATTCATCAAAGGGCACTCTCTCTGTGTGCTCCTTTCTCTATCAACTCCAGCTTTCTCATTACCCTCGAAGACATGCATATCTTCTCTCATTAAAATGTGGCAGAAAATTACACATAACAGCCTGACTTCTAATGAAGAACTGACATCCAGCCAGCCAAATGGAAGAGATTACAAAGCAACTTTGGGAATAACAACCATTAAATCAACCTAACATTGATTCACCTTTTCGCAATGGAACTCATCACAATTGGATTTATGGCCACATAAGACTCGGAGCCAATCACATAACAGGAGGCCACAATCCACTAAAAGATTAGTATCCAGAGGTCAGGAAAGAAAGAATCTCAACTTCTATCTCATGGGCTGGTAACAAATTTAAACTGTCTGTTAGGGCGTGAATCAGCACAGGCACAGATGCCCAGATTTGGCTTCTACTCAAGTGGAGGAAAATGCATTTCCAGGCAGTACATTCGTAAAGTACACAGTATGTATCCTGATTGTTTAAACCCAAAATAACAGCCCAGTGAACCTGAGACACTGGCACACAGTGACGGGTTTCCTCATCACCCGAGTGCCAAGGTGCCTGAAGAGAATGGTGCTGCCATGAACTGAGGATATATTGTTCCTCCTGAGCTGCTAATAGATGAGATTGAATGGCTGTGTCCAGTTATGGAACTCACACTTATGAGCCACAATGAATAAATAAAATGAAACATCAGAAACTTCATGTGTTCTGTAGTCACAGAAATATATCAACACAGGCATTCTGCCCGGAGATGCTCAGATGCAGTTCTCTGTAGACTGAAGGGAAAAGCTTGAGCAGGCACACAGATACACACATAAATGTATTATTGAGAAGCAGATATACACATAAATATATTATTGAGAAACATATTTGGTATGCAGACCCTAAAACACTAAGGTGCTAGTCCTGATAAGTACCTCAGCAGTGGCTCAAAGGTTTGTCTTAGAGCAGAATCAAATTTTGGCAATTAAAGTGTTGAACAAAAGCTGTGTAATTGAAAGAGATCTATGAAGGCTGGAGTGAGGAAGAGAAAGGGAAATCCATATTTCCCATTTTTCCTAAAAACAGTCATGCAACTATTTGCCTTTTGTTCCTGCTGCAGACAACTGCTGTTCTTTCCACGTTTTTTTGTATTCTACTCTCTAATAGACTGTCAAAAAGTAAAGACAACAAAAAGCACAAACAACAACAACCAGGAAAAAACAAAGCAAACAAAAAAAGCCATGAAAATTAAACCAAAATCAGACCTAAACAAAGCAGCCAGACATCATAACCCCAAACTAACCAACATTCAAGCATTCCAGAACAATCCATGTGTCATGGAAGTGAGAAAGGATGGAGCTGGGAGCTTGTCAAACTACCACACTCATCACAAAACAACATTAGAGTTATGTAAGCAATTACTACATTTAGTAATAAGTGCTCTGCTTAATGGAAACCTTTGTACAAACAAAAAGGCAGGTACAGACTGATGCCTTCAGCCACCCCAGAAATGTCTAGAAATAGCATCAGCAAATCCTAGGCAAAACCTAACTATCAGAAATTTACCCCACGTCTGTTGTGACCATTCCCTGTGGAGACAACTTGGAATTTGAAAAGCAACTGGATTGAATACAGAGAATAAACAATACAGCAGCAAGGACAGGGCTTGCAAACATCTGGGGCTTGTTTCTTTAATTTTTGCCTAGCTTAAAAAATTAAACTCCTCGGCAAACAAACATTCTAATAAAAACAGGCTCCTCATTAAATCTCCCACATGCATATTTTACTTGAAAACCACTCCTCATTCTACTCAATTCTACAAAAACTTATTCATACAAATTCCATCCTAAAATACCCTAGCCTAGAAAAATGATATATTTCGCTAGAAAAATTAGAATTTATATTTTTAAAACTAACAACAGTTTAATTGTGAAAACCTTAAGCTTAGTCTTCTCTCTGCAACCATTTTATCAGGCAAGGAGAGAAGAAATCACCCAAGCATGCTGCCAAGCAAATTAATATTTTTAATTAAAATTTTATCTTCTAAAAAATTGAGTGCTTATTAATGAATTCAAACATGTTTATAGGATGGATTTTGATTGTGCGTGTTCGCGCTTTCTTGGCAGATGAGCAAATGACTCTGATATAAAATTAAAGTCTTCATTACTGCTGCGCCTCTTTCCCTACTCAGCATTCTGCTGTGCCACAGCTCCCTCCTGCACAGCAACCCTTCTGGGGAAATCTCCTCTCCAGAGGGAAAATTTGTGTCTCATGTTTAAGCCAAGCACGTTGAGCTCCCCAGCAGCCAGTGACTGCTCCTCTGGTATCCACAGCACCTTGCTAATGAACACCAAAGCTCGAGGCTCCCTGTCCCAGCCAGCCCGGAAAAGAAACAGAGCTTCTCCCTTCCTCCAGTTCAGGGCCAACAACCTCACACTGCCTCCTGCAGTAGAGTTTAAAACATTATTCTAACTTTTAAAATAAAGATCTTTGTTTCAGTTGTATTTGACTTATTTTTTTTTAAATATGCTTCTGCTCTAATTGTCATTGAACATTTTTAATTACTTGTGGGGGAAAAAAATAAAAAAGAGGTGAAATTCCTTCTGCTTATAACACAAACTTACAATTTAAAAGCATCCCCCAAGGGCAAGCAGAGGCTGTTTATATTCCAGGTACTTACCCAGATCATTAATAGTATTGTGAAGATCAATACTTGTGAAATCACATAAGGTTTGATTCCCTGCTCAGCTCCTCTGAAGAATTAAACCTGCAATAATTCAGGTGCACAACAGAGAGGAGAACACAATCTTAACTCTGGCGCCACAGCTTCAGGTAACTAAATTCTGTGTAACATAAATCCACTACAGCCATTCCTACAAGCTCACAAGATGTCTGGTGATTGTCTTTTCTCTCATAACACCGGTCTTAAGCACCTTATCCAAATCCCACATAAGTCAATGGAGCTCTTTTTGTTTACATCAACAGACTCAGAGTGAAAGCCCAAGCCAGATTCTCAGTTATCTCTGCAGACAAGTACAGAGTTCAGCCAAGAAAAAATAATTTCTTTCCTCACAAATTCAGGTCAGTGGGAAAACTGCAAGACTGCTGGTAGATTATGTTTCTTCTTCTAATTCATTCCAGCTTTCCGTAGCCCAACAGAAAACCCTCGGCACAGGCAATAGATGTGTGCACCGAAAGCCCAGAAGAAATCAAAACAAGGCACTGAGCCGTCTGTGAACTTAGCTCTGCTACAGGGGCTGAGCAAGGCAAAGCCTCTCAGAACCACATAAACAAGGTCAGTTCAGAGAAAAACACAGCTAAAAAAAATTACAAACAAGAACAAAAAGCCCTGTGTTTCCAGAGAGCACCCCACCAAGTAATTGAGAAATGTCTGGTGAAGGCTCTTTCTGCCAACACGATTTAGATTGACAGAACCTCCAGATGTTTAAGTTGCTATAATATTAATAGTTACCTACTTTAGACATCCAAAATCCAAGAGCATTGTAAAAAAACACATAGATAAGACACACACAAACTCCTCCTCTAAACCATATAAATACTGTCTAAAAAAAAACCCTCTGTGCTAACAATGTATCTATTTTCATATACGTAGAAATCACATCTCAAACCCCACATTTTTGAGTATTTTTCCTTTATAGAGTCTTCAGGTAATTACACAGCAAATAATCCTCATGCTCAAACCAACCTTGAAATCAGGCACAGAGCTGGGAAACAGAGAAGACAAGAGTAAAATAAATAAATAAATAAATAAAGAGTGAAAGAAGAAAGAAGCAATGCAGATAACAGGTAGGAGTACAACATTAGTACAAAAATAACCCAAACAAAATCCTCACTGATATACATTCGTTACATTTGTTCCATTACTGACCTATCTCGGTTCCATAGAGCCTTTGCTTTAACTGCTTATTTTTGCCTTAGTTTTATTCTCTCTCAAAAATTACATCTTTTCCAAGAAACACACAGAAACTCTCTCCAAAATCAAGCTTGATTGATTTTGATGAAATCCTTTTTTTGATGAAAAGGAGCAAAGTGATGATACTGTGAGAGGAGAAAGTAGGTTTGACAACTCGGGAAACAAAAGATGCCGTCCAGGGAAGTGATGCACGAGCAAATTTAGGTGGCTTAATAAAAGAACATACCGTGTTTTAAAAAATCATTTTAAGAGGAAAGAAGCACGTGGTGTCAGCAATGCCAATTTACCGTGAGCATCCTCTGCTTTTTAGTATGTTAGTGCCTTACCAGCAGCAAAACCATTCAAATAAGAGCAAATAGTATTGTGGAATATAAACCAGACTTGACAATTTTATGTTAAAACTAAAAGTAAAAAACGTGTTAGGAAGATAAGTGAAATACCAGGGAAAATAGAACATTTAATTAATATATGGTACACTTATATTATGGTCAAATCCATAATATTTCCTGAATTTTTGAGACTATAGTTTTCTAATAAGNTTAATTAATATATGGTACACTTATGGTCAAATCCATAATATTAGGAAACTATAATCTCAAAAATTCAGGAAATAAGAAGAAAGCCTTCAATACAACACTTGCAGAAACTTCCACAAAACTGTGCACACACAGTTAGTTAAAAAGATTAGTTAAAAAGATAGGTTTCAGTCACCTAAAATCTAGGTTTTAGCTAGTCTTAAGCGTCTTTGAAAAAAAGACACTGAGTTTACACCCCCACATGGAAGGAATTTCACCTTCAGTGTCCTGAGATGAAGCCCAAGGCTGCATTGAAATGCAGTGGCTGAGCAGGATGGCAAACACTGAGCTGGATGGGGCAAACAGAAATGCACCGAGAGGCAGAGAACTCACCCTGGCACAGTGGGAAATTGCAGCTCATCTTTGACTGCATGCTCCCAGCCTGTGATGCTGCCTCACCTTTCAGCACTGTTTTGCCATAAAAGCTGACAAGGCTGGTGTAAGCAAAACCAGTCAATCATTTAACGAGTAACAATTAAAAATTACAAGATCAATAGCTGTGTGTATCCAATCCATCCTGTCCTGCATGGAAATGAATAATCCCACCCAAAAGGAAAGCTCAGCTCCTGTCACCTCGCTCCCTTTGGGACCCAGTGCAGCAGTCAGTGACTCAGCATTGATTCACCCTCCAAATCAATTATCAAAAACAGTTTGGGAGAAGCTAAAAAGGTAGGAAATACAAATTGTTTTGGGGAATTTTGGACCCTTCAAAGCTGTCTGCTGTCTTCCAGCACTGAAAGATCCAAGTCATAACAGCAGAGATAATGCATGATGCCTTAGTCTTGCATCTTACTTTTCTACAATTAACACAGTGATGTGTTACCACTGCTGACTGATCCTCTAAGGAAGCAAAAAGCCACAGACACAGGCAATTGTTTGGCCCATGTATCTAAGGAACATTACTGTGATTTGTATGCTTCCTTTTATTGGAAAAGCACCTGCTGAATACACACTACAAAGACATAATGCATATTTACTTACTCCTCAAACAAATTCATAGGAAGCACTTCACCAGGCCTTTTAGGTCTTGGCTGGCTCTCCTTCAAGATAAATTGCTCTGTATTAGCACAGACTTGCTGAGTTTTCCAAACAGGAGGGAAAATTTCTCATTTGTCAACAAGGCTCCCTCTTAAGTACTCACATCTCCTGACTCAAATGGCAAGTGCAGGTAATTTCTCAAGGATCTTCTCTTGTTCTCAGTGCTTGTCACTCCCGAGGTTTTTTTTTTTTAGGAACTCAAAGCAAAGATGCCCAAAGCAGAGAGAATTAAAGGAGTCACTGGGGAGGCACCAGAAATCAGTCTGAAGGAAAAAAATCAGCAGTCAGAAGAAATGCTGACTGCTAAGAGACCTGTGGCAAATGAAACAAGGAAAGGAAAATGCGAGCAAGGCACAATAAACCATGCGAGGCAGAGAAAGAAAGGTGCAGGGAAAAATGATATTTCAGAAGATTTGACTTGAAGAGATAAAGAAACACTGCTTAGCAATGGAAGATAAAGGTTTACATATTCTTGTTATGCTTAATGTGTAAGATTTGATTACTTTTAAAAATCATATTGAATATTTTACTCAATTAAANGATATTTCAGAAGATTTGACTTGAAGAGATAAAGAAACACTGCTTAGCAATGGAAGATAAAGGTTTACATATTCTTGTTATGCTTAATGTGTAAGATTTGATTACTTTTAAAAATCATATTGAATATTTTACTCAATTAAAAACTTTAACCCCCAACCACTCCCAAAATTTAGGATATAGCTGACAGGAGTTTCCAGCATTTAGAAATGCACAAAAGTTTGGCTTCAATAAGCAAAACTTCTGATACTCAGTTTTACATTTTCTAGTCTGTTCTAATATTATGTAATATCAAGAAAATCATTACATTAGAAGATGTGCGTTCCCATTTTTGCTCCGAATTGATTCTCTTCAGTAATTTCTAATCTGATGCTTCAGGGATGAAATGAGCCATATTAAATGTCTGTACGTGCCTGGTATAGGCAAGATGTTTCCAGATGCTCAGATAAACAAACTTCACTCCATGCTGCATCTTCCTCTGAAGCACAGAAATTTTTGTCTGAGATAACAAATGAACTTTTCCAAGAACTAGAACTTGCTGACAGAAGTTAGTCTGCTTTTTGCTGATGAAGGCACGGGTGTTATTTTGCTCTGTCCCACACTAAACCCACATTTACTTCTGTTCTCAGACCTATCAATGCCCAAGTATGGTACCTACAAAAACAACTGCAACTATTAATTCCCTACAATAATTATACAGTGCAGTGGAAAAAAGTAATCATTTGTAAATCCATCAATTACGTTATTTTATATACATATTTATTTGGTAAAGGGATGAGGAAAGAGTCTACACTCATTCCATTTGTTTCTTGTGCTATTTCTGAAGGTAGTTTCCCAGCAGGACCTGAAAGCACCCAGTGCAAAAGAATCATTCTGGACTTGGCACTGTGAAAATCCATTAGTAACAACAAATTAGTTAAGTTCAAAAGCTTTAAAAAGGCTTCCAAAATACTATAATGCTTCACCAACTCCCAAGTGCACTTTTGATCACCATAATACAGGTACAGGCCTAAGACTAAAAACACACCTGTATGGAAATCCCTAAAATAGATGTTCCACATTGAAAAAAAACCAACAAAACCACATAGCCAGAAGAGACTGGTCACATGTGAGACACAGCTCACATTTTATTTGCTTTTATATTGGCCTAATCATGAAGTTCAGTGTCTTCAGGGTGATAGATGTGGTTTCTACTAAAGCACAAGTTTCAGCCTTTATCTGCTTCCCAACACATCACTAAAGCTCCACATTCTCCATCTTGCTGTAAACACACAAGCAGATCTGGCCAGAAGACGTGGTATGATATAGTGTAAGCTCCTTTTTGAAATAACACATTAAACAGCTTTAAAGGCAGGTCAGCACAAAAAATATCTCACTGTTTCCCACTGGCAAGCAGAAAAAAAAAAAAAATCCAGGCATCCTACCATGCTCAGTGACCAAGAGAATACATGACAGCACTTCGATCTGGGAATGTCTATTCCCTTGTCCCTCATTAACAGAGGGATTTCTGTCTTCCCACAATTTTTTTTTACTTTGCAGAAGCCCGGTGGTTTTTTCTTTGGTGTTTTTTTGTTTGTTTGTTGTTCTAGTTTTTATTATTTATATTATTGGTTTTTTCTGGGTTTTTTTTTTTTGGGGGGGGTTTGGTTCTTGTTGGGATTTTTTAGTGGGTTTTGGAGGCTTTTTTTGTTTATGCCCTCAATTTTTTCAAAATGTTAAATTACTTTCAATTACTTCTTTCTGCACAACAGTGCTTGTGAACACATGCTTCAGCCATGGTTTCTGAAATTTCTGCAGTTTTACCAACCAACAGTGAGTGGCAGCTTGGATGTAACCCGATTCCAAGCTGGGTGTAATAGTTGACTCCTCAAATTGAAATCAGCAAATACAGCTAAAATATACAAGGCAATTACTTTTAGCCAAGTTATCAAGTAAATGTAGAAATAAAATCAAATGAGATAACCTACTGCATCTTAATTACCAGCAATATTCTCCCTTGCTTATGAGAACCTAAATATTCATTAATTCTGAGCAATTAACAATAATGAAATGAAAGCCTGTGATGCTGGAGTCTGGAATTAGGTATGTCAGAACTCAGTGAAAGATGCATGAATTAACTCCTTCTCATTTTCTATCAAGTGCCCTTCAGGAGCACCATGGTGACAAATTATTGACTACAAATGCATCGGGATCAGGGTGGGGAAGTCAGAAGAAGCTGCTCCAGCAATTGTTGATTGTAGACACGAGGGGTGACACCTCCTTTTACATCTCAGTGCTCCATGAAGCTGAGTGCTCAGTTCAAAGCACAAACATTGAGCTCTCCAGCCCCAGTGTGCTCAGGGTTGCTAATTCAGTACCACGACACAACAGCTGCGTAGATCTATCCCAAAATACAGCAGAAAGATGGAAAATACCCAGGAATCATTTGTTTATATATTCTATTTAAGCCAAACAAGCCTCTGCATCTTACTTGCATAAATTCCCCATTACTTGGGTCTGTTTGAACTGTAAAATATTATCACTCCTTCAAAATGACCAGTAAATGTAAACACAGCCTAGAAAACGCTTCTGCAGTTTTAAAATGAGGTGCAACCCAATCTTTCATAAACAAATGCTCTTCAGCCACGAGTGATTCCAATACATCAGGATCACAGAGTTTCACATCTTGTATTGCATAAAGCCACAAAGCAAGGAAAAGAAAACCAGAACCAAAACACGGTGCACAGTCCAGGCTTTCCTCAACCTGCCTCATACAAAGAAATATGACATGCCTTTGAGCAGCTTTCTTTTCCAATAAATTAATACAACTTCATAAAAGATCTTCAATTTGTTATAGTTATATGACCTAAATTAATGCAATTTAGGTACGTGATAATCCAATTTTACCACTAGAACCATTCACCTGCAAGAGAATTGGTTTTTCCAGTGTTGATATTAAGCATACGACAATGTTAAAAACGTTGAACTCCTGAATTTCTCCTGAAAATGTATTGGAACTAGGTATGTAGCTCAGTGCTACTAATAAGAGCACTAATGAGAAGTCCCCAGGGAGATGTTAAGGAATAATTCCAAATACAGAACACAGATAATAACCAATTTCTTTTCCTAATCATCAGAGGCACCTCTACAACTACACAAAGACTTATTATGTTATATTCAACTTGAAGGTTAATTAGAAAGTGGGTTACTAAGGGCACAAGGTACTGGAGGTATCATTTTTCTCTAAGCTTTCAGTGATTTGATATGATCTATGGCAGAGCTTAATCAAGAAATGTTGCAAATGGGGAAGAATATTCTTTCCAAGCTCTGTGGATAGGCCACCCCTCTGATTCAGGCCATTTTTACAGATACAGCAAGATGTCACATTTATCAAGTTTATCACTTAATAAGTGTTGTAAATCATGGAATCAGATGCCTCTTTGTGATCTTCATTTTCTACAAGTCCTAATGAAGATTTAGGTGATGCCCTTCTGGTTCCACATGGCCGCAGCTCCTCCACAGCCACAGGCCTTTGCTTACTGAGCCCGAGAGTGGTGGCTTCCTCCAGGCATCACAAAAACCCTTGAGCAGCAGGAGTTTGTCTTCTCTCTTCCACATTCCCAAGAGAAAATACCCAAGTACAACATTTTGCTTCTCTGGACATTTTACAGCCATTGTGCTCAATCATTTCCTGGGTCAGGTCTTTCCATAATGTGACAGTATCAAACACGTGCATGTCTGAGCTGACTCTTTGCCACCCTCTATAAATATCACAGAGGGAAGTACAATCCTGCATTTTCCTTTCAAATTAGACTCTTGCAATCAGTTTAAAGTTAAAAAACACACAATAGCTACTCCAGGACAGAGAGTTGAAACATTACAACTTATGCTTTATCAAGGTACTTTAGAAATTAATTCATGGAATTAATTATTGATTACTTTGAAGCGTAAAACCTAACTTAGTCTTTAAATGATTGACTACACTATTCTTCTGGAATTTTGCTTCAGTATTCTAGCCAAGATAAATTAGAAAATTTTGGGGATTTCAATTATGGAAATTGGAATTAAGTACTAGCTAAAACGCCAATAAGATGACGAGCTAAGCTCATGCTTCAGTGCAAGTTAAAATTCACCAATAAAAGCAAAAGCTTTAAATTAAGGCACCCCCCTCACTCCTCCCCCAGTCACTACACTGGCATACAGAAGCCACCAAGCCAACTTTAAAACACATTAGAAGAAGTCCCTGGAGTCACCAGCTTTTGTGTAAATTCTCCACCCTTTGGTGTGTGATGGATTTGTGTGCTGTGCTGCACAGGGCCCCACGTGGCTGCCTGCCAGAAGGGTTCAATGGGTAATGGATGTTATTCCTCCAGAAACCTTCTGAGGCACAGACAAAAATGAAAACCAAAGCAAACTAAGCTTTCTCTGCAGGGATGTTTTCTTCTCTTCTGTTCCTGCCTATCCATATATCTGAACCAAACCCCTTTTACCTCAGGGCAATGCATTACTGAAGTGAGAGCATCACGTGGGTTGAAAGCTTTGAAACTGTTCCAGAGGAGCTTGATTGGCTCAAACCTTTCAGAGCCACAAATTTGGAAACCCACGACACTGGAGATTTACTTCAGTTTGAAAGCTCAGCTTAGAGAGGTCTGTTTCATCCCGGGGGCAACTGCTCTAACCTGGGAAATCTTGGAAGTTGAAGTAGTTCCTGAAACTGGTAGAACATCTCTCCCTCTGCCCTTCCCCTCCCTTGGTTTGTTTGGGCTTTTTTAAGATCTTAATCCACATGTTTCTCCATTGCTACACAGTGGAAAATGCAAACTTCCCATGGAAAAGTCAGCTTAAAACCGTACCACTATGAATTCCATATAATTGGACATTGCTGCTGTACAGGAACGCTTCTCCTGGCCTAAAACCCCATCTCTGAACCCCACTGATGCTCCACCAAGGGCAATTTCCAACAGGACTGCACAGGAACAAGGGTTTATGAGAACAGAAAGCACCTAGCTGCAAAAGAAATAAACAAAAAGAAACATTGGTATCGTGTTTCTCTCTGCTTTACCAATGCCTGCTCACCCTCAGCTTTTTGCTAAGTATCAGTCAGCCTCATACAGCAAAATCTTGAACAGGTCAGAGCTTTCATCTTTGGGTTCCTGTTTCTTCCTTTGTCCCTGGAACGGTGAAGGCACAGAAGCCAATCTTCAGACCCTTAAAAAGGACCAAGGACTCATTCCACTGCTGGAGTAACTGCAGTTCCTGCTATTTTCATCTGTATTGATTTCTTTCCAAAACCCTTTCAAACCTGTATCACCTCTCAGTGCACAGATCCAGAGTATTTTTCAGATACCAGGGTGAAATTGCAGAATGTGTCCAAAAGAGAATTAAAGGAGCAGTTCAAGTTACAAGTGCTTGGATTCACAAACAGCTTAGGAATAGAAGATTTTGCTTTTCCCCCCAGAAGAAGCACAATGTTTTTCCTCTTGTCTAAGCTGCACAGCCAAAATAACATCCAGATTCAGGACACAACATTGCCATGGAGTTGCAGGTTGTGTCACCCCGTGCTGCTCTGGGCATTGGTACCAAATGGACATTTGTGCATTCCTTACAGAGCACCTTTAATCAGCAGTCAGCACACCTTCAGGTCAGCACCAGTTTTCTGGAATTGTTCATTAACTGCAGAGTTGCAGATATTCATATAGTGCTTCCATATAAAGTAACAGGGATTACCACAATCCAAGCACAAAATTAATTTCTTAGTCAGTAAAACTGGCTCACACTTGTCTAGAAAGGAATGTTTCTAGTGTTTTTTACTATAGTCAAAGCCAAAACAATTCATACAAAATACAAGGAAATAGCAAAAAGGAAACAGCAAAAAAACCCCACAATAATCCCCTAAAAAAACCCCAGACACACACTCAGGGCACAAAAAAAGAAAACGTGCCAAGGCAGTAAATTTAAATCCGTAATATACCGAAAGAGCCTGTATTTACATATCCACCACATCTTTCTCATCTTCACCCCATCTCCTCCAAAAGCCTAGGGATAGGAGCTGGTGGAAGGAGTAATACCCACAAGGGTTCCTCTCAAATGCTTTCCTCATGCATTTCTGGTTATGTGTTGTAGATATTGCTTGTGTACATCTACACAAGTTTCCCACTCATTTCCATGATCGCTGTCAAATCCACTCCATACACTACACTCCAGTGAAGTAGCAAGTTTGCAAACAGCAAAAATAAATAGAAATGTGTGAAATGGATGTATCTGTATCTATCTGAATGCCAGTCCTTCCTACTGATCTACAAACACACAGTCCAGGAGCAGCCTTTATTTATTCCTTGTTCACGGCTGGCTGTTTAAACATTGCCATGGTAATCCTTAAGCCCTGCAAAAGCATCAGCCTGCATCTTTATGTTGCAGAAATCTTTCCATTATTTGCACTGTATATTACTTAAAATCTCTGCATATCTAATACCTGTCCCAAAAACCAGACTTGCTAAAAGTAATTGGAAAATCTGCTGCAGCCAAACAACGTATTTCAGAACGACAGTGTATATATTGTCTCATTTTCCTCACGTGGAAAAAATAGATGAGAAGTAACAATCTAATCTTGACGACGAGACTGATTGGTTCAGAAATATTAGCAATAAAAAAAAAAAAATCAGCGTTAAAAGCAGCAGCTCCCCCATGGCTGAATTCTTTCTCTAGTGACAAGAGCACCACCTATAGACCTACAAAGTCATCCTTTCATCGTGTTTGACCTTAAAAGTCAGATTAGGTTCCAGTCTTGAGAAAGTGTAAGAAGTTTCAGCCACCATCAGGTATTTCTTAAGAGTGTAATTTTGTACTACTTTTTACTCTGTAAAAAGTGTATAAATTTTAAAGAATTTGTATCAGTTAAAGGCATGGTCCTCGTTCCTTAAAAGCAGTCACACTTTCAGTCTGCTAATATGAGAGAATCAAATCAGTACAAGTCAGCTCATTTACCTTAAAATATCAGTCTTTTCACTTTATAAAAGCAAGAACAAAATTTTCTATTTCTACAATATCTATAAAGATACCACGTGGCTTTGAAAGTTAATTTAGATTAAAAAAGAATGGCAAATAAATAAATCAAGCAAATGGCTTTTCCATTAATCTAAAGAGTGGACACACACGAGTAACACTGACTTACTCCAATCACTGCAGCAACTTCCAACTTTGGAGAACACTAAACTAAACCAGAACAGAGCATTCTTCAGAACAATTGTTCCCTGTGGTTTTGTCTAAAAAAACTTTATTTTGAAAGAGTTATATCACAAGTAGCATTAGGCCTAGGCAAGCTCCAGTTTCATTTTGTGCCTGTTTGCAGGAGTGTGTAACATCTGTCCCAATGCACTCTACATTTACACTGAAGCCATCTAATGTAGCATAAAGTTTCCCTGTCTCAGCTGCATGTCATGATAGGATATAAGAGGGAAAACTCTTGGATCATCTGTCTTTTTCCTGTCAAAACAGTGTGATATTAACATCAAAAAAGCCTGATTCTTTGCTTAGCTAGTGAAAAGAAACACGTGAAATTCTCTAGTGTTTTTCTTGATTTGAAAGTGTAAAAAAACCCCACAATGCCAGATTTGCTCAATCTTCTCTCATCAATCATATAAGTCACCTCATTAAGAACAATCAGATTCCTTATGTGCAGATTTTAGGCAAAGAGATTTGCAAAGCTACAGCAATAAGTGCTACAGTTACTTGGTTCTTATCTAAGTGAGGAACAAAATACAAGGGGTTTAGCAGTCAAAGTCAGATCCACAGCAATGTAACCAGCTTCCCTGGTTTATTGCACCAGGATTAAAAGGCTCTGTTTTGTGCACTCTGAATAAAGTCCTTTAAATCATCAGTGCTCATTCGGTGCTGTTCAAGACTGCACATAACCAAAACAAGGACCTGCACTTAATACAAAGCTCTCCTTAGAAGCCTGAGCTCAGGAATCAATTAGGAAATAGCTGGCCAAGGAAACCTAGGAAAACTGGCTGGATCCTAAAGGACAGAACAGTAATATTTAATAGTACAGAGAGCTCAGCCAATTACTGGGAAATCATAAAGAATGCATAGAAAAAAAATAAAAAAGGATTTTCATTTTCACACAACCCTGTGAACAATACTCAATGTTTCAGCCAGAAATCAATCAAGATCAGGACTGTCTTTCACCCATAAACACCTTAGAATGCTTTAGCAAATGCACAGGTGTTGAATCTTGGTCACTGCTGAGGAGTTCAAAGACAACAACCCCAGTAAGTGGAAACTGCAGAAAAGCAGACTAAATTGAGAATTGTCATCTATGCATGATCATATAACTTTGCTGTAGGAGACAGAAGACTTCAGAGATTATAACCAGAACAGAGGAATACCAAAAAATGCAGCTCTCTTGGCCTAGGTGATGGTATCAACACACCAGGAAGATGTCCAGATTCCTAAGTTAAAAGTAATTTTTAAAAGAAATAAAAGAGTAGCTTTTCAGATAATTTGGAGAGCTCCTCCACCTTCAGGGAAAGGGAGTTATCACTGGCACATTTAAATGGAGCAGTGACCTCTCAGGTATGCAAAGACTCTTCATTTCACACCAGCTGTGGGCTTACACAACAGAAACCAGCCAAGATTGAAAGCTGAACAGCAGGAAGCCGAATTGCAGCTGATGAAGATGAAATGACTGGTTTGGGAAGTCACCCTTGCAGCAGCGATCCCAGCAGGGCCGAGCAGGAGAGCAGGAGTTTGCCAAAGGTAGAACTCTGGAGTTAGGGAATGATGGGATTCTGACTGGGAGTATCAATGCCATGAATTGATGGGCCAGGGGATGTCCTACAGATGGTTATGGAGAAGGAATGGCAAAGACCTACAGATGGCCTCAAGCTGAAATAACAGGCAAGTTCCTGTCAGGGAGCCCCGATTCCTGCACGGAATTCTTGCAGGATTCTTCACAGCTTGACTCAAGCTGTCCCTGCACTCCTGCTCTGTGAAAATTCAGGCAACTCAAGCCATTCTCTTATACTACTGGATTAGACTCCAACTGATGTAATATAATTTATTATTTAACAGCAATTTAACCGTGCAGTCTCTTTTATTAACTTAAGGACATAACGATGCTACTAAATTTAACTACTGAAGAATTCACAACGAGAGGCCACGGGAGAATGCATTGAGATTGCAGGTGTAAGAAAACACCAGTCTTCCGATTTGTTTATATTAATTAGCAATAAACCTATAATAAACCTATACAATCAACACTAAATTTGTGAAAATAACTGGCAGAAAGAATGACTCCCTAATGAGAGCTCAATAGAGAAGACTAAAAAGTAAATGTCAGAAGGTAGTAGGTCTAGAGCCTCCTACAACCAGAAAAGTCAGGGTGTAAATAAAAGATTTTTGTTACCTTCTTTTTTACAAGGTAGACATTTCTGATGACCAAAGTTACCTCGAGAGGCAAACCCTCACACTCTTATATTTAATTCTACCCCATCCCATTTATATTGCGAATTGTTTGCAGAATAAATTGCTCTAAGAAACAACTGGGAATTTTTTCTTAGAAGTAAATACCATTTTTCTAGCCTAAGCAAGAGAAACACTTTTCTTCCCTAAGTCAGACTCACACTGAGGACAGCTATTAGATTTCCTTTTGATGGATTCCTCTCGTGTATTTCACCCACCAAGGGTTACTAGGCTAGTTTGCAGGAAGTATATTTGGCAACAACCGAGTTGTGATTATCACAGTCGTGACTTTCTGCCTTTGCCTGCTCAGGCAGCAAACAAAAAATATTGACTCTGGACCACTGCACAGCAGGCCCCTGGAAAACCCTGCAAGACGTGTGTGCACTTACACTCATTAGGATTTTTTTTAAAGAGATGATGAAATCTCTTTTAATACGATGTGATGGACATGGTCTGATTTTCGGCATGGAAGGAAATAAATTGCCAGCAGTACCAGGAGTCAGGAAGAGCCCACCATTCAATGTCACTTCCAAATCAATGAAAAGCATTTCAAGTTTCCCAGCTGTCAAAGTTTTCCTTGAACACTTGTCACCATACACATAACAAAGTACAGAGAGCATTTTTTCTTTACCATTTGTTACCACGTTTTATAGCTAGATATATTCCTTTATACTCTATCTGTAGGTAGATATGTATGACAGCTTTGTACTTGAGGGACAGCATGACTCTGGATTTTGAGAAATTGCACTTCAGTGCTGATAAAACATCCCCTATCCTTGCTCAGCCCTAAATAGCCATGTCCAGAATCTAGTGGTTTCAGCTAGACACAGAAGCTGCTGTTTGGAAGTTTGTCCACATAAGTGGGCATAATTCTGAACAGAGATGAAGCAAAAGAGGGGAAACAAAAATATAGCAGAAAAATTAAGAGTTCCTGTTCCTAAACGTACTACAGTTATTTCACAAAGTTTTGTACTTCCCTAAATCATACTGGGCTTGCTGTATTTTGAGTGCTCTCATGTTCCCAGCTGGTCTTTCAACCAGGATTCCTCGCAAAGGAGAGTATTGCTCAAGTCGTTATTAATCTGATCTAGTTTGGTGTTTGAAATTAAATCTCTTCAGAAGTCTATCCAGAAAGACAAATCAAGAAGATCTTGAGCTTAAGAAAAAATTCCAACCATCCCACAGGCTTTTTGGCAAAGTTCCTAAGCTTTTCTTACTCAAGTGTTAAAATTTCAGACAGACATAACATCATTATAAGACAATTACAACAATAAGTGCTACAATACAATTTGGAACAAAACAAAATCCACACAAAAAATATCAATTTTACACTAGGCTAGCCAGGACATTTCACAAAGAATTCCTATGTATCACAACTCAGAGTGCCATAAAATTGAAATATGATTAAATAACGTCTTGGTGCTCCAAGTTACAAAAAAGCAGATTTAAAATTATATTTGTCAGGCAAAGTTATCAGCAGTGGAATATAAAACGCCTTGTCACTATGGCTTGCAGGGAACAGAACACTCTTGTTTACACGGGGTAGAAAACTCAGTTTGGGGAACTTGGAAAGAGAGTGGATGGAATGAAGCTGACACAACTTGGTGGCCCCAAGTCCTTTGTGAGACACTGGCTCTGTACTGTAAAATCTGTAAAAGCTTTACAGACACAGTGCTGCTGACACCTCGGGGAAGGGAGAGCTTTTCCTTTAGGTCAGCAGGAAATAGAAATTTTCTGGAAATTTTAAAATTGCCACCAGCTCCTGAATTTTTGTGCCAAACCCCAATGTGTAACATCTGGGTATTCTGCAATCTCACCTGGCTGCAAACCTCAGCCTCTAAGAAATGAAGCGCAGCTCAGCTTTGAGGATTTTTCTGTAACACCTTTATTACATAATAGGTAATTAAAAACCAGTTACGTTGCCTAGTGTTATAAAGTGGATTACAACTGCATGCAGTAACTGCTTTAGATTTTGAGGTTGTTTTTAAAAGAAAAAAAGTCCACTGCATAAAACAAGGCCCAAAAAAAACCCTTGCAAGGGAGTTTTAATTAATCTCTCATGGTTCAATAAGCTATTGTATTAGGTCATTCTCCTGATGAAGCAATGCTCCAATCTCATTACATTTAGTCAGAAAGAAGTAAGATGCTAGTGTTATTGGATTTCTTATAATTACTTAAAAGCAATTTTTTGGAATTTCCTTTGCTCATAGGGTTTGGGTGGGGGGAAGTTGAGACAAGTAATATTATGCAGTATTTAAGTAAAAATATATAGCGCTCCACACACAGTAACCATTCCCTGCCATCCTAAAGCTGGGATGTGCTTCCAGCTTCAGGGTAAGTCAGCCTCCTTCTACTGCATCCTTCCTTCTCCCTCCTGTCAGCTCTGCTTTTCCAAACAGCAAACCTGAGAGTGAGCTCAGACGGCTGAAAGCTCCAAAGGAAAAACACCAGGCAGTCCCCATGGCTGGTGGCAATTAATAGAAAGTGAATCAGTTGCTTTGTGGAGCAGATAAAGAAAAAACCCAGCAAGAATAACCTGCCTCATCACAACATTGTGTTCCCAACAGAAATTAATTTTGTGAGCTGTGGGAGTTTGAAACAAACATGTGAGGGCTAAAAGGACCTAATGCCATCATCTCAGCATGGAGAGGAGATTGAAAGGTACTTCCAGAATAACGGTTACAGGCTCTGGGTAGGGACAATGTTTTCCCCCTGTGGTCTCCATGAAAAAAAGAGTAGAATAAATAGTGCCACACGTCCTCACAGCTGGAACATCTGTGACTGAGAGGCTGGCACAAATTTATAATCTTGCATGACCACATGAATCTGGCTATAATTGACAGACATGAGCGAAATGACAAAATTCTATTGATTTTCCCTGGGACCAGAGCTGCTCAGCCTTGAAGTACTAAACTGTGTTAAAAGAGCAAGAGGTTTCTCAAGCATTGACAGAGAAAAAGTATTCTCACATTTTATAATCTATACCTGATTTTTCACATGAGCCCAAAGGCAGCCTGCACAAGTTGATATAAAGGCAACTGATGAAGGTTGCTAAATACACAGAAACTCATTAAGGGCCTGCTTCAAAAGAGCTGCAGTCTAGAAAAGCCTTTAAAAACACCAAATATGCTTATCTGGCTTCTGGGTAGAAATGTGCTGTGAACACAGCTAGAAACGGGCTCACTGAACTGCATGGAGCACTCTCCAGTTCTGGTTCCACAGGAGATACAATGTCTGTAACTGCAAGGCCTTGTGTGATAAAGCAGCACGTCCACAATAAAAAATGCTGTTTTATAAAACTACAGCTCCTCATTCAACATGCTGAAGGCACTTTAAAGTTTTACAGATAAGCACGAACTATATTACCCCAAGTAAACAGCATCAAAATAACTGGTGGAAGCAAAAGTCCTCTCAGATTTTCAAAACCTCCACTCTTCTCCCAACATTCAAGTTTCCTCTAGATTCAAGATTATTCCAGTATAAATTCCTAAAGACCTGATTCCATCTTCATACTAGCCAGTGGGGTTTTTTTTTATTCCCACTAAACTGTGCTTTGCAGAAAAATATTTCCCAATAGAAAACTCCAAAACATTTCACAGACATACTTCATTAAAAAAAAGAAAATAGAGTTGCCAAGAAGTTCACAAGCTTGCCATGCAAAATTACAAATCGATTTCAGCTGTGAGCAAGACATCATGGCATCTTCTGTATTTATAAACTTTAAAAATTAAGTATTTTATTTTTTTTTAAGCACAAAGAAATATGCTGTGATAAGACTGGGAGATTTTTTTATTTTTTTCCCATGGCTTCATTTCTTGCTTTGGGGAGCCCTGCCTTTTTTAATATATTTGTGCAAGAGATTGAGGGATACACTGATACACACTCTGAAATGCTGCAGAGATGGACAGGGACCCACATTTCCTGTGGCCTGGATTCCTATCCCTCACTCACACTCCTGGAAACACTTTTGATAACAATAAAACACGTGGAACTCTTTTTAGTACTTGGTAACACCACCGCTAAATTCCAGTAAGAAATAAAAGATTTGCAACTGGCTCGGATTTACATACCAAAGAAACAAAGGCACAACACCGGGAAAGGGTGAAAAGCCTCCCATGAAAGCAGTCACACTTATTGCAATGTCCAAATGAAGGAAGACACACGAATATTTTCAGGAAGACTGAATGTAGAATAAGCACGTAGAGATGGCAGAAATTTCAGGTCACTCACCTTTCTATTATGTTTGCCCATGCCCAGTGATCTCCTGGCAGCTCACCAGTCTTGAAACAGAACTACTGCTCCTCACAGAATCACCATTGCAGAGAGCCTATTTGGAGCTATTTCACACAACCTTACTTTCTAAAGAGTCTATGAAGCAGTATGGGCTGCCTGCTATAATACACTCACTGATCTAAACTGTAATTATTATTATTAAGGCAAAAATATTCATGAACCAAAGCTATTCCCTTCCATTTCTCTGTCCCTTTCAAACCTGCTAAGAGCTGAGTAACCAAGCAAAGGAGAGCCCGCCCTTCAGTGCCCTCCTGGAAGTCAGTGGGATTGCCTCATGCTCAAACAGGAAATTGGAAATTGAGAGCAGGGCAAGAAGTTTAACTCCAGCTACTGAACAGCTTCCATAACAGAAAGGGTTAAACCAGACAAGGGCACTTCAGCGGGGAGAAGAGACAGCAGAAGGAAAGGTAAAAACCAGACAGCTGGGAGAATGCAGGCACTGCTCAGAGAAGGGGAACAGAAAGCAATTATTCCTTTATAGAAGAATATGGAGATATCAAACTAATCCAGCAGAATGAAGACCAAGATTGCTCACAGTGTGCAATGGGGACGCTTTTGGACAATCTTATGTCCCAGGTTCACAGGCAGGGACTCTTGCAGAGCCGAAAGACTAAACTGGAAATCTCCATAACTGGATTTAGCAGATGCTTGCAGCTCCATTGTGTTCAGACACACTCACCGTCAAGGTAAAACCCCAGAAGCCACACACAGCACACTGAGAACATTTCCTCTTAACCCATTTCAGCTATTCTGCCATGACCCAAACAGAAGAATGCCAGCAGAGTGGATTTTCCCCTGATAGACCTAACCTGTCTATAAACTAAATGTATTCCCACATCTTCTTAATTGTCAGGTTTTAATTATTACTTCTACCACTTAAAAAAATTGTTCTACCAATTCGCTTAACAACCACTGAAGCGAGGCAGTATCCAAAGGAAGGAGAAGCCTGTGCAGGTTGATTTCACCATGGCTGAGGTGAGCACTGGTGTGTTTATGGCTCAGAAATCGTGCTGGTTACTCACTCCCTCAGAACTAGTTCTGCACAGACTGGGCAAAGGCTCCACCAACTGCAAATCACAGCTCTGAGGGACAAGGGCCTCTGAAAGAATTCTGCTTTTCTCCACAGGGAATTTGTGGGGCTTTTGGCTCACTGCCATTGTTCCACAGGGATTTTTAGATGTTGGAAAATGTAGTTTATCTTATTTTTTTTATATGGAGTAAAAGCGTGAGGTTTTTTATAGGTGTTGAAAAGTATGGCTAGAAGTCACAGCATTCTAGCTCGCTTTGTCCTTTAAAGGTTTATTAATTAATATTGATAATTAGGATGGTTCTATTATTAGATTAATAGTAAGAAATTTTATATAGCAGTAGCATAACTTTTTTAATTAATCTTGTTTCAGAATATAAATTTATTCTATAGACTTGTTGTCTCCTTTATAGTTATTTTTATGCTTTTTATATAGTAAATTTTAAACTTTGAACTTTTCTTTATCTAGCTTAACATGTCTCTATTTTGACTAGAAATTTATATTCTTGATTTTAGCGCTTAAATTTGGAAGCTTCTCTCAGGGCCTTAGATTGAATGCTGGATTTGATTCTAAGTTCTCATTTCTGGGTTTACTATCCTGTGATTTCCCTGCTCCTTGGATCCCAACAGGAGTTCCCTTGCCCCCAGAGCCAAACTCAGCACCATAACTCTGCTGAATGCCTGGCACAGGAACAGTTTGATTTACAGGATTGTTTGATCTCCTGCAAATATCTGTCCTGTTTCTATGCTGATACAATGACATGGAGATATTTTTAAAACTTTCTTCCACGTTCAGATTTTTTTCTGTGATTTACCTGCATTAGGAAAAGCAGCATCAGCTGCTCCCTGCCAGTGCAGTTGAGCACAGTCCTGCTACTAATTCAGCACACACATCCCAGCCATCACCCAGGGAATGCAGTCATTAGGCAGCTTTCCAGTAAACAGTCCTTAAAACAGTTCATAAAAATTCAATTTAGGAAAAGCTTTGTTTCTTGCTCGAGAATTTGATAAGATGTTGCAATAACTGCTTAGGGATATATTTCAAGTCCAGGAAGTGAGTTAAATTCCATTTCCACACAGACTATCATGTCACTTGCAGTTTAAAACACTATAAAGTAGTTCTTGTGTGCATATAAGATGCAATTAATTTGGGTGCTGCTTTTTTATAAACACACACTTAGAAAATCCTAAAAATATGCAATGAAAAAGGTGAAAGTACCCACAAAACTACCTACAAAAGGCAGATTCTTGAGCAGAAATCTAGTGGCATTATCTCAATCAGAATTTGCCCAGACCTAAAGCTGTTCTTAGTGATGGACGCAACACAGCATCACAATCTATTATTTTTTTTTTTGCATTCCAGCTGAGGTAATGCCCTTAATGCCCCATAAATACCCAGAAACAGGTCATTTTATAGACAAGGAAACCAAAGAAACACTAAATTTTTGGCACAGTAATTCTTAGCATCAGTTTGTTATCCACAAATGGAACACATTTAGCTTCTTTTAACAACTTTCTATAAAAGACAAGATTCAATTGCAACATTTATTATCTAGAAGTGTGTTGGTCGAAATAAAAATGAAACTGAAAATTATGATCTTTTTTATGATAATAGCTGATACTTATTGAGAAATAAACTCTTGCTCTCTCCTATTTTTATTTCTTCAAAAAAGCAACATAAACTAAAACTCAATGTACTCTCTGGTGTTCAGGCTCCATTTCTTACTTGTTTTGAGAAAAGGCTTCATAACAGCTTCAATGAAGGCTCTTTAAGAACTTAAATCTTTCTAGTTTAATGGAGTAACAAGGTGCATACGAGGGCATCAAATGAAAAGGAAAATGAGCTGTCATGATAAAGTACTACTGAAAGCCTTAGTACAAGCTGCATGACAAACTAAAATAAAAATATTTACTTTGTTCCTTTGTTTTAGCCAAAGTCTTAACATTTAGGACATGTAAACCACGGCCATTTTAGAGCCAATCTCTGTTATAACTGGATGTTACCAGCCCTAGCAAACGCGGCAGAAATGGAAATGTTCTCAAATGATCTTTGGACAGGCACTGATCCATCCACACCTCATCAGGTCAATCGTGTAGCTGGCAGTATTTTACATGCTTACACAATGACTGCCATTCAGCACCTTGCAATCCAGTTTCCTAAGACAAATTATCATGACAAAATTATTCAACCTCCCTTTTCTTCTTCAAAGCAGTTTGAAGCTCACTGTAGATTTAAATTTTAATCCAAGAGCTGATAGTTTGCATGACTACAGCCTTTCCTATGTCAAAAGCTAACAGAGGTGTAGAATCTATTTCAAATTAGTGGCTCTAAACATCTAATAAAGGAATTACATTAGATAAATTGCACTTAACACAGTTACAAATAAACTATTATTAGGCACCTGTCTGAAAGACTTAGTTTCACAGTGAAACACCATTCCAGCTGAATTTGGACCATCACAGTCAGGGAGGGTCTGCCACAGCATAAAATTCCAGGTGGAAAATGCCAACTACCTTCACCACTTCACAAAACAACAGGTAAGAAGGGAAATACATTGATACGCTGAGCTTATATGATCTATGAGTTTATTATATGATAATGCAGCTTCTCAGAGTGAATCACAGAAAACCTGAGCTCAGAAGGGACTTCAACCTCCATCACCACCCTCAGTTACCTGGTTTGCCTCCCTTAACCTTTGTTCTTGGCCTTTTCTTCCAGCTTTCCAACTGTGATGTCAAACCATGCTAATTAACCCCAATAACCACACGTGCTGCACATTTCTCTCAAGATGGGTTAAACAGATACTTATTCCCAAAAACAACCCCAGAGTAACTAAAACCAGTCAGTGCAACACTGTTATTATAAATTTTGCCTACAGCCATGGGTGTTCCTCGATAGCAGAGAACATGGAAGAGGAAATATCAACCCAGCCTCCTGGTCTGCAGTGTGAGAACACCCGTTCCAGTGTTCCATTCCAGAGCATAGATCAATATCCAACAGAGAGATCCTTAAGTCACCCACAAAAACTGCTTATTGACCAACATGCCACAAAAACACCACAAAAAAAATTCAAAGCAACCTTATAGGAGAGAAAACGTGGACGTAATAGGGATTTAACATTAAGAATCCCATCATCGAAATAACGCAAACTGATTTTAAAGTGAGGTTAGGTTTTTAAATGCTAAGAGCATCAAATTGAAGAATTAATTGAATTTACTGTCAGTTCAACATTGCTAATGTAAATTATAGATAACTGTATCGGGTCACTCTTGACTAAATTAAATGCTATCTATCATTATGACATTACTGAAGGCTTTAAAAAATCCTGTTGTTAAATGCAATCAACTTTAAATTAAACTATGTGTATTCAGTCAGTGTCTTAAGCAATGACAAGGCAAATATATCTTAAGGTGGTAGTAGGGATTTATACCTCACAACTTTTGACCTAAAGTTTAACTAAGCTGGAATTTGAACAAGCAAATGAAGCTTTACCGCATTTTGGCCACAAAGCTCTTCCTTCCATTTTGATTTACCACTGTTCTCCACTCATTGGAATGAAGCTCACAAACTATTAACCCCTTTTGAGACCAAACAGAATTTTCAGTTTAAAAGTCACTGAAGGCAATAAAAATCCACTTGTCAGCTACAGCTAGGCCTTCTACAATCCCAGTGCTCAGCAGCTACAAGGAGTAAGACAGAGGGTCTGACCAGCTTGACTGGTGCTGAGGATATCACCTGGCAATCGAACATCTTTTGGAAAAAAATCAGAGATGACTATTTATACTGCTTCAGCACTGCCATCTCTGCTCTGAGATTACTTGCTGTACAATGGAAAAGGCAAAAGGATGTGAAAACACACAAGCCTACACCTGACTTATACACACTGACTTTAGTACATTAAAAACTCCTGTGAGGACTTCTCAAAACTCTCACTGGGGAATGACAAGCAACAGTCATTTCAGCCACACTGGTACTTCCACATCCTCTTGGCTGTGGGAATTCTAGGTCACACCCATTTCTCTTACCATTTTTCCTGTCATGTAAGTGAAAGTGACACTGACATTTGTTCTTTGGAAAAGTTGCTGTTATCCTCCTTGTTGACAGAATTCCTCTACTGTGTGATATTTTGTTTATTTTCTAAGCAGTTGCCAGTAATAGTGTCTATGCCTGTCACCTGTTTACATGTTGACTGATACCTGTGCATCACTCTGGAAGATCAGGATCCTTAAAAGAAGCTTTTCTTTTTCAACTCTTGAAAAGATATTCCAAACACAATCAGTACTATGTGGAGATGTCAGCTATTAGGGGTAAGAATTGATGACCACAATTTACTCAAAGTACACCATCACACCTCCTACTCAGAATTTAAGAATTGGAAAGTCTGTTCCGTTCCAACTGTACAAGTCCTTGACCATGTAATTTCCATCTCCTGCGCTGGCCACTGACAGCTTTTCTACACAAAGTACATCAAGCAATCATCAGCTCATTCAAGTTTGCCTGCTGAACGGTGTCATTAAGTATTAGCAAAGTGTAGGCACAATTAGTTTTGCCTGAGGGCAGGCCATGTTCCTAATCACAATTCCCTCACTCCCACCTTGTAGGTAGGAAAGTATTGATAGACCTGAGCTTGCTTCCATGTGAAATCAAGCACAGGGTGAACTCCAGCAGAGGGTTCAGAGCTCTCCTCCCTGCTTTGGAGGAAGGAGGAGGCTGGGCAAGCGCAGATGGGATTGCTGAGGGTGCAGAGACCCTCTACACAAACACAGCGTGGACGTGTGAGAGCTGGAAACAGCTCAGCTCAGTGAAATTCTGGAGCTCAAGGCACAGCTCACTAATAAATGGCATGGATTATGCAGCATCTGCCTGAGGACAGATGTATCACTGCCTTCTGCAGCACAAACTGTCAGAGCCTTTCTGTGTTCGTCAGTTTGCAATTTTCACACCTTCCAGCGGCTGATCTGGAAAACACATCAGCCGTTGCCATAATGGCTACAAACCATTAATGTTCAAAGACTGCTCAAAACGCTCGTGAGGGAGCCCCTTCAGTACAGCACAGGACATTGGTAGGCTGGGACAGACACCCAACAGAGCAGAGAATTTCACCACTGAAATGACATTTAGGGGGACATTTAAATGCCTTGTACAGTGCAGACTTCCTGATGTTCTTTCTCTGTTGTTTTGTTAGATTACAGGTCCAAACTTTCAAAACACAATATCCAAAACACAGAAATGCTTTTCCTAGACTGCATTTCTCCCCAGAGTTCATGTTGGGATCAGATCAGCTGCAAAGCTACTGGTATTCAGATGTAAAACTGTTCAACTGAAGCCGACTCTCGCCTTGACAAAACTAATTAAGTGCAATAAATTTCATATATAGGTCCCAAGACTGGCAAGTGCCCCCTAATGTCATACTGAAGAAACCTGAGCCAAATAAACAGCACACTTCTCCATCCTTCCCACACACTCTTTTTGTTCACCAGCTGCAAGAGAAAAGGAAATGCCCATTTTTGCTGCTTGCCGGAGATTATAGCTACACATACCTTCAGTTCAACATGGTTCTGGTAACAGAATTAAACAAAGAAAATAACATCACCCAACAGTGTCCAACATTGTCCTACCCAGTTGAGAAGATAATTCCGAGAGAAGAGCATTTAAATGACTGTACAGAATCAAATGTAATGTTTTTGTTCCTCAGCACATCCCGAAGGTACAGGCTGCTGCACCTTGTGACAACACCATGGAAATGAGCCACCAAAAATCTGCCTTTTATTTTTTACCTTCTATTAGAAGGTGAGTACAAGTTTCTATATGCTCCCAAATACATGCAAGATAACAGAACCCCATTTCATAAAATATTTCAAAATACATTCAGTAAATTTACATTCCAGAAGCGTGGATTCTTGATGTCTATTCCTGCTACCTCATGTAAAGAACTTTTAAGGAAAGCACACAGTAAGCAGGATTTCAGATTCTGATTTTAAGAACTCCATCATTAAAAGGAATTATTTATCTGCTATTTTCCACAGCTTCCTAAAAAAGTATAATTCATATTACATACTTATTATTTAGACTAAAAGGGACTATTTTCAGCATCAAAACTGTGTAGTGATCTCAGTTTAATCCTTCTAGTAAGTCCCTTTAAACTCACATTAAAAGAATATTTAAATGCATAGGCAGAATATTTTAAAGGCAAAAACTATGGCAAACACATGGATAAAATGTACAACAAAAATTTAGCCTGCCAGGCATATATGCAGTATTTCTCTCTCTCTCAGGTTTACTGTGCAATTTAATAAACACAAAACTGGCACAAAAATTATGGACATTGGAAGTGAATGCTCCTGTAAATTGGGTGACACAGCAAAAAAATCAAAAGGAAAATATGGCAAGAAGAATAATTGGAAATATTAACATAAAGCAGACTTCAAAAATGTATTCAGGAAATCCTGAGCGTTGCTAAGGGGAAATGGGAAATTAACAGCTGCATTTTAAGGAACTACGTAATATTTTAATAATGCATATATGAGTGTGTGTGTATATATCATAGATACAGAAACAAGAATGGGGGAAAAATTTTGGAAACACCTTAATTTATCTTGATAATATTGAAAGGCAGAAGTCCTTTAAACAACAGAAATCCCACAAAACCAACAGCCGATATGAAAGAAACACTAATTTAATATTTTGCCAACAGGTACTACTTTTCATTAAGAATGCAAGTGTACATCAGGCCACAGCTCCATTTAACCCCATCAGAAAATGAAAACATTAATTTTTAATAAAATTCTGTGTAACAGTCGAACTAGTGGATGCTGAGCAGAGGTAAGCAGGGCAATACAGCATCACATCTCACGAAGGCCATCATGATCACCAAGAGCTGTGACAAACCTGCAGCAAGCAGAGGATGTGGCTCTAAGTCACGGGCACCACAAGGATTCATGGCCAACTAAACCTCAGCCACAGGGGTCAGAGAGCTTTGCTCCCAGATTCTCATTTAAGCCCTACAAATTTATGCATAGAGTCACAGAAAATACAACTCCCTTCTTTAAAAGGGTGTATGTAAATTATCGTGGACAAGTAGAAGAATTACAGAGAAAGGCCTCATAAAATCAAGCCTTGCTCTGCTAAACTCGGCTAACCCGTTACTTCTAAGTGCAGCTAACTAATTTCTCACATGAAAAATCATAAGAATGAAAGCAATTAACACAACAACCTATTCTGAGTGTGAAAAACAAATGCACCTGCAATAACAAGGGATTTGTCCCATGAGCGTCAGTGAACAAAGTATGTAAGCTAACCCAGAATAGATAGACAAGTAAAATATCTTTTACTAACCAATAAAGTAATTGGCAAGAAAGCCATTAACCAATTGGAGTGCAACACTAAGTCTGTAAAAACTGTATAAAAATGAGTTATGTGAATAAAGATTGGCTTTTCCTGCATGAAGAAAATGGATTCCTGAGTCTTTCACTGCAACAGTAAATATGTGGAATACCTATATACAGGCCCACCAACACAATCCAGTCATACCAATGTTGGCCTGACTATACCATCAACATGTAATTTTAGAATACATTCAAGTTACACCAGAAAGGAGCATGAAAAGCCACAGAAAATCCTGACAAATTTCTGGCATTCCTTGAACGTTAGGAAACTAAATTATTTTCCAACCTATTATCAACTCTATGAAAATAGAGAGTGACATTCCTTCTAGCTAGAAGAAAACATGTTTATATTTAGTTTCCTCAAAACTGCAACGTTGAAAGCACATTTATTCCCCCAAATGTGAAATAGCCTCCTACCTTGAGCAAAGTGTTCAGCGTGTTGCTTTTCAAAGGAGGGTATGATAACGTTTTTTGACAGATCACTAAATAACCTGGAGAAGCCAGTGCATCAGCAGCACAGGACAGTTATTGCCTCCGACACCTGAGTGCAGCAGAGGAATTCCTTGCAATTGAATCCAGAGGAACCAGCCCATGCTTCTGCTGGCTACAGCTGACAGTCAGCAC
>VXBU01013102.1:11070-23874 GCA_013400315.1 Bombycilla garrulus | reverse complement strand
GGGTTGGAGGAGCCATTTAGGGAAAGTGAATAATAGGGATCAAGGAGCACTTCATTAGGAATATTTCAGGGGTAAACTTGAGGAACTACAGGAGAAATTGGCAGGGGAAAACTCATTTAAGTATAGGGAAGAAGAACTGGCACAGGATTGGGTAGCAGGGTGAGTGGAATGAGGTGAATCTCCAACCGGGAAGTTAAATTTAATAACTTTAGGAGTTCGAACTGGGGTAGAAGGGCAGAGGGAAGGAGCCCTGGCAGCTGACGTCTGACTGCCAGGGCTAGGGTTCTGAGGGGAGGGTGGGGAGCCAGGGAGAGTTGATGTGTCTCTTGGAGCAACTGAAGGCACTGCTCTGCACACTCTCCCCAGCCTGAGGATTGAGGGATTAGGAGAAGGGGTGGGGATAGTAACTGGGTAATAACAGGCGTTGGGTTGCTGTTCCATTTCCCTGTTCTGCAGCAAAACAAGCCAAATTGGCATAACAAGGGGAATTATTTTTAGGGCTGCAGCGTCTCCCTGGTCCATTTGTGTAGCTAATGTTTTCCCCACTTCATCCCAAAAGGGGACCTGATCCAAATCTTGGAAGGACACCCAGGCGAAATGGAAGAGCAACCACTGTATTAACTGCCTTACTAACCCCTTAGAAAACATTTTCTTTCCTCTTTCAAGGGTACTCACTACTTGGAAATAAAACCTACTTTGCTGAGCCAACACATTCACACCACATTTACACATTTTTGCACCCATTCTCACCCACAATTGGTCTCAGACACCCTACCCACGACAGACAGCAAAGGAAAACTTTAAATAACAAAGAATAACAGTCTGTGGAATGGGAGGCGGACCCCCAGAAATGGTGACCTTCCCCCCTGGGATGTGCTGGCCTCGCTCCCCCCTGAGGAAGCCTTCCCCCTTTTCAAGGAGCACTTACCCAATCAGTTCCCCAGACTAAGTGCTGCTGCCGTGGTCCCTCGCCCAGGAGCCCCTCCAGACAATCCCCGGAGTTGTGGCTCCTCTCCCTAGGAGCGTTGCTCCCTAAAATGGGGTCTGCTGTGACTGAGGTAGCCAGCGGCCAAACAGCTATCAATTTCGCCTTTTTTAGAGTCCCACAAAGAAGCCCCTCGTTGGGCGCCAGCTGTTTCAGCCCCTCCAGAGCTGTGGCTAGCTGTCCCTGGTGGGACAGTGCCCTGTGCAACCAACCCAGGTGCCCCAGAGGGGTCACACGGTGAGTGGGTCTCGGACGGCAGATCAGCAGCGCTGGCTACCAGAGCTAGCAAGCTCCTGCTTGCTGCAAAGGTGAAGAGCTGAAAACGAGGTGAAGGCAAAAGGGAAAGAAGGGCTCTTTGCTCCAGGACACAGCTGAACAGAAAGAACTTTATTCGAGGAATTCCAAGGAACAAAGAGGGAGCATGCTCCTGTGCAGCAGTTTAAATATGNGGCACTAGGGGAGGAGTAACTGTAGGGAGAGACCAAATTTGAAAATTAACAGGGGGTGGGGGATGGGGATAGGGCACAACCATAACCAAAGGTACAAACAAAATTAGGCGCCACCACACTTAGCAGTAACAGAAACATCCCTGTGTTATCAACATTGTTTTTCATCACAAAACACATCCCCAGCCAGCATGCTGTTACACACAACATCCTTGTCTCTAAATTGGAGAGATAGAGATTTGATGAGTGGATCTCTCAGTGAATAAGAAATTATCTGCATGGTCACAGTCAAAGAGCTGCTGTCAGCTCCATATCCAAGTGGAGATCAGCATCAAGCGGCATTCGTCAACGGCCAGTAATGAGACTGGATTTTTTTAACATCATTATCAAGGACATAGACAGGGGATGGAGCGCAGTAAATATGCCGAAGGGGATCTATACAAACTGGCAAGTGGATCAGTGCAAACCTCATGAAGTTTAACAAAGAAAAATGTACTCTGCACCTGCCTCAGGGAAATCCCCAACATGGATGCAGTCTGGGTGATGAGTTTGTTGATAGCAGACCTTTGGAGAAAGGTCTTTGAGGTATTGGTTGATATTAAACTGAATATGGCCTGGCAGTCTGAACTCACAGCCCAGAAAATGAACAGTATCCTCTAGGACTGCACCAAAAGCAGTGTGTCACTTGAGGGAGGCACATTTATCCTTCTATTCCACACTGGTGAGGCCCTATCTGGAGCACTGTGCCAGGCTCTGGGATCCCCAAAACAAGAAAGATGTGTACCTGCTTGAACAAGTCCAAAGGAGAGTAAAGAAGATTATCAAAAGGGTCTGAATCACCAGTTATATATGGAGAAGCTGTGAGAGTTAGGATATTAGCTCGGAAAAGAGAGGGCTCCAAGAACACCTTACAGCATCCCTCCAGAAGCTAAAGGTGGTCTACAGGAGAGCTGGAGACGGACTTTTCACAACGGCATAGGATAATAGAATGAGGGGTAATGACTTTAAACTGTAAGAGAGTAGGTTTGGATTAGATCGTAGGAAGAAATTCTTTACTGAGAGGATGGTAAGGCACTGGAACAGGTAATCCAAAGAAGATATGGATGCCCTCTCCCAGTGAGAATACATAACAGTTTTATGTAAGACACCTGATGATGCTTCAAATGGCATGAAGTAGGTTTTTGCAACCAGAAATACACCAGTTTTGTATGCTTATGTTTAACAGAGGCAGCAACAATCATGAACAGCTGAAAAAGTAACATATTAGACATCCAGACAGTATAAGGAACTCTGCCCAACATACTCAGAATTTTCTCTGATGTAAAAAAAAAAAGTAGTATCTCAGAAAATACACAGAATATTTGTAGGGAGCTGTGGATAAATTGGGAAACTTTTACATTTAACTTAAAACATTTCACAAAGCCCAATAAAGATCCAAATATTCCAAAATAGGGTAGTAACCTTGTTTTGAAACAGCAATTACACAAACTTTGCAGATATTTAATAAGCAACTGCAAATCTGTAAGTATACCAATAATTTTGGAGGATATCTTTGCAGTATCAAGGGTCTTAGCTAGGTTTTATTAAAAGTTCAGACCCTTCATATTCAGCTGTTTTCAGTGGAAAATGAAATTACAATTATTACTTGAATTTCAAATATCCTTGTTGTACTAGTAAAATATAAATATGGACCTCTAAAAGTGTAACTGTATAGATTTAATAAATTTAACCAGTGCCTCAGTTGGTATTAAATGATCACACTTACCACAACTTCTATTAGACTTTGTTCTTTGTGACATTTCAAAGTAATCTTAAAATAGTCCAGAAAATATCTGTCATGGGTTTATTTACCAAATTTCGATTCCCGGTCAGGAAACCAAGAATGTCATGGTTTGACACCAGCCAAGGGCCAGTGCACCCATGAAAATATATTTTTTCTCCATTTCTGCTGTGAGATAGGACTAAAAAAGGAGCACAACCACCCAAACTTAAAAGTATAGAGAATAAACTTTATTAACTAACACTAAAAAGAAAGAAAAAACAAAGAAACCAGAATGAAACTTCCAAAAGATCCATCCTCCCCCCACCTTCTGTTCACTCTCCCACTGACCACATGAAAAGACAAAACCTAGGATTTTCTGTCAATCCACCCCTCGAACAATTATTTCCCCAATCCAACAGGAAGAGCAGGAGTTCCTCCTGCTTTGGCATAGATCTCGCACAAGAATACCAGTCCTCTTGTGGCCGCAGAATTCACAAATGGCTCGCCCACGGATNAAACAAAACCTCTCCTCATCAGCTCCATCTTCATCCCAAGGAACAGTTATCTCTCATCCTTGGGACGGGGGTATCATTACATCAGTGCTTCAGCACTCCCCACCTCTGGTTGTCCCTGGGGCTGGAGACATCAACAATCAGTGCTCCAGCACTCCCCATTTCTGGTTGTCCCTGGGGCCGAGGATGTCAACATTCAGTGCTCTATCAGCATTCCCCATCTCTGGTTGTCTCTGGGGCCAGGGACATTAAATTTCAGTGCTTCATTAGCACCCCCCACAGGACTAGGATATCCCCCTAGTCGATTCTCTATGGCTTTGCAAGAGAAGTCCATGCCAAACCTGGCTCACTCCTTCATTTTTCCTTCCCACTTTGAATTCTTTCCTGTCTTTTCCTTGACATCATCCTCACATCCCATCTCTTATCTCCTTCGAGCTGCTCCCCCTTTCAGTTGCTTAGGATGCATGCCTTAAAAGGTCCATCTGGGCAAGAAACAGTTAAAACCTCATTTTTGGGGACTTCTGCCAGTAACTCCTGCTAATTATCAGCTCCTCCGATAATATGTCCTTGAGCCGCGGCTTGAAGAAACGGGAGATTCTCTATGCCAGGAAGGGGGAAATTCTTCTGCCAGGCTGGGGCCAGCCTGTCTGTCCATTCTTCTGGCTCCCTGCTGGAACAGCTGCCTCCGGAGGGGACTCCCAGCACAGCCCGGCCCAGCCTCCCCCTCTTGCAGGCCTCCATGGCCATGGCGGGGGTAGAAGCCGGGCCGAGGGCACAGCCCATCTGTACTTGTTCAAGGCCATAAACAAAAGAGATCAATTCCCGGGCACTCCTGTGCCAAATGTATATCCTACTGAGACATATTTCACTTTTCATTGTCTCATTTCCCTGTCTGTCTGTCTTTAAATCTGGCCCACAATTGGTTTTGCACTGGGCTCATGGGAAATCCACAGGCACATTTCACTTCCAGGGGTGGCTATTTTCCTGCCCAACAAAATGTCAATCAATCTCAAACCAGCACAATATTTAACCATATGATTCTTTCCGGTGCAATACTAAGGGTTTTAAATGAGTGATATGCTTAAATTTTGCCATATCTTTGTGTGACTGAATAACATTATAGGAAGATGTACATATGCCTTATGTACTGTGGTTTGATTTCTTGTCTTATCTAAATGAAAATGTCATTGATTTCACAGTGAGACAGGCCTTCCTCTCTATGTAATTACAAGGTATTAGGGTCAATACTGACCTGTGTTTAAATTCTCCAAGATTTACAGCTCTCTTGAATTTTTTTTAGTTAAAATTTCTCAGAATTCTAAACAGGATTTTACTTTTGTTTAATGTTCATGTATATGGTATTGCATTTTGACTATATAATTTTCAGAACAATTTTGCATTTGCTTTTTTGAAGTGAATGCATTATAAAAAGTGTAGCTCTTTCTTAGGAAAGGTCCTGGCAGCTACCACCCAGAAAGTGCTCTCCCTGTCTTATTTAAACCCAGACTGTGTGTTTTTCCCAAAAACATGAAATTGTGGAATTCCCTCTTTTCTATTGCAACACAATTTAATACTTATCTTAACATACTCATTAACCTTCCGTCTCAATGGATCAATTCAAATAGAACCTGTAACAGATGCTGTTTAAGCAGACCTGGAAACCCTGCCCACTTTCTGGACCATTCTTTCTTCCATTATTCTCAGCATCAATGTATTTACAATACTATGACCATGACCATTTTAGTCACTGTTATCAATTTTTTCCAGAAGATTTTGCATTCTTGAAAGAAATAGTGTTTTATATTCCAAGTACTTTCAACAGAAAATGCCGTTTTCCAGAAACAGAAATATAATCTTCAACAGCAGCCTTTGGAGCATAGATTGGAACAGGAATCAGACAATCGCTTTTGCTTTGGCAGGTAGTAAACTATACATCCCTGAAACAGGGAGGGATGAGAGGGAAATAAAAATTATACATGACAAAAATTCCTTGAGGCCTGAACTATAAGAACAGCTAATGTTGAAGCACAGTAGTATAGCTGCTTTTCCTGAATACAGTCAAAGCTCATGCTTCATGCACCATTCATTTGAGATAGATGTTCTCAATAGCAACAGTAAAAGCTAAATGGATCAGATTTTCTGCAACTAAACAAAACCATATAATGTTGGACTGATTATTGGTCATAATTAGCAATTCAGTTCCCTCCTATGCCATACTTCATGCTCAGAAGTATCTGCTCTTCATGATCCTGCTGACATCTAACAGTTTGAGTTCTAAATGGAAGAAAGCCCCTTGAAGGATAAGGACTGGAAAGATTATGTCTTTTTTTTTAATTCCTTTTTTTTTTTTTTTTTCACTTGCTAATAGTTTCAGTAAGCACTGAGTGAGCACATAGATAAGAGAAAACGAAAGTTCTCTTTCCTTGGCTGGTGACACAAGGAAGATCACCTTTTTTCTGTAATGGGTACTCCAAAAATAATACAGGACACTGAGTTATCATAAACTCAAAATAATTGCATACAACATTTTAATTTAAATCTACCTCATTAAGAGCACAGGATTGACAGGCACCAGAGAAGGAATTATTTTCTCCATCAAATAAGATTTTTCCAATTAAAAATAATAGCTACTAGTGTTGTTCTTCTGAATTCCAGTCCTGAAATCTGTGGGACTTTATTTTGAAAGTTCATGTAGAGTTACTAGCGCAATTAATTTTGGAAGTTCATCTGGAGTTACTAACTACAGTAAATTTTTACAGTAAAAAGTACAACTATAAGGAAGTCCAGATAGTATAGTGTTTCATGTTGTCCCATAAACTCAAGAGTTAGAAGTCCTTGTGACTTAGAGTACTTGTTTGGAAAAAGGACTAATTTGGGATTTTTGTCATGCAAAAAAAATTTTAGATTTGTGATAGTTGCCTGAGACCACTACACAGTTCATGGAGAGATATGACTGTATACTAGACAGGTATGACACACATTTGGGTCTGTAAAGCAAAGCTAATCCCTATACAGGACACTGATATCAGGTCACATTTCAAAGTGAGCAGCTATGAAATTTGATATTAAAATCTATTCAGTTTCTCTTAGTATTAGGTACTAGAATTGTGTTCCAATAAATATGCCTTAAATATAACTTAGTTGCATCTCAGAAGGGGTAGGAAAGAAAGGTAACTAATGTCACTGAAGCACTCAGATGTTTTGGTGATAAATAACTTCACAAAAGTTAGAAGTAATTTGTTATATCCCATAATACCTGATAGAGCTGTTCTCATGTGAGATTATGTGAGACAATAAAAAGGTGAGGGGAGGATAACAAAGACATACAAAAGAATATATTTTAGATTACATGAAGTAAAATTTTGCACTTCAGCGTGTATTACAACATCTAATACAAACTTAAGTTATGGATTCTTTTTCTGATTATTAACAGAAAACATACGTTCCTTAATATATTTTAAGGAACAGAAAATAATACCAGCAAATCAGATGATTCCTGTGCTGGAAATGAAAAATACACATATGAGATTATTCCATTAAGACTGAAATGAATGGTTTAGACTTTTAAAAATACTTAATAAGTTTTTCAATAGGTACAATGGACTAAATGAAGTGCCCCAAATCTGTGAGCATTTACTACAAAAGTTACAGTTTATCTACCATAATGCAGTTGCATTTTCGTAGACCTTTCATCTACATATACATAAAAATGTGCTAGGATTCTATCTTATATGAAGTCATAGTAAAAACCATAGGTTTGTTTGTTTGTTTGTTTTTGGGTTGGGGGGTGATTTGTTTTGTTTGGGGTTTTTTGTTTGATTTGGTTTGCTTTTTTAATATATTTCTTACTAATCAAAATCTTATGTAAGACAAAAAAACATTTATTTTGAAAAAAAAATTGCATGTAATTTTATACTTCCATTTCTGCAAGTGGCAGAAGAAATATTCTTGTGTCAGAAGTAATGATTTGAACTAGATGCAACCAGAAAAATTAATAATAGAATATATATAGAAAATGGATAGATGTACATAGTGCATTGTGGTGGTCTTCCCTGTCCCGGGCGACCCCCCAGTGTACAAAATGTCCAGTTTTCCAATCCACCTTGCTGAAGGAGTAGTCTGGAGTCATTGGCTCGTGTTCTCAAGGCAGTTTATTCGTTCCTTATCAAAAGTAGATTTCTCTGCCCTGCCGAGGACAGCACAGTGAGGCTTCCAGAGACACACTATGTCCACCCTGGGTCAGCTTCATTCCTTTATACTATCACCTATGTAACCTTTATTTACAACTACTTTCCAATCACTATCATCTATATTAGACAGTGTCTTTTTACTCTAAGCCAATCCAAAAATGCCACCATCACCAAGAAGATGGAGGTTGTGAAGAAGAAAAAAGAAAAAACATGCCATATGTAAAAATTCTCCATCTTGTGCCTCAGACCCCCCAGTACAGATTTTCAAACCCCCTTGTACAGAGCTTCAAACCCCTCTGGACATACACATAAATTTTTTCTTTTAACTTATAACTACTACTATTTTTCTATCTAAGTTTAAGTGACCTGAAATTCTTCATACAAAGTTGATAACTTGTTCCATGGATTAAAATCAAAGCCACAGGCATTCTCAATATCAATCCAGGGTCTCTGACACCTCTGGCAAGGCTGAAAAGACTCCTGACCAGGTTTTGGGTCATTCAGAGGTGTCATAGGAACCCCCTGGGTTCCAACAGTGCATAAATACTACAAAGATGTACTAGTTTGTTTCTTCAGAAGTGAGAGCATTCTGCTGTATATTGCAAGGTTACAGTAAGCAATAACATATAAAGCCCTAAGTACTGGAGATTTTGATGGATTGATCTCATCCCACTAACTCCAGGGACAGGAGGAAGCTAAAGTCTGCTATGAACAGCCAGCTAACTTTTAACAAAATATTTATATTTTGTATATTTACCCTAAAAGAACACTTTAATATGGTATTTCAGAGATAAAAAGTACTTACTCTCTTTAACACTGTTATCCATGAACAATTTGGTAAGATTTTAAAAAACTATTACAGCTGCCTACTACACTACTTTTAAAATAATTTTCTGTTTAATTAGCTCCCTTGTCTGGGAGACTATTCAAAACCCTTGAGTGAGTGTCTTCTGATCTGAAAACCTGTTAATATTTAATCCTTCTGATTTTAATATCTTACTTTTCATATGTTCATCTATTGTATAATAAATATTTCAAGGATTAACACTCAATTTTGCTCAACATGTATGTTGTTAATGCATTATGTTCTTAGGTGGTGAAAGAAAATACTACTATGAACCTTTGAACTCATTCACTTATCACTTTCTTTGCAGGAAAAGTATATACAATCTCTTTAGAACTGAATACATTTCTGTAGCAGTTAGAATATCTGCAGTCTTTCTCTGCCATAACATTTTAAAAGATCAGAGTCTCACAGATTTATCTACTTTTAAAGAAAAACTAAAATCCAAGTAAACTGATAGCAAGAAAAAAGAACATAAGACACGGTATAAATACATCTTATCAAAGATCCTTCTGAGTCATCTGTTGAATCCACATTCCCAAGGCTTTTATGGTAGGAAATATTTTCAGCTTATGATTAAATGTTTTCTCATACCCCTGACAAAAAAATGGATATCCAGAGATGTGTCATAGACAGACACAGTCAGAAAACCATCTTTGGCTTTTTTCTTTGAGAACACCTTCTTCTGACCTGCTCTTCTCTTCCTGTATTTCTACATGATTCATTGTATTCCTAAAGGAAAATTTTGAATAAACATGGGAATTCCCCTGAAAATAAAAATTCCATTTATCAGCTTCTTCCATTTACTCCAGTGTGTTCAGTTCTGCTCTCAGAAATTGAGCTTATATTCACCAAAAAGTTCACTCATCAGTCTGGTCACCATCAGACTGTGACCTCCATAGGGAGATCACATGGCACCTTTCTAACATCCCACTTCATTCACTATGATGGTACCTGAAGTCAGAGTTTTTCTAAGCATCCTTAAATTTCAGTCTTAAAAATCCTTAAGGCCAAACTGGCATCTGGACAAAGGCAGTGGCAGAGGATGCCCATGGTTGCTACAAATGCACTCTCAAGCATGTTCAATCAATATAAAAATTCCTTGCACGTTTTGGTATCGAAAAAAAAAATCACATTTTCCAGAGACATATAAAGCCATTATTTGTGAATCGCCAGGCACCACACCCAGCAGGCAGTTTGCATGTGGCTACCCTTTTAAGAAGCTAAAGAAATGCAGTAACAGAGGTGTATTTTTCTACACTGATCAGCCATGCCAACTGACCAGTGAATGCTCCCAGAATAATTTAATTGAGTATTTTTGTGTCCAGTCAGTAACTAGACTCTGTCCAGTCAGTAACAGCAATAGTAATATAGAATTTTAAAAGTACTGCTTTGAAGAAATAGCAGCAATCTTATTTGATCCTTGATTATGACAGGAATTATGGCCAATTCAGCATTTGAAATTATTGATTTTTTTTTCCCTTTTTATAGCTGGCTTTCTGGTTCCTAGACTAAGTTATAGTTTCCTTTGTATTCATAAAATGTCACACTATTTTGAATCCTTTCAAAAATATAGTTTCCAAATGTGCCCATGTTTATTTGTAATTTACTAAAAACATACTATCATCTTTGAATCTTCATAGTTCTTAAGAACTAATAATTTAAGAGGAAAATAATGCACCTTTTCAAGTAAATAAATATGCTGAAAAATAGTACCATTTCTTGAGCAAATGTCACACTAATACTATCAATATCATTGTCATTATCCATCTGCTGACATGTAAATTATGCTTTCTTTAAATATGAGTGTGATATGAAGTGCAGGAGACCTAGATTTGGGCACTTTAATGGTTTAATTAATCAATTTTCATTTCCCAGTCAGGGAACCGAGAATGTCATGGGTTTGGCACTAGCCAAGTGCCAGTGCACCCATGATAATATGTTTTTGGAAAATTCTGCTGTGAGATAGGTCCAAAAAAGGAGCACAGCCACCCCAAACTTAAGGTATAGAGGAGAAAAAATTATTAAATAACCCTAGAAAGGAAGAAAATAACAAGAACCAGAATGAAATTTTCAAAGCACTCCTCCTCCCCCCACCAACTGTTCACTTTCCCACTGACAACAGAAGAGACAAAACCTAGGATTTTCAGTCAGTAACCACCCCTTGAACAATCAATCCCCAATTCATCAAGGAAGAGCAATCTTTCTTGCATACCATAGAGATTTGCCACAAGACACCAGTTCTCTCGTGGCCACACACTTCACAAATGTCCCACCTGGGAAAAATTTGCCATCATGAGGCTCCTCCCATGAGACAGCTCTCTCACAGCCACTCATGGGCTATATCAGCTTATGGGGGTACAGTTTAAGAATGCTTTTTCTAGTCCAACAAAAAAGTTCTCTTCATCTGTTTCATATTCATCTCAAGAAACAGAGGTCATCATCTCATCCTGGTGCAGAGGACATAATCTGTCTCCCTGGCCTTCCTCTGTTCTAGTTTCTCCATTAAACCAGTGCCACATCAGCACTTCCCACTGTGACTAGAGCATTCCCCTAAAAGCATTCTTCATGTTACAAGAGCATTTATTCCATTCTCTATGGTTTCACAAGAGAAATTCATGCCAACAAGACAACTCCTTCAATCTTCCTTCCAACCTATGATTCCTTTCTGTCTTCCCTGACATACAGTCTCTGGCCATGTCTCTTACATCTCCTTCAGTTGGTTCCCTCTCACTCAAGCAGGATTCATGTTTTGGAAAGTTCATCCAGGCAGGAAAAAGTTAAAATCTCACCCAGGACCTCTGCCAGCAGCTGCAGCTTTTGGCAGCTGTTACAATGAAATGTCCTCAGCACCTTGGCAGCAGCACTGGAGGAGGTGAGGGGTACTAAGATCTCTCCCAAGCCCTCAGCTCTACACTGGGGGCTGATCCTTCTCATCCTCCCCCTCTGCCAGGATGGGGTCCCTCAGAAGTGGCCCCCAGTCCAGCCCCACCAGGGAGAACCAGGCTGGGGACAGCAACACCCATACCTGTGCAATGCCAGAAGCAAAGAGAAAAAAATCCTGGGCAATTTGTCATAAAATGTGGATCCAGAGAGCATATTCAACTTTCAACTGGCCCATTTTCTTGTCCTTAAAACTGGCCCATAATTAGTATGCACCAGACACAGGTGAAGTTCCCAAGCAAACATCACTTCCATGGGTGGACACTTCCTGCTCAGCAAATGCCAGTCAATGTCAAAGCAGCACAGGCACTCTTATGAAACTGTGAAAGATGTTGTATCTACGGTGCTGGAATACCTCCATGGAGATCAAGAAGTCCATATGATTCAGAATCAGGGAAACGTTTGGGGATCTTTTCTCAGGAAAAGCCGGCATGCTCACTGAGAAGTATCTCTGGGACTGCATGTTTAAATGAATGGGGGATCACTTTCATGGGGAGAGTTTAGGAATAAAGACACAATTCTTGATCTGTTCTTGTGTAGCAGCTGTAGCAAGAAGAATAACAAGAAGGGCAGACCTGTCCACTGATCTCCACTAGAAGTGGTTTGATTATAGTTTCTAATACTCTTGTTTCTTATGCCCACTAGCATAAAACATTTAAAAAAACTGCAGACCCTGAGAGCAAATCTTTCCCCAGTCCCATGCTCTTAATCTCTCTGACCCTCCTATCCCTCTCCACATTCCAACTACTAACCAGCCTTAAATTTGAGAGATCAAATTGTTATCATGACATTATGCTGTTAAACTATAGTCTTTACTTAGGACTCAATACTTTACTGACAGCCAGTTCTGAAAATTCTTAATTATTGAATATTACTGAAAAGTTTTGAACAATAACTTGTTTCTGTGAGATGAACTTTTATGATCCAGATTGTTCTCTTCCTACATGATTTCAGCTAATATTGCTGTGTCACAGAATGGTTCCCTGAGTAAAAACAGATTGATCACAGTGACTCTGAGTCAGCTTATTCTTCTTAGGTTAAAAAGTCCAAACACTGACTAAACTTGGGGGAAAATAATATATTTTAATAAATAAATATTAATAAAAAAGTCAATTAATATTT
>VXBU01013101.1:326132-344124 GCA_013400315.1 Bombycilla garrulus | reverse complement strand
GGTGTGGATGTGTGGATGAATGTGATGATCAAACATTGATTCTTAGAAAATGACATATTGTATGATGAAACTCATATATACATATATATGTATATGTATATATATATGTATATAAATATGTATATTTTGTTGTAGGTGCCACAAGTACAATTGTAGTTGCATTTGTTTTGAGTTTTGTTTTTGATTTCAGAACTAAGGGAATATTTTCTTTCCTAGAGAAGGAAGGCTAGTATTCTGAATGTTTTTATACCTGTAATAAATTTGCATTCAGATACAGTTTTTTTTCCTATTTGTTTCTTATCAGGACCTTCAAACTTTTTGTACCTAAGTTAAATTAATTTCTTCGGTGTACTTGAAAAATGGACAATTAGTTCTTTTACTTTTCTCACTGAGATTTTAAGATGTTGTTCCTAATATGGCTTGCATGAGTAAAATAAAAAAGCCCCAAGGCCATTTCTAATAGTCCAGCTTTTTATTAGTAATTTGATGTGAAACAGAATTTGTTAAGTCAGTAACTTTTGCAACCTATGTGTTTCAAAAGAGGAGATGGTGAGGATGAAAGTTGTATAGGAAAAAGGACGGTGACCCAAATAATCTACCTTTGAATGGGAAATTGACTATCTTAATTTCTGAACTGTGGTACAAGCAACTTTGTAGTTACATACTCTAAGTCCTAAATTGTAAGCCCCAAACTGCCATTAGATCATGTTGTTTGAGCATTTTATGTCATTGTGACAATGAAGTCACACTTCAGTAAACATCCCTGTGAGCACAGAAAATATCAAGATTTACAGAAATGTCACATCTTCCAGGAAAATAATCCCATCTTGATTCTGAAGGTACCAAGGATTAGAAAGCATTGTTTCCTAAAAACTAGTATCAAAGGATTTGTCACCTTTATTTTTAAAACTCAGTCTTATTTCTAATTGGAAGATGAAGCTGAGCAAGCTGTTACCTTTAATTTTGGTAATAGCAGTCTATTTTTAGTAGCATTTTAGCTGCTTGCTGTTTTTCTCTTTTGAAGTTCATGTTATTTGAACAGTTTCTTGATGATCTTTTCTTTTAGGCATACAGGTAGATCTCTTGGTGTAAGATGTCTCATAGAACCTGAAGCAAGAGTTTTTGACTCTGCTTGCAACATCCCTTCAAATATGTAGTGATGTAGAAAGGTCTGGTTCTAGCATCAGTCTTACTATTGTATATAAAAGACAAGATAGTTTGACACTGTAATTCATGCAGTCAAAGATTTATCCATGGCAGACTACTGAAACCTGCTGTGTTGAACTAGCTTGTCCATGGAAATTCCAAGTCATTGCTTTCCGAAGATTGCTTTCCAGTGTTTTCTATGTCTGGCGTTTTCTCAAGTAGTTACCCATTTTTAAGGTCTGTTTTAAAAGTTGAATTGACCCACCACACTTTTCATAGAGCTGTTTGAATGTTTTTTATTGCATTTCAAATGAACCCATAGCGAAGTGAGGCGCAGAGCATTTTAGGAGTTTGTACACACTTTTGACTGATTTAACTGCAGCAATCCTGTTGCTACCAAAAAACTCATATCTGAGACAAAGTCTCAGAAGGGAAGGAGGAAATAAAACATAAACCTAGTTTTGTCTTTCAAAGTTGTTCTGAGATTTGACATATGAAGACAATTTTCATGTGTTTTTGTATATTTTGTAACTTACTATATTTAAATCAGTCAAAGACATGCCTACAAGTGTAGTTGCAGTATTTTTTCACAGTATGTCACTGATTTTTAGTACAGATGTTCTTTCCTTAAATGGATATTTAAGGATATGGTTCATTAGATCTCAGGGTTGTATTACTTCTTAAAGATAATAAAAGTATAAATAGATAATAAGGTATAAATATGACAAGACTTCTTTGTTAACTATCACAAATAACAAGTTAAATACTGTCCCACTTAAATACTTTCTAAAATTAAATAATTCACTGCCTAAACCAAATTATTTTAGGCTATCATGTTATTTTGAACTCTGTGAAACTTGTTACTTCAAATATCTAAGTCCATCCAGTTAGTTACTTATTTTGAGGTGAAACTTAATTTAAATGAATATATACTGTTACTTCCTGAAGAATTCCATCAATCATGAACTTAAATATTTCAGTTAAAATTCGAATTTTTCTTCTTAATATAGTAGTTGCTCTGTCCTGTTTTCATAGTTTTTCTTTCTTCCTCATTTAGTTTTCCTGTCATTTCCCTCCTTCTATCACTTCTTACTTTTTGCATTCTGAAAAGTAAATATTTACTTCTCTAATTAGTTGTAATGCTTTTATTTTGTATCTGAAAAACATCTGATGATTAGACTCTAAATGTATTGCCTAGTCTTGCTTTAGTAATATTTATGGTACTTAATTACAGACTATTATCTGTAGGTCCAACTTTCAATATCCTAAAATATTTCAGCACCAAATTTGATAAGCTACATTTTTGGTGTTGAAGACTTCTTCAAACCTGTCACAAAGTGTTGTGACGTTTGGATTGCTTTTCTTCTATATTATGGCTTTTTATGAACACATTCTTTTGTATGTAAGTGACTTGGTTAACATACTTTGAGTGTTAAATTAATTCCAAATATTGTGATGCAAATTGTCCTGTCATGCAACATGTTTTACTTAGGAGCAGTTTATCTTCAAAATAGTGGAAGATGAACAAGTTCAAGCAGTGTTAAATGAAGAGTCAAAGTGATGTGATATATTAAAAAAAGAATGTACAGTTTTAGATTAAAAATTATGAATTCCTTTTGGTGATTTAGTATCAAGAAAAAAATGCATATGTAACTTCAGTTTGCTTAAGCAAACAGCAATATATACATACTGTTATATATTGTGCTACATATTGCAGACTTAACATATTATATAGTCTCTTTATTCTGCTTGTGGTTTGATGTGTTCATCACTGGATTTCTCTTCCCCATGAAACACAAAATTATCTTTCCAGATGGACCATGAGTCAGAGAATGACTGACTATGCCCAGAATTCTGTGTGGCAGAGGGTGACTGAAATTCACAATCTCTTGGGTCTTCTTCAAAACACTTTTAAGAAATAGTAAAATTTAAAGCCAGCCTTTTTCCTCTCAGGTATATCCTTGTCAGTGGACATCCTGGGTCCTCTGCTGTCCTGTATCAGTTTAGTACAGGGAAGGTCACTGCTGGGGGCAGTCACAGAGATCTTCTAGTTACATGGCTCTGTTCGGAAACAGCCTAATATATCTAGGCAGACTGGAGAGAAACACTGCTGGGTTTCCTAAAAATCTTGTTTGAAATTCATTTCACAGCCTACCCAGATAATCTGAGTTTGTGTTCTATCTAGTTTCCTATTTATAGCCTACATTTTTGCAGCCAACAGTGTTGGTTTTGAATATTTATGTTTGCAGGCTTGTGCTTTTCCTGTTTTCTGTTGACTGAATGAGCCCAGTTCCTTCAAACTCTTTGTCTTGATAATTAATGCCCTATTTGTTTTGCACTCTGCAGACATTCTCTAAACTTCAAGTGTAGAACACAGACTGAACATTACTTCAATGTTGCCATTACCTGCACTGTCCTGGTTTAATGCACAACACCTTTTAAAGTGTACCAAAATGATGTTTTTTAGAATAGCATTACATTGATGTTACATGTGGTCAGTTTAATTCCCTAATCCTTCTCTACAATGCTGCAACCTAGCTGATTATTTTCATTTCATTAATGGTGCTTTGCAATTTTATTAATTGGTTTTAAATAGTTTTTAATGGAATTTTCATTTAATTGGGTTTTAGCAGTTTTGCTTTTTTTCCTCTTTGATTGGGCATATTCTCTGACTTATCTTTCTGTGCTTGTGTTTCCTGAGTAATCACTATTCCTGTCTGTCAGTGCTTAGGCCCCATGATCAGAAAGATTGAGGTGTTTGTGTTTGCAGTTCGGTAGCTGTAGTTTGTGTAGGATGTCACTGTTCCCTTCTCATTGCCAGAGTTCTTTGTGGACAGCTCAGGGCACTCTGCCATTATGCTTCCATTTCACATTTCTCCACCCTTGTCATCTCTGAATTCCACCTCTTTGATCAAGATTGTCATTGAATGGTGGTAGATGCATCAGTATCCTAGGGTAGCTGTCTGCTCATTCCTTGTCATGTTTTGTCATGAAACATGTACTTAGAATACTATTGTTTTTATTCTAAATGCATGTTACTTTGTTTCTGCTGTGTATGACTCCTCTTAAGAGTGCTCTTTCATAATTATAATGGTTATCACTTCAAAAATGGGTACAATCGTATTTTAAGTATGATTGGAAGTTGGGAACTGAGGAATAAAGTCTTGTGATTTTATGCTTAAAGAATTTATGAGGGTAAATGTGAACTTGGCACACCAACCAAGATTGGTTGTCTACTAGCCAAAGTGCTTCTGCAAATGTTATGTTTGCCTTGTCTTAGAAACAGGTTTATCTTTTTACTAATTCTGAGTTTGCAGAAATGATTGAGATGGGTAGTGTAGAAAAGTGAAGATCTGACTTTTCAAAAGAATAATTAACTCAGAAATATTTGTCAAACAGAAAAAGATATGTCTTCCGAAACTACTGTGGAATGTTGTATTTCTGCTAACTATGATTTAACATTTCTGGAATGCAGTGGGATGTCCACCTGTGCAAATTACTTTTCTTCATCTTTATGTGAAAAACTTTATAGACTTGTTTCTCTGGTTATATGTAGGAGCAGGGTTTCTTTCTTGTGCATGTAGAATGAATGCGAAAGAATGCATGGTGGTCTTCATGAATAAACTGGCTTACTGACTTACTCAGCTTGCATTTTCATGAGAGATACAGCATGAATGCTTTTATTTGCTTATTCAACACTGGCTGAATAATTTCTTAACACTGTCTTTCTAAAGATGCAGTAATTGTTTCCGAACACCAATGAATTTTTGTGTATTTTGAAGTATCTAACATAAACGGTTACTTATGAAGCTTAATTTGTTTGCTCCTTGGTAACAAATTAACGTACAATTTTCAAATATTTAACTGATAATATACAGTGCCTTGGAAAACTGTATGAAATGAAACTTGGTCTTTTATAAACTTAAAACTAAGACTGCACCTTTAAAATAAAGATTTATTAATAACTTGTATTAATGCTCTTGTACAGCTATGACAGTAAATCACCAACAGCTTGCATTGCCAATTGCTGATTTTTTTTCTTTTAATAATATGCTGCATGTAGACAAAGATGACCTGTCCCCAACTGCTGAGGTTTGGGATGTAGACCAGGGACTAATAAGTAAACTGAAGGAACAGTACAAGAAGGAACGAAAGGGGAAGAAAGGGGTAAAGAGTAAGTGCAGATTCTGAATCTTGTCATGCAACACTTTTTTGCCTATCTATATAAAAGACATTTTTTCTCACGAGTTCTGTTTGTTGTTTTGGTTTTTTTTCTCATTAAGCATCGTTTTCTGTAATGGGGGCAACCAACTTTAACTTTCTGCCTGCTGAATGTGAATATGTCAAAACCTTTGACAGCCATTTCATAAATGAGAAATGTTGAAAAGACAAAAATTCAAGGTTAAAGAGGTGAAGAGAACTAAATGCATGGGAATGTTAGTGTAAAAATAATGAAAAACTTGCATTTTGAGGACATTCCTATTCTGAGAAGTTTTCTGAAAGATTTATATTTCATCTGCTTCTTAAAGTACAATACTCTGTTGTGGGACTGGTGGTTGTTGGACTTTTTCTGGGGGTGGTGAGGTGAGTTTTTTTATTTGCTTTTTGTTCTGTTTTCTTTCTTATTTCCAATGTGAGCTTGGATCAGTCTGTAAGTGCTATTTTTGGGCTTGTAATTATTTTTACAGTCCCAGGCATAGAGAATTAGGAAGTGCCTGTAATGTAAATAGAAACTTTTTGCTGGCTTTGTTTAGGAAATAATCTTTATTCTATAATACCCTTCTCTTTTTCTGTGCATTTACCAGTGTTTCATTTGCTATCCCTTTACTCTCTGAGTTTTGATCTATTTTAACTATGTAGTTTAAACCAAACTTGTGGGTTGAACTACCTAATAAAAGTGTTTTTGAAAATTGTTATCAACTATACAAAGTTCTTAGTGCATAAAGTGGTATTAAATCTGTCATCAAAGAATGATTTGGCTTGCAAGGGACATTAAAGATCATCCAGTTCCAACCCCCTTGCCGTGGGTGGGGACAGTCACCAGACCGGGTTGCTCAGAGCCCCATCCAACCTGTCCTTAAACACTTTAGGGATGAAGCCATTCATAACTTCTCTGGACTCCTGTTCCAGTGCCTCACCACTCTTACAAGTAAAGAATTTCTTCCTAGTATCCAATCTAAACTTACCCTTTTAATTTAAATCCGTTCCATACTTCTGGACTCACTGCAGCAGGTCCATGTCCTTCCTGTGCTGGCACCCAGAGCTGGTGCAGCACTGCAGGTGGGCTCTCAGCAGAGCAGAGCAGAGGGGCAGAATCCCCTCCCTGGCCCTGCTGCCCACGCTGCTCTGGATGCAGCCCAGGCCACACTTGGCTCTCTGGGCTGCGAGTGCCATGGCTGGGTCACGTCCAGCCTCTCAGGCAGCAGCACCCCCGAGTCCTTCTGGGCAGGGCTGCTCTGGGTCTGTTCATGCCCAGCCTGTGCAGCACCAACACTTGGTCTTGATAAACCTCATGAGATTCCCATGGGCCTGCTCCTGGAGCTTGTTCCAGGATCCTCTGCATGGCATCCCATGTCACTTCAGAGAAGCTCCCATGATTGCTGTACTTTTATTTTGGAAGTCTTTTTTAACAATTTCTGGAGATAAGCACTATAAAAGAATTTCCTCAGTTTGAGAACATGTATGAATATACACTAATTAAATTACATTATAGCACTTCCTGAAGAATTCTGTAATTATTAAGATTTGAATTTACTTTGTAACACCTAACAGTTATAGGTTAGTCAGTGCATGTTGGTTGGTTTTTCAGCATTTTTTGCATGACTTGTACACACACATAAAAATACAAGCTTTGACAAAGCAAAGATTTTCACCTAGTCTTTGCTTTAATGAGAGCATACAGTAGTCATGTGCATGCTGATGTGTATCGGCATGTAAATTAGCAGTTGATGTGAAATATTTGGTAGGATTAAAAATCTGGTTTTAACACCAAAATGGAGTTTTATTTGAAATTCTCATACTAAATTCTTTATATTTTTGATGTTTTGGACCATAGTGGCTGCAAAGTGACTGAAAGTTTTCTTCATCTAAAGGGATTTTGAAATCTTTGGTTTACTGAAGGCAGTATTTAGGAGACAACTGTGTGTGACAGTGCTGAGAAGTGACATAAGTCATTGTTTAACATTTTGAGTTTTAAGTTTGAATTCTCCTTTGGGAAACCTTGAACACAGTCTTACGAGGTGGTTTGTGAGATTCTTTGCTTGTCACATTCATGATAGTTTCTGATTAAAAATTAGCCTCTAAGTCACTAATCTAATTGGATGAGAGAACTGCACACGAAGTACAAGTATGCATTCAAGCTTGGGGAGATTTTTTTTTTGTAGACTTTTTTTCTCAGCTTTTTAGCATTCTGAAACTGAAAATAATGTTGAAGGGCTTTTTTATTCCTGCTGCTCATGTCTGATCATTTGAAAACTTCATTCTGAATACGTATCTCTTTCTTTGCTCTTCAGTGTTTTAACTTCTATCAGAACTTGTTTTGAGTACCATCAGAACTTATCTGCATGGTAGTATATATCATCATAAACATCATACAAATGTGCATTAAGTGTCATCTCTTGCAATACTTTGGTAACTGCCATAAATCTGTATTTACACCGTAACATAACCACGCAGACAGAGCCCTGGCCCCAGGTGTGGAAACTTTTGTTCCACATGTACTCATAAGCGAACAGAAGTAGATCTTTATTCTATATTGATACTTTTTTAGTCTGTATCCCTATGCTTTGGGTGGAACAACTTAATTAAGGTCATCTCCTGTCAGCACACATGTTTTCATTAAGTAATACTCTTGTTTGCTGGGGAGAAATAGGGTGTCTGTCCAGGTAGTCACCATGTTATGTGAAAATTCTACCTCTTCATGAAAGGATCTTTAAAAATACCCCACCAAAACAACAAAAATCCACCACCCCAACTTTAATTTCCTTTACAACGTCAACTGTAAAATAACGCAAAATCTGTGTATTGAAGAGTTCTTGAGTTAAAAAACCCCAGAAGCAGAGAAACGAACCACACAGATAAGGAGTTAAGTTTGATTACTACAAAAGCAGGTTTCTCTTTTCAGTAATATGCTGAATTTAAGGCCTATTTCTGCCCAAATTTGACGAGATCAATTTTGGCAGGTAAGTCAGGGGATGACTGCTTTTCAGATATAGCCTGTCACCATTGCAGGGTATAATAGTGGAGGTGGTGAATATCTCATTTAATTCTATCTAAGGGTAGCAGAGCAGCTGCTTTTATTTTCTTCTAACTATGCTTCGAGACAGACTTCTCATGCTCATATGTTTGGTATGAAAGCACCTTGAGAAGATGCTTTCAGTTTAGCTAGAGTAAGAGTTTATAAGCCATTTTCAGCATTTTGCATCAACGTGTTGAACAGTTCATGCATGTCAACATGGAGAAGACAAATGCTGTTTTCTTCTGGAAAGCAAAGGGTTTGTTGAAGTAACAGTTTAGGGTCCCAGTCATGACTTTGGAATTGTCATTTTATTGATTGGTCTATAATATCTTCAAGAATCTATCTGCTGCTGGTCACAGTAGGTGCCTGGCTGGGGGCTGACTGGAATAAAGACAAAGACAAGCTTTGTGGGATGTATGGTATAGAGATCTGGCCATTTTAAGAGTGACTTTTCTTATGCGAGATCTCACCTGCTTGTTGCAATATTAAGTACTATGCTTTAGAAATTAAATCCTTTCAGTATAGTGCCTTTTTAAAAATATAGTGTTGGTTCAAAAGAGATTTTTCATTATTTTACATTCACTTCATTAGCTGGGTTCACAGGTTTCTAACATAGTTCTATAGGAGAGTGAAATGAAACTTAACCACTCAAGGCATCTGTTTGTATGAGGAAGCCAGTTTTATTCTCAGATTGCTTCTGGCTAGCAGGCTTTGTATATTTAACTAGAATACTAAATGTTCCATTAAGGAGAGAAAAAAATAACAGAAGCAGAAAAACATAAATATAGGGCGTTTCATTGCTTGGCAAAAAGAGAATGTTTTGCAAATATTAATGAGAATAATTATATAGCATCCTTCTAGGGGTATGTGAGGTATACTTTTTATCATTCTTCTTCAAGAAATGCTTTTTGTTGTCATCCCTCTTTGCAGAGAATTCTCCATTATCTTTAGAAAATTCTGTTATTCATGGACACTTATTTTTGAACACACTGATTTAAACCAGTAAGATCTGAAATGATCAGGTACTTTTTGAAAGAGTATATTTTAGTGTTTAAGTGTTTGAATGAATGCTTCTGATTTTGATAAGTCATCTGTAATCACAGTATTTACATTTTGCTTTTTTGACAATAAAGGCTTTGGTTTAGTTTTAATTTCCTTTTTAATAAATGTGAGATATGTCACCTCAGTAAAAAACTTGTTCACTGATGCTTCCTTTACTAAATGGTCTAGAGTATCTCTGCTTGCAGTCCCAGGAAGGACTGTTTTGTTGGTTAAAATTTGGTTATGTCTTTCATTATTATGGATTGTTTTCTTTAAAGAGGTTTTCTCACTGAAATACACTTTATGATTGAAGCTTGACTTTTTGACATGGAAGCTATAAAGGTGAAAGCAGGAATGGATTTAGTAATTTAAAGATATTTTAAATTATACTATTTTTGTTTGCTAATGTCTGCATAATAGTTAAATGTATATATAGTTCGGAATACTTAGTTTCTAGAATCTTGCTTTTATTATAATTAAAATACAATTTACATCTAGTGGTGGAAGCATTCTTGCTCCTGTGTTTAACAAACACTTACTACGATTTAAATACCATTCAAAGCAGAGAAAGTTAATTGTTTGTTGCACCCCCATTATGAATTGTCTGTACTTTTGCTCTCATTTTTAATCTCAGTTTTAATTTGCACTGTTTTTAATGTTAAATCGTTTAGTATAGTTAAAGTTGTGTATTATTATTAGAAAATGTTTAATTCATGCTTTTTTTTTTTTAATAGTGAATGTTCTTTTAATATTTGGCTTGAGTTTTCAGTAGGGCTGTAAGATGATTTTTTTCTTTCCTACAGGAAATTGTAGAATAGATCTGCAGAACACAAAGGAGTTGTTCTTTGATTTAGTGAATTAAAATTGTTTGCATGTAGTTTTCAGATTTGATGTATTAACTCCTGGTTTTGATTTCCAAAATATTACTAAACAAAAGCAAAGCACTATTTATTTTAAGGAGGTCCCATCAGTAACTATTCTTATTTAATGGATTTTTAGACTTCAGTCAAGTCAAGCGGTAGCAATCAAATGAATTTTTGCTGCTGACGTTAATTTACAGGAGTCAACAGGACAAAACTTCACGACATGATAGCTGATCTGGGCGATGATGAGATACCCCACATCCCTTCAGGAATCATTAATCAATCTAGGTCACCCTCTTCTAGAATGACTGATCATGAAGGTGCAAGAGCAGAGGAAGGTACAAAAAATTCAGCTACTTACTGTATTTCAGGAGATTTCTTTTAGAAAACACACACTGTAATTTATTATCCCCTCTGTAAAGCTTAATGCAGTTGCAGATTGCCACATTTTTATTTTACTTGCAATTCTTCCCAAATGGTTTTGAGAATATGGCTTGAGTTTCTGTGGCTTATCATAACTCACCATTATTTCATAAGTTTTTTGAAATAACTTCATGTACAGTAGTGTGTTCTGACACTTCACTATTTAATCTCTGTTTGGAGACACCCCCCCACGCCCCCCCCCATTAGCAAAACTTTTCACAAATAGGTTGTTATTTATTGAGGGGATAAAAGGTGAGTATTAACATTTGATGCACAGTTTGGATTTTAAAATGAAAAATGGTGATTGAAGCTATGGGACTAGTTAGTCTCTTTTCCAGAGATTTAATGTTCTCTTTCGTAAAATTGCCTTGGTCTACATATACAAGTTAACAAAGATGCTATTTATTTCTTTACAAAGTATTTATTTAAGTTTCAGGATTATCTTTGGCAATGAAAATTAATGACAAGCTATTATATATAAAGTCAAAAATCTTTATTTGGCTTTTAAGTTTTTTGTTTTAAAGGAATTATTTTACTGTATTAGCTTTGAAATTAGCATACCATTATGTAAATTGTCCTCTGCTTAAAATACATTCATTCAAAATACTCAAGTGTATTCAGATTTGGCTCTTTTAGGATGATCTTTGACCCATAAGCCCTGGGTCAGTATCAGCTATAGCAAAAATAGAATTTGCATTACTATTGATTCCAGGAATCTGTTGGTTCTCCTGTTCTTTTTTACCCTTGGCCTCATAAATGCCTGTCACCAGGCAAGTAGAAAAAAAACTCAAACCACTTTTTATTGAGGTTTTTTGTTGCTCTCCCAGACTGTCGTTTTACAACAGTCATCTTTTTTACTTCCTTTTCATCTTTGTTTTTATTTCCATCTTCAAGATGAAGCAGTATCAAATTTACCTGTGGAGTGTGATTGAGGAATCTACAGGTGGAAATCCACTTGCTAAAACTTGTAGATGTGCATTTAGGTTGTTTTTAGGTTTAGTATTTACATGCCTTAGGTTGCCTTTTAGCCATGTTTACATATTAATAAGGCCATGTGACCCTACAGTTACCATTTTCTAGGTCTTAGGCTGTTTTTCCTTGGCCATACACATTGTGCAGAGGAACACAGACACAAGTCTGGTTACGGGCACGGATGTGGCTCAGGTAGAGGCCTTGCATCTAAAATAATACTGGACAAAACAATATTTTTGAAGAAACAGATGCTAGGTATGAATTTGATTTGGACTGACTTGGCTGGTTCTTGTAGCACAAACACTGTGTTACCCTTAAAGATTGTTCACACTGTTCAAATAAAGTGCTTTCATGTTTATGTTCTCATGCTGTTTAACGTGTCCATATGTGTTTAACTTGTTGGTGTAGTTTGCTCTTTACGTATTAAGAATAATAATATTAATCTCTATCATCTTATCTGCTCATTGTGGTTTCTGCATGGTTTTTAAACTTGAGTATTAGAGTGTAAATTCTGTTATTTCTATCCTGAATGCTATGTGGCTTTTTGAGTTTTTGTCTGTACCATATGGTGCAAAGCTGCAAACAAACAAGCAGAGTTGTGTTTGAATTCCTCCTAGGTGTATTACAAGGCCAAATAATAATTATCATAAAATACAGGTTTTGCCTGTACAAATAAAGTTTTTGCTCAATTATTCAGATGTGTTCTAAAAGCTAAGATTTTGCAGATAACTTTCGGCTTTCTTCCTCAGAAGAAAGCCTGAAGTTCACTAAAAACTTAGAAAGCCTAAAATTCACTGCCTATGCTGATGAATTTTATCAAACAATAATTTTCTTGTAACTATATGGAGGTTTCATGCTATACATCAAAATATTATAGTTCTGAGGTAGTGGTTGATAATTTTTTTCTTGAAGGGGGTTCAGGGAGGAGCTGGCTCCAAGTGGCTTGGAATATTTCTTTCATACCTCTAAAGGTGTGAGAGTTTGGGGGTTGTTTGTTTTTCTTGTTTTTGTTGTTGTTGGTTTTGTTTGTTGTTTTGTTGGTTTTGTTTGTTGTTTTGTTTTTTTTCACTCAAGACTGCCTGGTTAAATATGTTATACCATAATCACACTTGATAATTTTGGCCATGAGAAACTGGAATTTCCATTTCAGCATATTCTATTACTTTCAGAAATGGTATCAGCATGATTTTCCATCCAACGTAGAGAGAATTACCTTTTCCACTAGTTGGTTTTTAGTTGTAATATCTACAGATTGACATAAAAAATGCAATAACAGTTAATTGCCTGGGCATGAACGGCTGCTTTTGGTGTACCACATATTAACTTTGTGGGAAACAAGGTTAAGATGTCCCTGTTGTACAGTAGACAACAGTCTATAGGAACATACATATCTGATCAGAGATTAAAGCAGTTTCAGTTTGTACAAGTATTACTGCTTGATTTTGACTTAATTATGTATGATGTCAAGAACTTGAAGGTAAGAAGCGTTGGTTAGGATTGGCTAAGTGAATATTTAATTACACAATTTTATATTTCAATATTTATTTCACCTACGAAGGAACTTGTACTATCACATTTTTACTTTATATTTATTGATTGCGAACTCAGTTAAGCATTTATATTATGTTATGAAAATAATATTGTACTGTCTGTTAGAAAAATATTTGGATTTTTTTCCTAGATGAAAAGCATTGAAATGTCATTTAACTATCATTTGCATATATCTATTGATGCATTGTTTTGGTATGTGAAGATGTGGGTCTTTTATTTTTAGTAGCTGTAACATCATGCATTTTTCATTGTGTTACTATTCTGCCTTTTTTCCAAAAGCAGTTTGCAGCCATTTTTTAAACTTCTCAAATATGCCTCACTTTAAAGTATAAAATTCACAAATAAATTATAGAACACACTGTATATACATATGGGCAACTTTAGTATTGAGAAATGGTCTTCTGAATTTCAAGTGGCATTAATTTTGAAGCTTTAAATAAAGGCATAGTCACTCATGCAAACAAAACTTGATGAATTTGTAGTAGAGGTTCTTGATGTGGTAGTCTTTAATTTCTATTATAAAGCATAGAAAAGTTGATCTGGTAAGGTCAGGTGACATCAATTTCACAAAGAATTAGTACGACAAGTTATGGGGCTTACCTAAACCTTGTAGGCCTGTCCTAAAGATCAGATAGGAGTAACCGTAAAGTCAGCAGGTGTTGTGTAGGAATATGTCTTTTTTGAAATATACGTGGCTTGTAGTAGACCATCATATAGAGAGTTTTAGTAAATTACTAATGGAAATGAAAAGCTTATTCATCTAAGGGCATGGTAAGCCATTTTGGGCTATTAATGTAATAGAGCCTTCTTATGAGTCAAACCTCTGTATGGATTGTGACTATTTTTACAAGGGGTGATTGTGCATACTTAGAATATTATTTACTCTTTTTATACAATTGGAAGAGCAGCAGTTTTCTGTATTCTTACACAGATTATGTTCTTAGGTTCTAACAAAACAGTTGTGTTGACTATGCTAATGAGGTTACATTAGTTACAATAGTTCTGAAGCGTTAGGAAGTTTTATTCTTGAGAAGTGATGTATTCTGATCTAGCTGGAGCGGCTCCTCTTTGCCTAGCCCTGGCAGTGGTGCCAGACATCTCTGCCTTAACTCCTGGTTTCAGTCACTTTCCTTCAGCTGAGTGGATCGGAGCTAGGTTACCATTCACTTTAATGCCATTCTTTATTTCTAATCCTCCTAGAAAAGTGAGGCCACAACTCCCTCTGCCAGATCAGTGAAATTCAAGTGTCAAGCAAGTTAAATTTTTCAAGATGTCAAATATAACGTAACATATTTTGCAGATGCTTATACTTAGCTAAAGTTCACACATACTTTAATTTTATATACTCAATACTTAACAAGTGTTGCTATTTCTAAGTGGAAAAAAAAGTCTGGAGGAGTAAAAGTAGCTTCTAAAATGTGCTGAAGTGTTACAATATTTAAGCCCTCATTCCTAGTCCATACTGCTAAATTGATGTTTGTGGGTTGAGGGAGATTTACGGAATCATATGGGTGAATATTTTAAACTTTATTATTCAGGTGTGAATTCATAGTGAATGGCTATATATAAATTTTATTCATTTTGGATGATACTTACCATAAATGTTTTTTAACTACCATAAATTCTAATTTGAGGAAGGCATTGTTAGACAACATGAGTATCAGTTGAATGTACTTTAAAGTTAGAATCCAAAATCATGCCGAGAAACTAAGAGAGAAAATTAATAAATAATAGATGTTTCCATTTTTTCAATTGTCTGAAAAAAATTCAAGGTGGTAGAAGTGTTTTGCAGGAGTCTTTTGCTTGAGTGATTAAAAAATACTTCAGTATACAAGTAGAAATATTTGACTAGTATAAAACACAAAGACTTATTTGCAAGTGGATAGAGGGCAGGAAGCATGGTGTAATGAATGAAAAACTCAACTGAGAATTTGGAGACCTGGGATGTACATTTGGTATTGCAGTGTAAAGTAAAGTCAGTCAAATCACTTGTCAGTATCAACACCTCTGTAAAGTAAGTTGAAATCAAATGGCAAAGCATGATACAAGAATTGTTCATATAATGTGTGTGTGTTTGCACATGTGTGCGTGTCTTCTTCATGCTCTTGTGGTTTTGTTGTTTATTTTTTTTAGTTGGGGCTGTATGTAGTACAAATTCAGTTTTAAGCTCTGCTTTGCTGTTAAGTGATGAATAATGCAGCTTTTCTTCAGTTTGAATTACTCTATTGAGACTTAAAGAAACTGTTTTGTTCTTTGTAGCTGAGCCAATAACGTTTCCACCTGGAGGAGGCAAGTCATTTATTATGGGTTCTGATGATGTGTTGTTAAGTGTACTGGGCCTTGGAGACCTTGCAGACTTGACAGTAACAAATGATGCAGACTATAGTTATGATGTAAGTGCAATTTTATTTTCAAATTTTTTATACAGTTTAACCAATAATAGTTGGGTCCCCTCTTTTCAAGCCTGAACATTACTGATGCACTTCTTTAGTAAAAACTGTTACTTGGAAGGAAAGAGCACCTTCTGAATGAGCTAAGTAATTTGGATAACCAGAATTGAGACGACTTTGGTTTTTTCTACATTAGTAATTTAATTCAGATTTTGTCACTGGGGGGGAATGCGTTGTGACATAAAATACATATTAATGTTTTAACATGACCAAAATCACAGTTATACATTGAAATGGAGTGTTGAGTAGACATGGCATGAAACACAAATAGTGATATTAACTTACTTATTTGCTGTCCTTTTGGTGAGGAAGTAGTGTTAACAGCATAGACTATATATAGTAGTGTATTTCAGATGTAAGCTTAGGGGGTATTTTCATTATAATCCAGAGTGTTCTGACATTCCTTTAACCGTATTTATTAAGCTTCTACCAATAGTGTTATAATAATTTTTCATTGGCTAGTAGCATTGGATGTCTGGTTAGGGAAATGTTCAGGTAAGTTTTGCATGCAGTGTTGTATTTAAAATGTTTTGTATTGGCTTGACTGGGGATTGGTAGTGTATTGCTGTCTTTTGTGAACTACAAATTTTTTATAAAACTGTGTAGCCACTTTGCTCATTCTGAGATGGAGGGATATTTAGAGGCAAGCCAGGACTAAACTCAGAAAGCATTACAGTGAATATAATTGATACCAACTAATCAGACTCTTACATGAGAATCTGTGCTACTTGTGGCAAACTTGATGAAACAGTTTTTGTGGTGCAGAGAGTGATGCAGAATAGAGGTTACCTTTGCTCTTGGGGAACTTAAAGCAGAGAAAGCTGATAAATACACAAATATGAAGTGCTGCCTGAGCTAATAAGAAATTTGCAGTAGAAGCACACGTTGAAGGTTGGAAGGTGTTAATCATCCTGTAGATGAAGTTGATCTTTGTTTTTCATTGTAGTTTAATTTTCAAAATTTTTTCACTTAAACTCTTTATTAGAGGCTCTTTAATTTCAGCTTGGTTTAGGAGGTGAGAGGAAAGAGGATATTTCATGCTCTAATACCTGGAGACAAAAAATAGAAGCAGAGGTTTGTTTTCTTACTAGACCATTCACCGAAAATGAGTTATGACTGACCGTAATTGTCACTTGGTTTCCCTGCTTCTTGTCCAGTCATGGTTTACCAGTACTCTTAGGATATTTTCTTCCTTTTAAAACGTATCTGAAAAATACATAGTGGCTTCTGACTTTGTGTCAGGAAAAACAAAGTATAAAATAACACAGATGGGAACAATTTTTTTGTATTGAAGACAGCGCTGTCTTGTCATGTCTTTGAAGTGATTGAAATTCTGATGCTATTAGTTTATCATTGCAATGTTTCTTTAGGTTAAAAATTCTGTGATTTTTTGGTTAAGAATTTCTGTGATTTCTTAAGTTGTCTCATAGCTATGGATTTGCAGCACAGTAAGACCATGTCTTACCTTGTTCCTGTAATACAGTACTTGTAGGGCATTGTAGTCTAATGCCCTTGTGAGCTTAGCTGCAGTCACCTCCTTTTCCAGTACCTCTCCAGCCAAGGAGGTGTTGCACTAAGTTAATGTGTGAGTACAACAAAAACAACAGAAAAACCTCAAACCAGAACACTTAATGTATTTGCTCCAAATAGGTCCATGCTCTTCAAATAACTTTTGTGAGCCATTAGAGTGCATGAATAAATAAAGCCACAACAGGCTTCCATTAGCTTTCATGTATCACTCCTTGATGAGTGTTACATTTTGAAAAGGAGAGGATTATGAATAGAGGATGGGGATTAAGTATAAATCTTTAAAGTTTCAACTGTAACTCAAAAGGTTTCTGTATGTTTGATTAAATTCATAGGTTGTCCCCTAGACTAGTCATCTGTTAAACAGTACAGTCATTTCAAGTCATGTCTTATTATCTAGTTAGTTACATTCACCTCAGTGCGTGTAACTACACTGAGGGAATAATGTTGCCAAATAAAATGCTTCCATTGTATATATTTGGATTCCATAGCAGCAGAGAATGGTGTTTTTCTGCAGTAACTGACTGGAAAATGGAAAGCTTTCTTTTATCAGAGCATGTAAACTTGGAAGTCTCCAATAAATTACAACTTTATCAAGAAAAAAGTAACACTAGAACATAAGAAGACACTGACTGCATATTGTTTTCTAAGATTTTGTTTGCTGTTGGGGAATATTTGTTTGAGATAGGGAAATGCATGTGTCCTTACAATAAGTTAGGATTCTGTTGAGTGCAGGGGCAAGGAAGATCCTCATTTCCTTGTGCCTTTTTATTTTTTTTCCT
>VXBU01013101.1:289807-326116 GCA_013400315.1 Bombycilla garrulus | reverse complement strand
TTTTTTTGTGGGAGGGAGTTGTTTTTGTTTGTGTTTGTTTAGCTCAGGTGTTGTTTCAGTCTGGTTTGCCTGTGCTTTACAAGGCAGAATGAATGGGTTGTTTGATCTTTCTTGGTCTTTAGCAAAGTCCACGGAGAAAGGGAGGAGCGGCCAGTGAAGTTGTATGGTCCTGTAGTCTGTCGTCTTATGCCTTTGATTATCTTGACAGTGTGTGTGTGTGTATAAATACACACTTACAGCAGGGAATCCAGACTCAGTGGGGCAGTGTGTCCATCTACACCTTATGTTTTGAGAGGTTTTGGAGATGTCACACTTTCAAACATGGATTTATACTGTCACATTTCACTACTTTTCCATTATTCCTCTGGCCCATTTTGTGTCAATTGTGTCAATTCTATACTTTGCATTTCAGCAGATTTCTCTGTACTGCCAAAACCAAAATTACCCTTGCAACAATCCTTTTAAGGAAAAAAAAGAGGTAGAATCAACTCTTTTCATATTTTGAAAAATAAGGATCACTGCATCCAGTTCTGAATATCTCGAATGACTTTTCATCACAACTGTAATAGATACTGTTGTTTTGTGGATGTACTTTACACCTAAAAATTGAAAGTCTTCTGCATAGTCTGGGACATACATGTGCTAAAATTAAGGATTGCTATTTCAAGTGTTTGGCTTTAATTTCTCTAGGCCCTAGATCACCACAAATACATGAGGCAACATAAGTTAGCTAGGTGGGTGAATATGTTACATAATGAGGATTTAAAATATCAAGGGACTCTATTTGCCAGGAAAATATTTTTCTTTTCCCTCCCCTCTCCCCCCTCCACTTTTCCATTTGGGGAAGGAAGTAAATCACTGTTTGGTCCAAATTATGTTTCATGCTGGGCTCCAGAATTCCACTCTGCTCTGTTTCCTAAAAAGAATAATCTTTTGTTTCAGGAAGTTTGTATATAATATGCAGTGTAGTGCTAAATAACTTAAATCTCAGTAAAAATATTGCAGTATTCAGTGTACTCTGAAGTGGGAAGATTGCAAACAAAATGCTTTGCTTTTCTATGTATTTCTTGGTTGGTATTTAGAAAACTCTAAAACTTCAGGTTACATGTCTGGTATAACAAGTTTCTTTGACTTGATTGCAATTAGGTTAAGTTTGCACTTAGAACAGAAATTTACAGTGATATAATGGAAAAGCAAATGTCTGCACATCTATAACTCAGAATAGTAAATTTTATTGTCTGAACCATTTTGTTTTGTCAAATAGAATTGAATTTGGTTTGAGTGAGTAGTGATAATTCAATCCAGGTCCATAGACTTGGTCCAAAAGTACTTATTGCAGTACATGTTACACCATTATCTGGTTATTTTCAGTCCTGACAGATAAAAGGTCGTAAGATTTGATTAGCTATGGGAGATTTTAATTTCTTACTGATGTTGCTGAAACTAGTTTGAGATGTCAAGCTATTCTGGCCTAAAGTTGAGAAACACACTTTAACAATTACATGCTGAATAGATAGTGTGTAACACAAAGGATACAATTACTTTCCATTCATACTTAGCTTATTTTGTTCATCTAATTCAAGTCAGTTCTCCAAACTTCCTTTAGGGGAAGAGAGGGGAGTACCTAGATATGTTATTTCTTAGGATGGGATCTTTTAAGGATCTGCTTGCTGCACAAATATAAATTGTATTTAAAGCTGCAAATTAGTCTCTTGCAGTCACTTAGAAGGGCTTGAATTTTTCTCATAATTCTTCTGAATTACCTATAATTAATATTAAGCAGCTGTGATTATTGTATTTTAACCTGTCTGTAGGTTAAGAGTATGAATTGGATGCTCACAGTATACAAATGTATAGTTCCCATATATTGCTTCACAAAATAGCTGTTATTGTCACACAAATATATTTGAAACTCATTAAAGAATTCAAAAATATTTGTGTAATGTTATGTTTAAAGTCATGACAAATGTGTATTGAAATTTTAATCGCTATTTCTGTGTACATAACTTCAAAAGTATTCAAGAACTATGTATCTTTCTTGTCAATCTCACTAAAGTTACTCATCTGAGGAAGATCATTCACCAAGCACCTCAAGTTCATTTTCATTGTGTTTGATAAATGAGCTTTTGATGGCTATAATCTTCCTGGGGTGCAGGCAACATGATACACAATGAAACATTTCTCTTTCTTCAAGGAAGAATTAGTGTCATTGTGCAAAAGGATTAAAATCAGTTTTGAAAATCGAGTCTTCTTTTCTGTGTGTTTAACATATACAAATACATACTTTAAAATCCAAGATAAAATTACTCCTTTCATTTTCTCTTTTAAGTTGCCAGCTAATAAAGATGCCTTCCGAAAGACATGGAACCCTAAGTATACGCTACGCAGTCATTTTGACGGAGTGCGAGCATTAGCTTTTCATCCTGTAGAGCCTGTGCTGGTTACAGCCTCTGAGGACCATACTCTAAAACTTTGGAATTTGCAGAAAACGGTTCCTGCCAAAAAGCAAGTATATGGGTTTTTGTAAAACATCAGTTGTGCTTTCAATGCCTTTGAAATTGATTAAACGCTTGTATTTTCAGAGTTTTTCAGTAGAGATTTCATGTGGTATAATAATTCTTCTTTTTCTTTCAGGAGTGCCTCTTTAGATGTAGAACCCATCTACACATTTAGGGCCCACATGTGAGTGTTTGACATTATTCATGGCTGATAAATGTATTGTCGTTACCTGAAAAAAAAAAAAAATCAGTGTAAAAGCCACAAATTATACCATTTTTACATTGTTTAGACAAGGCCCATTGTACTTTGTAAAGCAGCTTAATACCAAGTCCCTATCATGAATTGTGGAGTCCATGATAACACAAGAACAAGAAAGTGGCAAATTTGATCAGTTGCAGTGGAAAGGAGAGGTTATAGATAATGATAATGAAATCACCTAAGATGTGTCTCGGACTGTGGATTTTATATGTAATATTGTGGAAAAGATGAGTAAGGTAGAGGCTGGTCTTGGCTTAAGGTACGGGTCTGAGTCTTAATGATTTTTCAGCTTGTGTTACTTGCTTTATTACTGTCTGAGTTTCACTTGCTAATTTTGAATTCTGCTTTCTTTCAATAAGAAGGCAAGATAAAAACAAGCGGTTGATAGCCAGAGTAGTACTTTGCTTAAATAAGTAAAGATCCACTCTCCAACCCAGTCAGCAGGTAAGCTTCAAGAGGGTTCTTTGACAAGCATGGAAGTGGGTGGCACTTCTTGTGCTGACCTCAAAAACAGCAAACAAGAAAATTAATTGTTTATATTAGGAAATTTACACATGCTCTTGTCACCCTATCTTTCCCTTACACCACATGATAGACCATAATGTCTTATTTTCTCATTTATTACCTAACACATAAAACACTATTCCCCAGGACTGGGTGACCAATTGTTCCTCATGAAATACAAGTTCCTGTGATGCAGAGGGTCACTGACCAGTTGAATTCTCCAGATCTGTGTCCAAATTTAAGCTGTTACTTGTATGTTTGTTAGTGAATACCAAAAGGCAAGGTTTGGGGAAATTCTGATAGAGAACTAGTCCCCATCCTGTGACTTCTAGTATGATGAAACAAAATTATTTTACTGGTTTTCCCCTCAAGCAGTTATTGAGCAGTGTTATCTTCCTACCCATCCTTATTCTTCACTTTATCAAATGTATAGGTTGATTTGACCACTAGTCTTCCTTTTCAACATCTTCAAATATTTAATTCTAGTTTGTTTATCTGCACTCATTTATATCGTGTGCATGACCATCAAATGACCCAGACAACTAATTTTGGGGATGTGGTTTTACAGTACAGTTACACCTGTGGTGGTAGTGTGTCCAAAGCAGTAGACCTGTTTCTTCCTTTGGGCTACAACTTGTGCTTGTCTGGTATCACAGCAAGCAGATTGAAGAAGTTAAACCAGTAGAGTCTGACTTTGACCAAAAGGTACAGTTTTTAGGAATCGTTTCTCTGAACCAGTTTCCTGGGGCATAGATTACTATCTGTTCCTACAAGTAGGATAGAAAATAGTTGCCAGGGAGGAGGGCTACAGCCACTTCTCTCTGCACAGCTAGCTGTTAGGTTGGCATTGACACACTGTAAAAACTCACCATTTTTAGGTTTTAGTTATTGCTGCTTCTGGCAAATACAGTGGTGGTTTTTGAATTGCTTCAGTTTGCATATGATTATTTGAACAGAGGTTGATATCACTTGTTGAGCCTTAAAAAAGCTTTTAATAGAATTTTTCTATGGAGTTTAAGAGGTCCTTAAGTGCTTAAGCCAATCCAGATGTTTTTTTTCAAAATAGCCAAATTTTCGCTTCTATCCTGTAGGCAGTTACCAATCAGCTTTTCTCTCTGTCTCTCAACAGTGGACCTGTATTGTCATTGGCAATAAGTTCCAATGGAGAACAGTGTTTCAGTGGTGGTATCGATGCAACCATCCAGTGGTGGAACATGCCTAGCCCTAGTGTGGATCCATATGATACCTATGGTAAGTGCCTTTTAAAAGGTAAATAACTTCTGTCCATTGTCTTGAATGTTACTTTTCCACTTGATGTTAATCTGTTTTCTAAAGCTTTTGTGAAATATTACTGCCGTTTCTCAGTTATGCTGTGTGTTTTTAACTGTGTATGTGTGGGAAACATTAGTTATTTATTCCCACTTGCATGGTGGTGGACTTTGTGTAGAGCAGTAATAGGGAGACTTAGCAACTCTTGAGATTTATGCACAAAGGAAAAAATAATCATAACTTATATTTTTGAGAAGCAAAAAATTTTGAACCAGAATTACAACGTCTTGATGATTATTTATATCTTCTCATGGAAATTTGCCAGAACACTAAGATAAGAGTGCTCAGATTCCATGTCCCGTGTTTGACTTGCATCTCAAGTCCCTAACTTTAGATACCTTTAATTTTAGATGTCTAAAATTAAATAGCTGATAACTGCTTGGAAGACTGAACAGATTTAAAAACTCTCTATAAAAGGCAGATATAAAGTATCAGGGAGATTAAAATAAGATTCCCATCTGCACAGGAAAAAAAGTTAGTCCTGTTTTTATTATTAATATGCTTGAAAGTTTTAGACCATACCTATGTGTCAGCAGAGTATGCTGAGTAAAAACAACATCAATAAGCATCCAGTGTTTAAGTGGAACAGATTTAAAAACTACCTTGTGTAAAGGAAGGGCTGTGATCAAACATCTTTAAGATGTTGAATATGGAAGGAAGAAATAAGAGAGGACGTGGTGACAAGAGTGTATAATTCTGGAAAAAGGAATGTAGTTGTTTGGGGGAGGATTTCATTAGCTGGTTTAATTTGATAGAGTTTTTTTGTTTGAGTTTGGTTGTTTATTTTCCTGTTTGGTTGGTTGTTTTTTTTGAGAAAGATCGTAGTGGTTGTGCAAAAGGACTTGTGTAATATTCTAGCTGTTGCTTAAACAGGAAGGGCAGGGGCAACATACGGTTGGTTTATGTGGAATTTAATTCATGTTGAGGTACAAAACTGCTTCTTCACTAAAAAGGTTTCCTTTCTGATTTTTTTTTTTCCAGAGCCAAACGTTCTAGCTGGCACATTAATTGCTCATGCAGATGCAGTCTGGGGTCTTGCTTACAGTGGTGTAAAGAATCACTTACTCTCTTGTTCAGCAGATGGCACTATTAGGTTATGGAACCCACCAGAAAAAATTCCCTGTATTTGCACTTACAATGGAGAGAAAGGTAACTTTTTGCAGTGATTTTGAAAATGTGTTATGAGGCAGCTGATGATGCATTCAGGCTCATTGTCTCCATTTATCCAAACTAGGTAACGTAGCTAAAAGAAGAACTTGTATAATAATCATGGTGCTGTAGTATTACTTTAAAGAAAAGAGCAGATATCTTAAATATGACCTTAAATGTTTAAACTGTCAGGGATTTTGCAAGTGTTTAGTTCTTTCTGAAGATATTTTTTGCTCTTCCTAGAGCATGGAATACCCACATCAGTCGACTTTATAGGTTGTGACCCTGCTCATATGGTGGCATCTTTTAACACTGGCAGCACAGTCATCTATGATTTAGAAACATCCCAGTCAGTGGTAATGTTTTCATCACAAGTAGAATCTGGTAAGTAGAGCTGTTCTGTAATAAATACTCATCTTGAATGGTACCTGTTGCATTATTATGGTACCTCATTGTATGGTGTAGTAAATAAAAACGTTTTACTCCTCTACTACTTCATTCAGTTTGAAAGATGGTTAGATGTTTGAAGATGCTTGGAACAGACACTATGGAAAGGCGTTTTAATGCCTCTATTCTGCTCTTGTGAGACCCTGGCTGGAGTGCTGCATCCATCTCTGGGGGCCCAGCATAAGAAGGACACGGACCTGTTGGACTGAGTCCAGAGCAAGGCCATGAAGATGATCCCAGAGCTGGAGCACCTCTCTTGGGAAGACAGGCTGAAAGGGTTGGGGTTGCACAGTCTGGATAAGGTTCTTGGGAGATGTTATTGTGGTCTTCCAGTGCCTAAAGGAGTCTACAGGAAGCTTGGAGAGGAACTTTTTTGTACAAGGGCACATGTGGTGACAAGACAAAATAGAAAGGCTTCAAACTGAAAGAGAGTAGGTTTAGATTGGATATTAGGAAGAAGTTCTTTACTGTGAGAGTGGTGAGACAGTGGCACAGGTTGCTCAGAGAAGTTTGGGATTCTCCATCCCTAAGAAGTGTTCTAGGCCAGGTTGAATGTGTCTTTAAACAATCTGGTTAGTGGATGGTAGCCCTGCCTGTGGCAGGAGGCATTGGAACTAGACGATGTTAAAGGTCCCTTCCACCCAAGCCATTTTATGACTATTAGCAGGATTTGAAGGTAAGATAGTGAAAGCAACAGTTATTGTTCTCTTAGATTTCTTAAGATTCAGTTGTCTGGTTTGTATATTGAACCATAGTTTTCATTATATAGGCTTGGCATGGAGGATATTAAAACAAGTAGGTGAATAATAGGTGAGTTAAACAGAATAAATATTTAGTTCAGTGTAGAATTCTGCACAGGTTGAATCAAACACTTTCTGGTGAAACTTTTTAAAAATCCTGTTGCTGCAAATAAAGTGTTACAGAGAAGTACCTCATCAAGAATTAATTGCATGTATTTGATGAAACTGTGTAGAAGAGACTTATTTTTGTCAACCTCCTAAAGTGTTTCATAAGGAAAACCTCCAGTTTCTGCTCATTCTTTTCTATAAAATGTGATCAAAAAGAATAATGAAGGAGGAGAATCTGCTTCTCCTCTCTAAGTAGTGTAGTTTACGTAGTAATTAAACTTACAGACTTCAACACAGGTTACAAAACTGTGTAAAAGCTGTCTTATAGATATCTTCTGCAAAGCCTGATGACCAAGTGAGAAGGAACATCACAATTTGGAGAAATACCTTTTCAAGATTGAAGAGAGAGTTTTTTAAAAACGGAATCAAGAAAAATTAAGCACAGAAATTAAGATACCAAGATAAGAAAAGTTTTTTAAAGAGTATCCTATAGACTTCTAAAGATATTTTAAAGTTGTTTAAGTTCAAATTAAAGACACAAATATATCTGACAGAATCTAAGAGGGTTAGGTTTACTTCAGTTACTTGGATTCTCTGGTCTGGTAGAAGGTGTCCCTTTCAACACGAACCACTCTGCGCTTCTGTCTTCCCCTCCACCCCCAGCCTAAATATTTTTTGATGTGAAGGTGTAAGAGCTGTGTGCTAAACACACATTCCTCGTGCTACAGTTTGTTTGTGCTTCGCTGCATTACTTGCTGGGTTTTATCTCTTAAGAATCTTTCATGAGTGTAAACTACTTGAAAGGTTTATCCTTGCAGTTCTTTGGCTAGTCTACCTCACTTTGCCCCATCCTGTAAAGGAAGAAGTTTTATTTCTTGGGAGATCCATTGGTCCTAAAATACTACTTACGTAATGTTACATAACACGATAATCTAAAGTGTAATGCTGAAATACTGTCATTTTAACTTTAATATTTTCTTTAAGGCAGATGAATATTCTTTTATTTTATTTTCAGGTGTACAATCAAATAATCATATTAACAAGGTAGTAAGTCATCCCACACTTCCTGTAACGATTACAGCACATGAAGATAGACACATCAAATTTTTTGACAACAAAACGGGTAAGGATAAAGAGATCCTAATTTGTACATATGAACGTGTTTAAAGAAATCTGGATAACATAGGGAGAATCCATTTATAGAAGACTTACTAGTGATCTAGTCTTACACAAAAGAGAGCTTTGGTTGTTTCTAAGATTAAACCTTTTCAGTATCTTCTCTGTGAAACAGTGATACGTGTTGCAACTGTGACTTGAGAAGTCACACTCAAAACAGGCAGAGATACTTGTGAGGGACAAGAAAATGGTCTTTAATTTAGAGCTTTCCTAATTTACAGAGTTTGCCTGCTTTGTTCCTTCTTTCATCCTTTCCATGCTTTTAAATCTAAGCATGTGTCAGTTATGTTTTTCAACTCTCAGTAGTAAAAAAGATCACTTAGTACCTATTAGGGCAAGAAATAAACTTAAATTCATTGTGTGTTTGGTTTGGGCCCAGTAGGGGATGGTGTTCCTGGGGTTTTTGTTTTCTGTAGAAAAAAAACTGAACATTTTTTCCACTTTGCACCTGTCATAAACGTATGTATTTGAATTGTGGTTATTAATGCATTGGATGCATGATGTTGCTGAAATTAAGATTTATTACTTCAAAGAAACAAAGAATAAGGAAAAAAATCTGCATGGAAAAATAATTTGGTCAGAGACACAAAACTGAGGGTAGAAGTAAATGGTCTTTTTGTGGAATAAAATTATCTGCAGGTCTGGAGGGATCAGCAATGGTTCAACATAGTGAGTCATCTGAATGGAGAATTGACAGCTGGCAGTTAACTGACATTCATTAATTCAGGTTCTTAAACGTGAGGGCTGACAAGGAAGAGCTGGAGATCTTAAAAGACATAAAAGCAGGCAGATTAAATTCCATGTGGATAAATGTGAAATGGTACATGTAAGGAAAAATAAACATTTTAATATGAAATAATCACTGGGCTGACCTTACTCAAAGTAAAACCTTGGAGTTATAATAAGAGGTTGGATAAAAATACTAGTTTGTTGCTTAGCAGTCAGAATAGCAAAATGCATATTAGAAGGAGGGGAAGGAATAAAAAGCAAAAGGGAACATTTTTAATACCTTTGTATGACTACTTTGAATGAAGTCTCCCTTATCTCAAAAGGGATATAGGCAATTAATATGTTTCAGAGAATGGCTAGAAAGATGAACAAAGATCTTCAGTAGCTTTTAGCTTCTTCAGGAGGAATCTTAGAAACTGAATAGGCTGAGATTTTTCAGGCAGCTGAAGAAGTGAACGAAGCTGATATACTTTCTTCATGTTTGCCATGGTCTTACAGATATTTACTTGCTCTTTTTTCAACACATGAACTGAGGTTCAGCTGCTAATTCCCAACAGGTGACAGGCTCAGAATAGGAGAGAGGCAGTGGTTCTTCTGTGCAGTGAAACATTCTGCAGCTCCTTCCAAAAAGCATCATGAGGTGCTAAAAGATGTTATTAAGAGTCCAGGAACAGAGGTCAGCATAAAGAAATGCATTAAGAGTAACACTCTGCTACTGGGGCAGTTAATAGGACATTTATGGACGGAGGTTCTCACCCAGTCATTTTAGGTCTTCATTGTTGCTGCTGCCAATAAAGATTGCTTACAATGGGAATACCTTTTAAAGAGTTGGGTGTCATTTGCCCTTACCTTGATACAAAAGTCTGCAGTTGAAACTTTGTAATTTCTAATGGAATAGAGCCATTCAAATACTACTGGAATCTAAATAAGCATGTTATATTGCATTTAAGGGGAATGGGTTGATTTATTTTTTTTAATAAACAGTACTTCACAGGAAATTCACTGTTTATTTTTCTTTTAGGTAAAATGATCCATTCTATGGTTGCTCACTTGGATGCTGTCACAAGTCTAGCTGTAGATCCTAATGGAATCTATTTAATGTCTGGAAGTAAGGGTTTTTTTCATATCCTATGTGTTCTATTTATTTATTCTGCATAAATTATGCATTTATGATGCACTGAATTTCTGACAAATATAACTTTGTCTGTTTGTCTTTTTCCTTTCTTTCTTTCCTAAACAGGCCATGATTGTTCCATTAGGTTGTGGAATTTGGACAGCAAGACATGTGTGCAAGAAATAACAGCTCATAGGAAAAAGCTGGATGAATCAATTTACGATGTAGCATTTCATCCATCAAAAGCATATATTGCCAGTGCAGGAGCTGATGCCCTTGCCAAAGTGTTTGTGTGACACAGCAGAACAAACCTGCGTCATAACAGCAGGTCTGTTTGGACAAAAAAGAGGGAATGCGTCACTGCCATCAATTATAAAGGTTACCAATAAGACACTACATCTGATCTGCCTGGGTGAAGGCTCTTAAGTGGGGCAGGTAGAAGTTGGTGAAAAGTCACCACATCCTGAGCAATGTCAGGCTCATTCATTTAATTGTAATTACTGTATTTGGGGGGGTGGGGACAAATACAAAACAGAAAACCAGTATTTGTAGCCTTGACTGGATATGAACTGAGCGTATGTCTGTTCTTTAGGTGTCTTTAAGCAAACGTGGAGTCTGATCTTACAAAAGACTTTTATTTTGGACTCTGTGTGCTGCCTTAGGGTTAGGAATGTGGTGCTCTTGTGGGGGGAAGTGAGCTCCAAGAGTAGCTTTCTTTTCATCTCTTAGTAATCCTCTGTTTATCAGTTGAATGCCACAGATTCCCCTTTTAAACTTTTATTTTGCTTTAAAGAAAAGGAAATTTAACTTAAAATATTTTAGCATTAGTTGCACAAAATGTTTGGATAAAATTCTAGTTTTTATAAGTCTTTTTATATATTTAGCCTGTCACAACAGTGCTCAAGATTGTATTGATAATGTTTTTCTGCATTATAGAACCCTAAAACACAGAGATCTCACTGACCCGCTGCCGTGTAACCACAATCTTCCCTTCTTTTGCCTAATACAGCTCAGCTAAGTCCTTGCTTAAGGATGCTAATTCATCATCATCATCGCATAACTGTCTTCATAAATAAAGGACTGTAAAATGTGTTCAGATGAAACACAGAGGGATTAACACCCCTGAATGAACTCTTAAAAAAAAAAATTAATCTTGGCATCCTATCACTATGTGATATTTTGTACATCTTACTGTATTTACGAGTTTATTTATCAAGGATTACCCATCTTGCTAATGGCCTATTGTTATTTATTTCACTTTTTGTTGGTCTTTATATCCTTTTATGTAGTGTATTAAAGGGCCCTGTATATCTGTTATGGCACTCTTTGAACAGTCTAAAATAGATGAGAAAATGGGACATTTGATAATTCTGAAGTTGCAAACCAAGAAATTCTTTTTCTTCTGGTTGAATACCTGGAGTGGAGTTGATTCCAAAAACACAATCTTGTTTCAGAACCTTTGGAGTGAAAATTATTTTTATTTGCATTTCAAATAGAATACAAAAGTAGTTAATTCAAGATTCATAAATCTGCTGTGTTTTGACTAGTTATTCCCTGCTTTTATTTTATTTTTCAGATGTGCTTCAGTTTATGGTGTAACTAAAAATTTTGTTTGTGTAATGCATGATTAATACAAAAAAGTATTTTTTCTAGTCTTCCACAAAACTTTTCTGATCAGTTTGCGAGTTTTGATGAGTTTTGTAAGGTTTCTGTTTTACAAACTATGAATCAGCAAATTTTTAAGATTGTACCACATAGCAAAAGTACAGCTGTTGAAAAATAATGTATATAAAATGCATATAATAAATATTAAATGGTGTACCTGTATGTTACTGTTGGCTACATTATTTTGTGTTGCACAGTTTTGAAAGAGTCATTCTACAAATTACTAAATTAGGTCTCAATTTTAGCAAAATGACCATTTGTTTATTACGCTTATAAGCTGCTTTGCTTTTGCAAGATTGTAGTAGTTGTCTGGATGTTGAGCAACTGTTCAGTTTCAAGCAGCAGTGCCCACATATAAGAACATGTTTCCACAATGTTTTAGAAGATTTTTACAAGAAAAAATTGAAAATTGCTAGTGTATTCTTACAGTCCTTCTAAGATGATAATCTCAGTGTTTTTCATTATCTTTATATGAAGTGATTCTGAAGTGATTTAGGAGCCAGAAAGGTACTCTGTTTTTATTTCAAACTGCCCCTGAATAGTTGTGTTGAATTTAAAAAAAAAAAAAAAAATTCTCAATGCGTAAAATTTGCCCATATATCTTACTTTTGTTCATTTTATTCCAAGTTCTCCCATAAAGTTAATGCAAAGACAGATAACTAAACTGAAGGTCAACATTTACCTATTCTGTGATGAGTCACTTTTCTCAAAATGTATCAGCAGAAACAGGGTACCACAATATCAATATTTTCATGTAAGGTAATATGTTTAGGTATAAGTTTACTAAAGCTAGAACATGTTCCTATAAGTGGTTTAACTGCATTGTTCCATGTAAGTTACCGGTTTTCCAGTAAGTATGTTTTTCATGCCATCTCATGTCAAGCAAATTAGAATGGAGAAAAAAAAAAAAAAGGAAAGGGGCTCATGGTAGGCAGAATACTGCAGTTATATTTTGGAATTAATTTTGTTTTAGTAATAATGTTGCATTGCTTGAAATGTTACAGTAAATTATAATTGTGTAGGAATTGGAGAATTTTGTCCTTTATCATGAAGATTGAGGTGAGGCCTTCCAGTAATTGCTTGTAGGACACTAAGACTTTACTTTCGAAAGTAACATTCAGCTGATTTGCACTTTTTGTTCTTTACAGTCTAAAGCATTCAACTAATCAACAGACAAGAGAATATTTGAATTTTATTGGAAGTAATTTCATAATCGCCTTTTCTGAAGCCAAACATTGTTTCTGGCAGCTTTTCCAGACTGCTGCATTTTAATGCTTAAATAAAATGTGATTGTTTAATAAACATTACCATGCATAACATTTACCCTTTTTTTTAATTGTATTAAAATTGAAATGATAAAACCAAAAATATTTGCTTATTTTCCTTAATTAAAATCTTAATGATCATCTTAGTTCACTAATGCATAGTGGATCAAATGCTGTAGTGAGACATGGTTGATGAATATTACCAATAATTTCTAATACATCTTAGTGTATTTGTTGTGGGGTATAACATGCTGAAACCTTTATTTGTAGGTTTTGAGTTGTTCAGAATGGAAGAGCTGTAGTACTGGTGATGGGAAAAATGATAGTGCTGAAAGAAATTATTTTATTTAGCAAAAATACCTCAGCTTATGAAAGGATTTACTTCTCTTCTGTGAGACCCAAAGGACTGGTGCTCAGAACCTGAAAGGAAGGATACCTGAATGTGTTTAATAATACCTTCAGCATTTAGGGTGTCATTTGTGTTAGCAGACTTGGTCTCCATCTTGCTTTTTATTGTAGGAGCTGTTTAAAGCAGATCAGTGGTGACTGCAGTGCATTATAAACAGTAGCACGCTGTCCACATAAGTAGCAAATACACATGAAAAAGAGTGTAACAAGCCCTGGGTAAGAGCCTTCCCTAATTTAGAAATATTAAGGACAAATTTATTTGCCTTGGTAGATCTTCCAGGTGGAAAAACTATGGGCTTGAAGTTACATTACTCTCAGTGGCATCCATTTCACATATTGTATGCTAATTTATTTTGAAACTGATAGCACACTCTGTCTAGGCATGCTGTTATTATTGTGGGCTTTAATTTTTTCTAAAACTGATAGCGCTGTGCTCCAGCACTTCCCATCTCACATGAGTGGGAAGCCCCTTTCTCACACAGTGCTGACTCCTTGCATTTTTGTTCTGTTTAGTTTCATAGACTCATAGAAAGGCCTGGGATGGAAGGGACATTGAAAATCATCTATTTCCCCCTACCATGGACAGGGACAGCTTCCACTAAACAGGGTTTTTATTCCTTCATCCAACCGGGCTTTACACACTTCCAGGGTTGGGGCATCCACAGCTTCTCTGGGCAACCTGTGTGCCAGTCACTCACCACCCTCACAGTAAACAATTTTTTTCTAATACCCAATTTAACCTGTTCTCTTTCAGTTTGAAGCAGTTTCCCCTTGTCCTGTCACCACATGCTCATGTAAAAAGTCCCTCTCCAGCTTTCTTACAGGCTTCCTTCAGCTACTTGAAGTCCATCATTAGGTCAGCCCAAAGCCTGCTCTCCTCCATGTTGGAAAGCCCCAGTGCTCTGTGCCATGCTCCATCCCTCTGATCCCCTTTGTGTCCCTCCTCTGGACTCACTGCAGCAGGTCCATGTCCTTCCTGTGCTGGCACCCAGAGCTGGTGCAGCACTGCAGGTGGGCTCTCAGCAGAGCAGAGCAGAGGGGCAGAATCCCCTCCCTGGCCCTGCTGCCCACGCTGCTCTGGATGCAGCCCAGGCCACACTTGGCTCTCTGGGCTGCGAGTGCCATGGCTGGGTCACGTCCAGCCTCTCAGGCAGCAGCACCCCCGAGTCCTTCTGGGCAGGGCTGCTCTGGGTCTGTTCATGCCCAGCCTGTGCTGGTACCGGGGGGTGCCCCCACCCAGGTGCAGCACCAGCACCTGGTCTTGTTAAACCTCATGAGATTCCCATGGGCCTGCTCCTTGAACTGTCCAGGATCCTCTGCATGGCATCCCATCCTTCAGGGGTGTCAACCACACCACTCAGCTTATCACTGCAGTGCGTGCATATGTGTCTGTGTCTATAAATATACACATACATACATGTGTATTTATGTTCTGCTTTTAAGAACTCTTTTAAAAAAGAAATAACAAAAGCAGAAGGCTTCAGAATTGTTTTGAAATGCTGCTTCTGACACGAGCAAGAGTGTTTAAGAATGTTCCATTTTTGTACTTGCTCTGTTGATACTTTGAGAATGTACACTCTTAAGTCTTAGATTAAATTTTAAAAGAAATAGTTCAAGCTACAAAAACTTCAAAATATCATAAAAATGTATTGGTTTGGTTTAAAATTTTAATATAGAAACAGACCTTGAGTTTATAATGTAAAACCTTCTTTCTTTTTAGTCCTCCCTTTTACCCCTTCCTCCTGGAAGGTCATGTCATGTTCCAGCTGACTCGAGTTGAGCGGATGACTTCAGGAGCTCGGTGCGCTCTGTGGCCCACCTGCCCTGGGTGGAGGGAGTTGCTGGGGCCGGCTGGGCTGTGGTGGACACTTCTGGCCTGGGACAGAGCAAGGCTGCAGGAGTCCCACAACAAGCTGTGAGGAGGCAGAGCAGAGCGGTTTTGCCCTCTGTGTCTTGTCTGCTGTTGGACATGTGTCCTTGAGGTGTTTCCTCACAAGGTTTCACCTTGGCTTGTCACGTGGCTGTTGGGAAGCTGATCCTGGTGCAGCTGGAGTGACTGGTTGCATCTGGGCACTTCTCAGACCATGCCTGATGGCTACTGCGGTTTTGCTCATGCACAGCAGCTGGCCTAGGGGATGTGGTTTTCCTTCATGAAAGGAGGGCTGCCCAAGGTGATGGTGTTCTTGAGTGACTTTGTGGTGACTGGCCTCATGGCCTTTTTTAAGCACCTTTTTTTTCTAATATTTCAGGTCTCTCTTTTTCCCCAGTTGCTCTTTTGTACCTTGAAATGGGTGGGTATCTGTTTTTTTCATTTGTATCTTAATTAATACATAGGGCTTTTCTTTCTGAAGGAAGAGCTCCTTAATTAGGGGCATCTTGCATCTAAGCTCTTGTGAGACTTGGGATGCAGTGGTGATAAAGAGCTCTTAATTCATGCAGTAGCATCTTCCTTCTCTGAAGTCTCAGCAGTGGCTGGGAGGAGAACAAAGAGAGCCTGTAGCTCTATTGGGGAAATAGCCTGTGTGCAGCGGGCAGGGAGGAGAGTGCTGGGTGTGCAGACCAGGCTGCTGCAGCTCAGCTGTTGGGAAGTATCAGGCCTCTGGGAGAAGGGCAGTGGCAGCTGGGGGCAGGAGCTCAAAAGCAGAAGCTCTTGGAAGGGCCTGCAGCTGCTCTGCGTGCACTGGGGCTGTGTTGGAGTCTGAATCATGGCTCTACTTACGTGCCCAGTGCTTTTGGGGGACTGGCTGGGAGTCCCCTGGATTCCCTCTGCTGGAGTTAGAAATACTATTACACCTTAATGATAGCAAGTTTTTTTAAAATCTTGACACATCCTCATTACTCGGGTAGATGTTTGCAAAAGCAGGAGCTGCGGGGTTGGCTTCCTGAATTACTGTTGTGTCTCCCTTGCCTGAGATAACCCAGGTGACTGACTCTGCTAATCTTGATAAACATAGTTTTCTGTAAAGATTTAGCTGACAGCTGCCATTCAGAAGAATTTCTTAGAGGCTGGAAATATTTTCCCCAGTTTGTCTGACCTAACACCTGACAGTTTCCGTGTTGCACATGCATTATATTCTGTCGGAAACCTTTTTTTGGCAGATATTTAGGCTGAACAAAAACCACTGATCATGGTCACTTTCTCTTAATTGTTCGTGTTAGTTTAGTCTCTGTTTAGATTTGAGCAAATCTGACCATTGGGGAGTAAATTCCTTGTTGATATATTTGCTACCAGCATGCTGTGTCAGACAGGTCTGGGTTTTTTTTTTTTCTAAACTGGCTCCTAGTCCTCACCAGAATTAAAAAAACTGTGTATCTCACCTACTTTAGAGTGTTTAGATGAGAGAAAACTGCTCCTGTCTACCATTTCTGGGCAAGTAATATATTCTTGAAATACCCAAGGGTGTCAAGAGAATTTCAGAAAGTATGTAATTGTGAATTTGTTTTTCATTTGAAAAAAAAATCCTATTTTAATTATGTAGTTCGTTTGATTTGGAATTTACCAGAATTTGAAAGTAGTGCTAAGTTAGTAGTTTTTGTGATTTTCCCATCTAATTTAAAGTATCTTCCTAAATCTTTCCAGTCTTTTTCTCAATCTTTTGACTTCTTGTTGTCTCTAACTTGTATTCTTTGGCAGATAATTGTTTATCATACTTGTAATCTGATCACATCCACCAGGGCAGAAAAACAGTTTTATATCCCTTTGTTTGCATTCTGCCATACTCCAAATGCCGTTAAGTAGTAAAGGCCGTATTTGACCTCAGCAGAGGTTGGAAAAGTTTAGTTAACATTTGCTAGCAAAACCAGCAGTGCAGGATTCCCATGCTGGTGTCCTAGGAACAGGTCCAGTGTGAGGTTCAGCTGTAGGTTCAGTTCTGCCCCAGGGCTGAGGCTCTGTTGGAGCAGCGTGAGCCTCGGCAGCAAGGAGCGATGCTACCTGCTCCTTCTGGCCATGGCAAAGCCTGACCCTTCCCCTCATCCTCCTGGCCCTGCTGCTATTTACAGACAACTGCTCTGGGTGTGGAATGCAGAGACAAGTAGGACATGGTATTTGTTTGTCTATAGATGCAGGTGAATGTAAACAAATTGGAGAGGAATAAAACAATACCTTTCATTTCATGAAAGTGGCTTATGGTCAAGGATACTTCACTAACTAGACTTGATTGTTTGAAAGGAAAGGAAATTTTGATCCTAATGAGATTAAATTTCAAGTGGTCATTTGCTTCCAAGCAGAGATTAAAACCTGGGATTTAATCTTAGACAGCAAATTTTCAGAACCTATTCTTCCTTCAGCTGAAGCTAGAGGCAAAATGTTTGAGGCCAATGAGGGCAAAAGAATACGTGATCCAGTTAGTATACATGTATGACTGAAAAATGGCTCTTACTTCAGTTATAAGCTGTTCACTGGAAGTTTTCATGTGTTTGGTGTCTCTATTTGGATTACAGGTGATCACAAGATATTCAGCCACGTTCTGCTTCCACTTCCCAAAAAATACCCCGTATGTTTACTGTCCCAGGACCAAACCAAAAGCATTGATTTTATTATGCTGAGGATTTAAGTCCCCAGTTTCCAGGCAGTTTTTTTAAGAATAAAGTTAATCATCTCTGACAGTGTGCTCAGGCCTTCTGTGGCACTTGCATGGAACAGAGAAGTCTTCTGTCATTTTTGTGGTTTCGATGCTTTCTGGAGCTAACTAACCCTTCAGGCTAATGAAAGAAGGGAAGTGCTGACAAAATTGGTGGAGCTAGGTAATTATATTGAGAGTTGCCCCGTATGGAAAAAAAGGCTTAAAAGCAAGGCATAAGCAGTTGTCCCCACTTTTCTTCTTTGGCACAGGGAAGATAAAAATACTGTATTTTATGGGGCCATGCCTCACAGAAGGGAAAGCTTATGTGACAACACGAATATGAAATGCAAATGGAAGTAATTAAAATATTTATAGGAGAATCAACTGTTCTGATGAGACTATACTAATGTGCCAAAAAAACCAACCCTGTTCTTTCTCTCTTCCCACTTCAAAATTGCTTTAAAAGTTGTAGAGAATTGATAGTTGATGCAAATGATTTTGGCTGTTTCTGCATAGCTCTTTATTGGCATTGATTTTAAAAGGCATAGTACTTTTAAAGTGATTATTTTCCCTTAAGAATGTTAGGATGGTCTTTCTTTTGGGTCTTTCTCATTCCCTGATGATTCAATATTAATACTTTCACAACTATAATAAAGGTTGGTCAGCTTCTGAGACCATTTTGCATTCTGCTTCATGGTATGATGTAGAAAGCTTTTGCTACCAGGTTGCAGGTCTGGCTCTATGAAGATTTCTCTGCACTTTACTGACCTTCACTCCCAGACTGTATACCTGCTTTTCATATATACTGCATTTGTCAGTGCAGTCACTTGTCAGCACTTCTAGCTTTCACAGAGCTAGAAATAGCCTTGCTATCAAGAGATGTATATACAAGGTAATCCATGGTGAAGAGAGGACCTAAATGCCTAAGGTTTGTGGAACGTGCAAGATTTGAGGTACAGTACGTTTGTAAGCAGACTTGGAGGCACTGGCCTGAGTTTCCTTCTAAGACTGAGAAAAAAATACATTGGCAAAGAAAGTCATGTTCCTTTCAGTTATAAAATAGCCTGTGAGTGGAGAATTGACCCGGGAAAGATCTTGTGGCAGGGAATGCTTCCAGTGCTCAGGCCTGTGTCCTAAACAAAGCATGGCTGTAGGTTGTAGCTCGTCCTGGAAGTTATCTTGGTACAAAAAGGGATTTCAATTTATTTAGGACAGCAAATTAATAAAACTTTGTAAATTGAGATTGCTCTAAGTGGGAAGGATGAGTTTTGAACTGTGTTAACTACTATTTCATGTGAAATTCAAAACAGCGGAATGGGAGTTACAGTTAATTACCTAAAGCACTAACCTCAGAGTTTTCTATGTTTTTCTAAATTAAGGAATCTTTTTATTTTTTCTTTCTTTAATGTTGATGTGATACGTCATCAGGACTGGGATTGCAAATCTGAGGCCCTGAGTCTGAGTACTGTTCAGGGAAATACAGCTTAGAAAATCACAAAGTGGTTTCAGCTGGAAGGGACCTTTTAAAGATCATCTAGTCCAGGCCCTTTACAATGGTCTTCATTAGTCTCACAAGACAGCAGAATGGATCCCCTGCAGACTGAATTCCTGACTGACAGCCCTAAATCTGCAGCATTTTTTCCCACTGGGGTTTGCATAAGTGGTGGTAGATGCACGTTCATTGTACTGCTTGGTCTGGCAGCATAAAACTGAATCCTTGTCTGTGGCTTTACTTACCTTATTTAACAAACCCGAGCTTCAGCCCGTGTCCGCTGCTCTCTACCATGCAGTTTCTCCTCCAAATTTGCCTTCTACCTACAGCACAGTCCACATCCTTTCCACCCTGCCTCTGCATCTCACCAGGTATCAATCAATCCTTGTATCCCTATCCCACCAATGTTCTTCTCAGATGGAAACTGTGCTCACAAATGCTCACTGGCACATAAACCTTGTATCTTTAAAAAGTATTTTCTGTACTTCCTGAGCACAATAGGAGCGTAGGAAGGGTGCAAGTAACATGGCATCACCATTCCTGTGAAATGGAAAGATGTGGACACTTAGCTCTGCAGCTTTCAGGGTTCCAGGGATGCAAACCTGCTTATTGTCTGATGAATAAATGATGTGAGTTAAAGCTGCCTATTTCTTTGCAATAGTAAAAGCAAAGTAGGAGGGAAAATGTGATTCTATCAGCCAGCACACAATTTATATTCCGATGATTTAACTAGCATCATACCTAATATGAACAATGACTAAAACTTTGATATTGACTCATTCAAATTACAATATTTGTAAAAATAATACCCTTATTTTTTAAGAATGATGTGAAATTTAAGATAATACAGTTAGGAAGCATCACATATGCCTTATTCAAGCTATACTATATGGGGCTTATAATAAAAAGATTTCTGTGTCTTATGAGATATTAAAACAGATAGCAGCAGTCCCAGTTTTCTTGCAATATATATTTCTATAAAAATTTTATAAACTAATTAAATTTTTGCACAAAGTTGATACAGCATACGAATTTATACAGCAAAAGCTTAGTACTCTTATCTATAAACACGTAACAAAATTAAGGATAACAATTACTAGAAAAATACAAGGCATCTTTGCCATTTATGTTTAGAGTAATATATAGCCAGTTATAAGTTATTAAAAAGTGCACAGCAAAAGCTCAATGAATACAATCCCTTCTGTGCCACTCCAACTACTAGAAATTTTACAATCAATAGTGGGGGAGAGGAAAAAAGGGAAACCCCAGATTGATAGGGAAAGTGCTGTTTTTTTTTTCTACTATACATTTTATTTGCAAACCCCCTTTATTTTCTGAAGAACATTTGGAGTATGTTACTCACACCTGGACTCTGGAATAACTTGGTGAATATCACATCATTTTAACCACATGTGTGCATATAAATATATCAGCATAACTAGGTATGTAACCAAATAAAAGCATTTTTCAATAAAACTATCCTTTCATCTTCAAAAAAACCTCACACACCTATAAAGATGTTTTTACTATCATTATGGAGTTGTTCTGTGAACTGCTAAATCCTACTTCATGTGTCTGCCTGCTCTCTTCTGATCATGTGATCTGATATAAATCCATTAGGTTTAATGGTTTGAGATACCTCTGGCCTTGAATTTGAATGCTTTCAGTTCCCACTGCATGGTCTAATGTAATCTCTTGGCCCAAGATTCCTGTCTCTAACTGTCTGGCCAATAACAACTCTGTCAAGTTAAGACAGGAAATACTCAGTTGTCAGTTATATCTGGAATATCACTGTTGACTTCAGTGGTGCAGAAAGCAGTAGTGGTAGCTAATGATGCTAGGATCCAGAGCCTCAAAGAACTACTGTGCCTTAAATACCTTTAAAATTCTGTGCCAAAAGAACCAACCAAATAGATCCACAGAAATCTGTGGGTAGAAGTTAAATGACTTGTGATGTAAAATTTGCCAACCAGATCCAGCAAAACCCCAAATAGTAAAAATAGACTCTTTCAGTTACAATCTGTCATATCTTTTCTTAAGCTGCCTGGCAATAATGGATTTGCACAACAGGAGTGCTGAAGGTACTTTGTGTTATCAGCAGAACTCTTTGAAAAGATAGAGAATTGTAAGCTACAGAAAGCTTATAGAAGGTAGTACCTTGTATGTAAAGTTCTATTATTTTTAACTCATAAGAAGGTATCTAGCAAGTGGCACAAAAAATGTCAGAGCTGTGTTATTTCCTCTGAGTATCTGCTATTCTTAAGTGCACAATATGCAAAGCTTTAAACTTTTAAACTTTGGGATGCTATATGCTTGTTGAAAATAATAATTGTTGGCCAAATTCTGCACTTCAGTATCAAGTACAACTCCTAACAAGCTCTCAAGAATCCTTGACAGATTAGAGAAACAAAAAGTAGCCCGTCTTCCTCTGTATTATGATAACATATATAAGAATAAAACATCTGTACTTTAGAGGGACCATATCAATTTCATGATTTTTAGTTGCAAATAGTAATAGTGAACAGCAGATTTTTTATTGTTTAGAGTCCAAAAAATCTTTGCAGATGCCTCTGATAATATCAGGAACCATCTGCTCCAATCCCGTGAACTCTCTGGTGAAGAAAGTGTGAGATTCTCTTGGTTCAGAAGCCATGTCTTTCAGGTCATCCAGAGGTGCCCAGGCAACACCAACAGAGAAGACTGTTATTCCTACAAAAAGGAAATAAAAAAGAGATCATTCTGCCTGCAGGTAGAAGAAAACCAGCCATTTCTACATGAATAAATCAATATGGATTTGAAAAGCATGTTTCAACACCCGCAGTCTGTCAAAGATAATTAGATTTTTGCCACTAAATACCAGGAATTATATTTGTCTCAGGAAAAATCCTGAAGGAAATATGAGGTATCATAAGAACTAATGTCTTGAGTTGTTCTTATAGTGACACATAGGATTGTAGCACTTACAATGTCAGCCTTGAAACAAGTAACATTATGTTAAATGATTTTAAAAGTCAGTTTGGTTCCTTTGTGTATACATAGTGCCTTTATATACTTACACTTCAAGCATCATCAGCCCAATGAGCTTTTTGGTCACAATTGCTTATTCCCTTCCGAGATGATGATGGAGCTGCTTGGCTTGTTATTTTTACTCTGCTGTTTAGGGAAGTGAGACTGGGTATGTGCTGATCCCTAAGCTGCCATAAGCGAGTCTAGTCATACCTGGCTCTGTAACACTGAGGTATTGCTGGGTTTTTTTCTCCCTAATGGAAAACAGTTCCCAGGGGCTTACATTTCGCTGAATTCAAAGCAAGTACGATACATTTCAAACTTTAAAATCTTAACATTTGCAGTGCAGCAGAACTAGGGTGGATCAACTTCCACCGCTTTTCAAAACGCATCATTTACCTGCTTTTTGTGCAGCGGCAGCAGGTCCTCTAACATCATCGTAAGACTGCCCATCAGTCAGAACAACGAGGAAATTCTTGTTGGGTCCATCTCTCACCAGGCCAAACACGTTCCTGGTGGTGAAGGAAATGGCGTCGCCAGTAGCGGTGCCGCCGCTCATGTAGCGGATGTTGCGCACGGCCGCGAGCACCTTCTCCTTGCTGACGTGGTCGGTGAAGCCGAACTCCGTCCTCTGGTCGTAGGTGAACTGCACGGCCGCCACCTTGGAGCCGATGTCAGAGATCTCAAAAGCTTTGGCCACGTTGCTCACGAACTCGAGCACCAGGCGGAAGTTGCTCTCTCCGACGCTGCTGGAACCGTCTATCAGGAAGCCGATGTTGACGGAGTTGTAGCAGGTCTTGCTGCACAACATCTGCTCGTGGGAGCACAGTTTTTGGACGAGAGGTTTCACGTATTTGGTGGTACCAAACCAGGTGGGCATTTGGTAAGAGAAGAAGCCGTTGTTTCGACAGACGGCCTGTTTGAAAACATGAACGGAATGGGTGAATGCCAACAGAGCAGTTGAGTGGATAATTCTCAGACATCTATGATTTTTCTTTCAAAAGCAGGTTAGCAATGAAGCCTCATGGTGCGAGCTTAGGATGGGGTTTTGTGTGCTTGTCTTTAAAGAAATTGAAGCATCTGCACTTGAAGTCAGGGAAAGATGTAGTACAGCTTATTTTATCCAGTAATAAAGCCAGCCCTGCTCCCCAGGCTCTGAAAGTTTTCAAATAATTTAGCTTTATTCACAAGTGAAACAACTGAAAATTGTAATTTTGTTTTGTGCAAGTGAACAAAGTCATGATACTAAATAGCCAAAGGATAGAAAGTTCTGTGTTTTTGCTTATACACTGAAAATTAGCCTGTTTTCCCTTTGAACCTGGTAAGACCTTTGGATTTTTAATCTATAATGTGTCACAAACACAGACAGAATTGGGTAGAAATACATCTCCAGGTCCTTCAGAGTAAAATTTTTTTCCCCCTAACTTTCATCAGATTCATGTGAAGTACAAGGCAGCTGAGAAGGGGGTTAAATTCCAAATCAGTTCTCCAACTAATCTGGCTAAGATCAAGATGCAGAAGGGGAGGACAGGCCTCAGCCACTTAAGGTTATGTCTGTCTGTGCCTCTACAGGGACAGACGGGAAAGACATCTCCTAATAGAGGAGAGATCTAGATTAGATATTAGGAGGAAATTCTTTACTGTGAGGATGGTGAGGCACTGGGACAGTTTACTCAGAGCAGTGGATGCCTCATCCCCAAAAGTGTTCAAGGCCAAGCCTGAGCTGCCTGGTCTATTGGGTGGCATCCCTGCCCATGGCAATGGGGTGGGAACGAGACGACCTTTAAGGTCCTTTCCAACCCAAACCACTCCATGGTGCTTCTGTAAGTGCACAGGAATTGGACCTGCCTGCAATAACTCTGGGAGCAGCAGCTGGATATCTTATCCCTATAAGAAGCAGAGTTTCATTCTGTTCATCTACAGAAATTAGACATCTACAACCTCCCTGTGGAAAACGACCCATTTTCTCACTGCAGAGTGAAGACCTACTGATCTGAAAGTTCTGTGAGAGTAGGTGATTGACGTTTGAATTCCTGCTCTGACTCTAAAGGAACAAGATCCAAAACTCTGCATACAAGATCCAAGTCTTGTACACAGACATGCTAGGATATATTTTTCCATATTTTCTGTCCTCTTAGCAGTGAAAGTAAGTAAATAATTATCCACAGAGCAGGTAAGAAATAAGCACCTCCCTGTCTGCCCTTACGGAGAGAGAATGTATCATATCAGCATTTCATAGCTTTGGCACACTGAACCATACCTGAGATAGGGGAATTTCCTGCATTGAGAGTCTTCATGCAATTACAAATTCCAGGAGCTACAACTTGGCCAAGCTTCTGAACTTGGGAGGACAGTGGTACCTTTGTGTGGCCCCTTTAGCAGGGAGAAATCTCCAGTGTTTCTTTAACCTTCCTTCTGCTAGCCTTTTAAATCACTTATGAGCAGGGATAATTTAATCAGCTGGTTTGAGAGAATATTTTTATCTCTATAAATCTGTATGAGTTATTATATATACATATATTAGTTCATTAGAATTTTACTGCAGAGTAAAATTCTCCAGAATATATTCATGACTGAAAACCAAATAATGACATTCTTTCTTACTTTGTCAACAAAACCAATGTCTTGTACCATTCCCAGCTCCTCTGTTGTGGGTTTTGCTACAGACACAATGAACACGTTGACTCCAAATTCTCTGGCCACTATGCCAGCTTCTTCTAGATCATCTGAGGGCCAGCCATCCAGAAACACTACAATGATCTTGGGAATTCCCTTCCGTGCTCCGTTTTCCAATGAGAAGAATTTCTGAGCTGTGTACTTCAAAGCTTTCCCTTATTTTGAACAGAAAAAGAATATGAAGAAATAATGCATACAGTGATGGTACATTCTGGGATCAGCTGCCCATCTGAAATTGTGCAGAATTTACGTTATAACTACAGGACTAAGCCAGTGTTGCAGTGAATTGGTGCCCCAGGAAATTTGATAATAATGGAGCTTGGGCAACCTCTAAGTTAAAAACTAATCACCCCAAATCAACACCCGTCCCTCCCAAAAAACTCCCACAGATAAAGCTGAGGTAGAATTCCCTGAGATGTTTTTTGCTCATGGGTCTAAGTTTTCTACTAGAAAGTAGGTATATTAGTACCTGGCAAATAGACTGGAAGGAAGAAAGTTCAGGAGCTACCTAAATTTGGCTTGTGAAATGCTACATCATTAGATGCTGACTTTCAATTCTGGCTGGTTTTGTCTGTGTGTAATTAATTTTCTTCAGATTAACTATTAGGAATAGAGTTTTGGATTTGTGTGGAAGGAAAACTGTGTTGATAATAGAGGGACACTTTTATTGCTGAGCAGCTCTTGCAAAATGCAAGAGCTTTGTGTGCCATCCTGCCAGTGGGAAGGGTGGAGGTGCACAGCCAGAAGAGCTGACCCCAAAGTGCCCACAGGGATATTCCACACCGTGTGGTGTCGTGGTCACCATGTAAAGCTGTGGGAAGAAGAATGAGGGTGAGGGGACATTTGAGTGTTGGCATGAAGTGTTACATGAGCTGGAGCCCTGCTTTCCTGGGGATGGCTGAACACCTACTTACCCACGGGACATGGTGAATTGTTTTGCTGTGCTTGTGTGAGTGGCTTTTGGTTTCCCTGGTAAATTGTCTTTCTCTCAATCTACAAATTTTCTCATTTTCCTTTTCCCAGCTCTCCCCTCATCCCACTAGAGGAAAGTGAGCCAGCAGCTGCATGGGGCTTGGTTGTGGCTGGGGCTAAATCATAATGTCTTCTCACAACCACTTACTACTTACTCCTGGTCTAACTCTTTAATCAGCCACCCAACAAGAAAGGAACACTAAGCCTTTTATGAATTTGTCTCAAGATATCATTCTGTTACTAGTGAAAAGTCAATTACTGTTGAAATGCAGGAAGCATTTATACAAGTATAAACACTTGTACTCTAATAAAATGTGTAATAAGCACCCCTCACTTCTAGAAATTAAATGTGAGATGTGGTGATGTTCTAGTGGAAAATCACTGAATCTGATTACTGTAAATGTGGCATCTAAAACGCTTTCTGACCTACGTGAATTATAAGAAGTTCAACATTTACACACACACATATACATATATATATAAAATACATAAAGAAGTAATTTCTGTTTTAGGGGGAACCTGAACTCACCTGTATTGGAATTGCCTCCTCTGAACCCTAATTCCTTTATGGCAAACAAAACTTCTTTTGCAGCTGTAAAGTTTTTCAGATAGAATTCAATTTTCGGATGTTCACTGTGGAAAAATAGAACAGTGTAATAAGGTTAACTTTTCATACTGGCATTAGCAAGCTAAAACATACTTGGAATAATTTTGCCCTTGATAATATATATTCTTCTCTGGATTTAATACTAAAATGTAAGTATGCTCCTTGCTTAGTAAGTCTAGCAATCTTTAGCAAGAGGAATTATCTAAATTAAGGACTGACTGATTCTCATGCTTATCAAACAGCTGAAAACATTAGATTAAAAATAAATAAAGGAAAAAATGAACAAGCCAGATGTTAAATTAAATGCATCTGTGTAATAAAAGACTGGCAGGTTTTCTACCATTTGTATGACAAATACTTTCCTTATAAAAAAATTCCTGCAAAATGTGTTTCGTTTTTTGATTTGAGAATATCAATGTATGCTAGCTACTAACTAAGAAATTAAAGACCTTAAATATTCTGGGTCCAGATTTCATTTTTAATTTACAATAGAAAGCAAAAAAAAGTGACCAGTTACAATTTGGAAAACATCAGCTGTAATATTTTATCAGTTGGTAAGAGCAGGTTTTTGTTTTGTACAAGTACATAGCCATTAGGGACTGTTCTCTCTACAATTTTTAGAAACTGGCATCTCTCCTTTGCAGGGTGTTTCCTGCTGTTCTACTAGGATGAGAGGCAAAGCTGCAGCAGAAGGGCTGCGAAGAGTCCAGCTGCTCTCTATTCAAATATCAAATATCAGAGACAGAAGATGTTCAAATTTGTCATGTCCTCTCACACACACATCTCAGTATAGCACAGAGCAAACAATGCTACAGCTCAAGAGTTTATTTCCCGTGCTATTCATCAGCCACTAGTGAGTGATATTGTGCTGCAAAATAAAAAGTGATATGTTAATTGATTTCTCTTATCAATTACTCCATTATATGTTGTGTAGATCTGTTCTTACCTGGCCTGTACTACTCCAACATGAGGCCCTTCTGTTCCAATTCCCAACATTACAGCTACTTTTCCAACAAAGTTTTTCTGCAAGTTAAACCTACGTTGGCCAATGTTGTAGCTTCCATCAATGAGAAATGCAATATCAGCTTTACAATCTGTGAACATCCAAAATAATTAGACTTACTAATACCAGATGAATGTCAGGATTCTGCTTTGCAACAGTTAAATCTGTTGTTCTTACCTTTGTTTCCAGCCTTTTTATCAAGAGTCTTCTTAGGTCTCTTACCTTCAGTGAAAAGAAACATAATTTAAGAACAAAAAGATTAATGGACTGAAGTAAAGCAGAAAAAGCTCTGACTCCAAAAACTACAGTGCAATTTATGTGCAGTTGGAACTGTCAATCAGTTTAATAATTAAATTTGTGCTACTACTGCTTTGCTCCTTGGAGAATATTCTTTTTTAAATGAAACAGCCTAACCTTCCTTTCTACACCTATCCAACTGATCACTGAGTTGTACAAAGCCAGGTGGATTTCTGTACCTCACCTTCCCAAATGTTACTTTTTCTCAGTTAGCAACCCCACTGTACAATGGAGTTTTAATGGTTTGGAAGCAAACCATGACTTAAACTGTAAACCAGGTGGTCTATTCACAAACAACATCCAAGTCCAGTATTTATATAGGGTTTAATGCAACATTTTCTGTGGTGAAATTCACATAATAACTAAATTCCTGCTACGCATGTCCTGACAGCACTCAGCTGTTCAGTAGTTCTGCAAAAAGGAATGCATTAACTGCATCTTCTCCATCACTTAAAAAAAATGGAGATCACATGAGCTCATAAACTCTTACCATCCTTTGTTTTACCTGTATTACTTTTCAAAAATCATTCCATTTTTTTTTTAATTTGCATGAACATTAGTGAGATCAGAATCAATCTCCAAGACTACATCTGATTCCTCTTTTTTTTTTTCTTGGTGAAAGATACACTGCAAAACCACATACTGCATCTATTTTCTTCTTTAAAAAGAAATGAATCATATGAAAGATGTTCTTTTATCCAGGGACTTGCCCACTGCAGTGCACCCTATCTCACAGGCGTCCCTTGCTGCAGAGATCACACACCTGTAGAAGGACGGGCTGTTGACACCGATCGTCCAACTGCTTCAAGAGCCGTGTTCTTGGGACCTGCTAAAATAGGAATACTTTCACTGGATTTTAGTGTATTTAGATGAAGTTATAAGTGCTTGAAGAATTACTGTACTTGCAATAACGTTTCTTTGTCATCTGCCATTTTCTACTCTGAGAGTAGGATATGAGCCTAGACAAACCTTTGTTGTAGTCCAGTATTGCAGGATTCCTTATTTTACAGGTAATTAATTTCTGCATTTGAAACAACAGCAGCTGATGAGTAATTACAACACATATATCTCATGAGAGGCTTTGAGCTGTAGCAACCATTATTTTTAGCTGATAAAGTGAGGACTTGATTTGGAGAACTGGATTTCACCCTCACCCTCACCAAAAGCACCTGTAATTCCAAGTTCTTAGCTAACAACTTGCAATGGGCACTACACAAGGAGTACTAGTATCTTAGAGATAGTACACTAAATTTTAGCTGTATAAAGAGTAAAAACACATTACAGAGATCTGCTTCACAAACTTTCTACACCAGCAAACACACGCTTCAATATTTTTGAAACCACAAGAACATATAAAACCAATATGCTTCTGCATATGATTCTATGAGGGCAGTTTAACCTCACCTGAATGGCAATGTATGACAACCGGTTTGCAAATATGCAAGTAAAAATTAACAACTGCCTCAACAATGAGGACAAAAACTTCTGGACAAAACCACTACATTGCACTGTAGCCTAATGACCACAGCACATGTAAGTTGATGTTGTTGCTAGTTTTGGAGGGTCAGTGTTCTCTTTGCATGGAACACTGCACAAGCTATTTGAAGGCCCTGACAAAGCGCTGTTGCCTGCACAAATGCAGGCAGAGGGAGAGAAGGAATAAAATGAAATGGCTGGAAGTGTCAGGAGGACCAGACTGCAATGGCAGGATGGAAGCAATGACCCAGATCAACTTAAACTGTCATGGAACTGTCAGCTGCCTGCTATCATGTCAGTATATTCTAAATAACTGATCCATTTTTATGTATCAGCTTCTGTTACAGGCTACCTACTCTAGCTGGAATAGGTTTTCTTTAGGTTATTAAGGAAAAAGGAAGTTAAAATAATGAATTGGATGTGAAAACTTCTTTTGCTACACATCAGATAACAATCACTTTCCTTATGCAGAATCACAGAGGAAGCATCCTACAGTTCTGCCAGAGCTTCAAATATAGTTTGCAAAACAGAAACTGTGATCCACCTACCAGTCACCGAGAAAGATGAAGCCCATCTAGAGAGCACCTGAGACTGGATCCCATTGGCATTTACAGCAGGGTAGCTTTCCTGTCCTGGGAGAGTCTGTACCCTTACAGCTCCTCCTGTGTTGGTAATCACCCCACTAAGTTTCAAAAAGAGTTGGTATAAATCAGATATTTTAGTCACAAGAAAATGCAATACAGGTAATACCATCATTAGAATTTTTGTCACCAGCCTTCTCAAAAAGATGCAATAAAGGCAGGGAGTTGTGTTCAGGCTAGAACAATCTGTAAGTTGCTGAAAAGACTTTGGAAGAAACTATTCTACTGAGCATCACATAATTTATTAAAAAAAAAAAAAAGAAGAAGTCAGGAAAGTCTAAAATTTTGTCATTTAAACTAATGCAGAACAGTGTTGCTGCAGGCTATATGAATTCCTAAGTGACAGTAAGAAGCATCAGAACTCTCAGATCTCTTTTTATGTGCTACTGAAAGAACAGGTATTATTTTTAGAGGCCAAAAGTCAAAGCTGAACTCCTCTAAGAGGGAGAAAACTTGATGCCTTGTAGTACATGGGCAGGTACAGTTCTGTGGGAGACAAGCAATCATTTCAAGACTGTTTAAACACAGTAACATGTGCCTTTGTGTTTACTTCTTGGTTCTGTTTGGCTTCCTGCTTGAAAAGACACCCTGGCCTAATCTGATGTAACATATTGTGGAAGTAGAAAAATCAAGACCAGAGTTTAGAAAACTTTACATATGTTTCTGAGAAGATGAGATCTGGATATCTGTGGCAAAGGCAACTTCCACATAAAATTCTATGTGGATTGCTGTTAAAGACATTAATTCTTCATGGATGTGACTTGCATTTCTAAACTGAACTGCAATTATATATATTTAATTCTTGTAGCTTGAAACAGTTTCAAAATATACAGATATAGTCTCATCTAAGAACCCTTAACAGAATATATAGACAAAGGAACTTTAGTAAGGTTACCCTAAATGAATTTAAAATCAGTTTAAAGTAGGCAAATACAAACAGCACTTTGTAGGTCTTCAAAAAAACAGCAAGAGAAAAATCAGACGAGAACCATTAACTTGTTAGTTTTAGATGACAGGAAAATCCAGTAAGTCAAAATCATCTTTGAAAAATATGACACAAATATATTTAGAATATTTCAGTCTATTTCAAATATAAATTTCTTCTCCAGTACCTGGTTCTCTTAGGCATTCAAGCCTTCACTAGTGTCTCAGTCTTAATAGATAGGGAAATGTGTCAAATGGAATGTGTTTAATTGGAACAGTTTCTATTTTAAGTTTGTAGTTGCAATATTAGTGAAGATACTTTGGGCTTAAATCAGCAAACCTGATCCATGCTCCTAAGAAGAGCTCAGTATCTCTTCCCACTTTCTTGGTTGTGGACTCACAACTTTGAGTGCTGAACTCAAGAAAAACATTCAGATTGAAAGCTCAGCTAAGAATTACTAGGAATACTGAGAAATATTCCTAGAAACAATGATTTCAGCTTATTTTAGGGTCACTGTGATCAATGTTGTCTAAATTGTTCCATTTTGTCTACCAGTCCTTACATTTTAATTGCAACACTAATAATAAAATTTCATTGAAAATTCTAGAGGAAAAATTATATTCTCCACTGAATTTGGAAGCTTTACAGTGAAGCTGGAATAGATTTGTTTGCTCCTTATCTACTTGTTGAAAATATTTGATTCTGCATTTGAACACAAGTCAAAGCTCCACACTGCCTAATGAAGATAAACACTTTCCATACAACAGCTCTGCTATTTTTATTGCAAGTGGGGGCTGATATTACAGGTGCATGTAAGATAACCTGTAGCCTTATGAAAGTTTTTCCTTCTTTCTTCCCATTTTTTCTATAGGTGAGTTAATGGTTTAAAGCCATCTTTTACAATCTGATCAGTTTTACCTGAGATGTTTCTTCAGGTGAGTCTGCTCAGAGTGCATTTTGTATATACTGACATGTTTACCTTTTTGTTCTGCACCAGACTGGCAAAATCCTTTCTGCAATGATTTATGATTGACTTTTAAAGCAAGATTGATCCCATGTAGGTCTGTAATGGCTTTTAAAGAGTGAAGAAGTGCCCGTGCATTCCTCAGAACGACTTATGTCACTGCAATCTGCTTTGCTTTTCACTGGTGTGCTTTGCTCCTGTGTGACTGACTTGCACACCATGGCTGTTTTTATTAAACTGGAACTCTGCAGATTTTCCAGGAACAGTTTTCACTTCCCTGCTCATTAGATTGCATGCTACTGCCAGTGCTGCTTAACAGGGGCTTTATGTAAAAGCTGTCAGCCCATTCTCTTGCCTAGCTTGTTAATAGCAACCTGTAATTTATACCTAAATGGTATTTTTCACTCAAAAATTGACAAAAACAGAGAAGCAGATATACAAGGCAGTAATCCTGTACTTCACTGCACAACAGCTCTTGAAAGAAAGTGTGCCAGCTAAGAGGAGTAGAAAGGTCTTATAAAACAGAGGCATTTCAGCTAAAACATACTTTAAAAGCTGAGCTCAATTGAGGTAAATCACCAGATTAAATGGAAGCGGTTTAAGATTCCCATGCACTTTCTCAGTGTGCAAGAACTGTTTGTGTGCACCATTGGAGAAAAAGATACAGGGTGTTGCTGAATTTTGAAAGAATTTTTCAAGGAGTCTACACATCGAAACTGATGCCTTGACCACAAAGAGTCTTCTGGCCATGGCAGGTGAGCTTTATAGATGTAACTGCAGTAAGTTTATCCTCAGGGACTTCAGGCAAGACAGCTGAATTACCTGAATTCCCATCTTTCCTTCCTACTATCACCATCTGCAAACTCTTCCCAAATAATCAGCCTTTCTCCATCACCCCAAGAATTATCCTCCTCCTCATCTCTGAACTGGTTTCCTGCTGCTGCCTGATTGCCATCACTCACTGATACAGAGCTGCTCAGGATTTCATGCCAGCATCCTCTGGACCCCTAAGCTATGTTCTTTCTTTCTGTTTTCTCTGCATCCCTACTGCTTTTGGCAGGAAAGAAGTTCAGCAGCAGAAGCAGGCACGATACCAAAATTTCCCAGGGATTTACAGCTGCTCAGAAATCCCTTTGGCCAGACAAGCTTTTTGTCAGTATTCTTCTAGCAAACACTGGGGCAGCTCAGGTGCCATTTGTGTTTGCAGGCACTTTGTGGGCAGCTCAGTCATACCATGACATGCTTTTGTTAGACTTCAGTTCTGGGACCCCAAATGCTTAATGAGGGCTGGTTTCACCCTTTGACAAGTTAGGAAGGTTATGAAAAAATTTACATGCCTATTTAACATCTAAATACCACCACCTTGGGCTAGGTCTCCATTTAGTGGAGCTGGCACTAGAACAGAACTGCACAAGCTGAGAACCTAGTCCTTCATTTGACCTTCTGATTATTAATCCAATTAATCACTCAGGGGTAGATTTAACTCAGTTCCTCATGCCTACATAGTGTCAGCCTGGTAGGAGGTTCTCCATTCTTCTCTCAACAAATAAATCTTTTATCCTTCTGCCCAGAAAAAGAATAATATTAAATAAATATTTTGTTTCCGGCGAGTAATTACACATAAAATGAGAGAAAAAGCCAAATATAACAAAGTAAAACAGGCAGAAAGATAATTCTGTGTACTACAGATGAATAATTTGTAGCTGAATTCTGCTAAATTAAAAGATGTAATTTAAATCTGTCTAAGATCAGAAAGGTGAGTATATTTTAATCCCTTTATTGCTGTTAGAGTCCTCATTATTCTCACAATGTCTGTGGAGAGAGACTGTTAGCTGCAGGACTTACAAAAGGGCTTGCATCTTTCACAAGAAGTACAATTTATCTTGATTCTTACTACAGAAAAGTACGGATTTTTCTACAGCCTCATGGTTCTGGGCTGGAGAACATTAGTACACATAGTTTATAAGGTGCAGACTTCAATGATACAGAGCTAAGAGATACATCATAAAATGAAGCTTGTGCTTTATTATCTAGGTGAAGACTATGCAAATAATGGAAAGAAATATGCATCTGCCATTTCTTGTAGCTCTTCCTTTTGTAGAAGTATTTGCCAGCTGTGACAGAACTGAGCCCCAGCAGATTTCGTGGGGGGACTTTCCCAGGTCAGTCACAGACTGCCTGGGCATGGGAGGTTCAAGCAAGAATGCTGCCCAGTTGAACTGGTTAGGAACTTCTGTGTCTTTTAAAAATGTTCACATCTTTAATCTCTTTAGAAAAAAGTCTTGACAGCAAGAGCTTTTTTTTCCTTTAAAGACATCTTTGGCAAGAAATGGAATGTTAAAATAACAGGAATGTTAAAATAAATGGCTACATCACTAAATACAAACATTGCCTCAGGGAAAAAAAAAAGACAATGGAAAGAAATCAGTTTTCCTCAGTTCAAAACAGAAAAGCAATTTAAAAAAAGACAAATCCAAAGTCTCTATCTTCATTTGATCTGGATGCTCTTTCACAAACATTTTTATATACCTTAACTAGGAAGAGTGAAGAAACAAAGTATAATTCTTTTGAACACTGATGAAGACAACACACTAAATGGATAATTTAATTTTTTTACAGAAGCATCAGAAAGAAGCCTGTCTCACAATAAAATACACATGAAGATATGTAAATATGAGACAAACTCTTCAGACTTAACAAATGGAAACAGGCCTCCATAATACCTATTCTAACTCCTCCTATAGTTCCTTAGCCCTTAGACTCTTTCACAGCATTTGAGAAATTCCAGTTTCTACTCAAAACCCCTCCTCAGGTCATTTTTTGAAAAAGAAAGTTAATTTTGGTTTACTTAGGAGTTTAAATATAGTAAAGGTAGCCCAAATTTTGGAAGTCTTGTTAAAAGTTACAGAATTTTAACTGACACTTTAAATAAAATTCCAGATAGCCCCCTAACTATTATTTTAAATGCTTAGCATGTTTTTTTATGGCATTTAAAGTATCAAGCAATGAATACTAATTCTATAAAGTGTTATTTTCCTCATTTATCTTTTGGCCATGTATATTTCTATAAAATCTTAAGTTTATAGTTGTGTGTATTTTAATATAAAAATACTCTGCAGCATCACATCAATATATTCTGAAAGAGCTCTCTTCTGTTACTTGACGCTAAAAACAACAACATTGAAACCACTTTTCCTCCATTTCTTTTAAACTGTTTGCCACAAGCTTTTAAGACAGTCAGAAAGTGAATTTGCTTTTATTCTTCAATTAGTTACTATTTATACTGTATCCTTCCATATCTAGTAGTGAGAAGTGATTTTACAGTGACAGTCCATCTGTGGACAATGCTGGGCCATTTCAGAGAAAGCTCACAAAGTGGTTTCCAGGGACACTCAATTTGTGAGCTGCACGGACATTCTATTTTTCCCTGGTTTTCTCTTCTCCCAATGACATTCCTATTGAGTTAATAGGACCCAAAGTCCAGAGAGATTTTTACTATGATGGCATCAAAAGGCTAAGATTTCTAAGACTTGTGGCAAAGACTATATGAACTCACTTAGCACATGGATTAGCAATGATCTGACTTACCTGTGTATGGCAGCACCACAGACACTCGAAAGAGAGGCATAAACTCCATCCCCAAAGACATAAAATTGCCACAGAGGACAGTTTGCTGGGCAAAGAACATCTTCTGTCCCCTTTCTAAGGTCAAGTCCTCTTGTAAAGCACGTGATAGCAGTAGAAGCTAAAGAGAAAAGAACAACTTTTGACCTGAAAAATCTTAAGGGTTTGTTGTTGGGGTTTCTTTTTTTAATGTCTCGACAGTTTTCAAGTTTAAAGCAATATCTGAATTTGAAATTAGGTACAATGCCTACAAAGATGTCTTTGGAGCTTACAAATGTACCGTTATGACAAGGAAGCACACACTTCATAATTACCTGTGAGAAAAAGTGGCAGAAAAAAAAAAATCTCATGAACAAGCAACGTTAAAGTAATATCCAAGGAAAGGAACGTTACACAAGGAAAAGCAATTCACATCTGTAAATTTACTGCAGAGACAGAAGGGCAAGGGGAAGACCTTTGAGGGCTGATGAACCACAGATGCAGGTGGCACTTTCCAAGGAGGAAATTAAATCACTCTGACATCCCCACAGAAATCTCCAGCCATAAGACAGGTATGAGTCACTTGGGAAATTGTGAATCTTCTCTCCAGTGGCATTCATGAAGCAAGTTGGCAGCAGCATTTCCCTTAGTCTCTTGCAAGAAATCCTACTGAGGCCAGTATTAAAAAAAA
>VXBU01013101.1:265094-289783 GCA_013400315.1 Bombycilla garrulus | reverse complement strand
TAAAGAAAAAAAAAAAAAAAAAAAAAAAAAAGGAGCACCCACCTCCTTGCTCCAATAATACAGTAACATCTAGAACATTGGAATCAATCCATTACAGCGACATTTACATTATTATCATTATGCAGAGGACTGTCCAATTCAGTGATACAAAAGTTATTTATTCAGCTGAGAGACAGGCATTTTTTATGTAGAACTCTGCCTTTTTTCAGAGGTTGGTCTCCAGGTTATGATCATGAAGCTTGCACTGTGCTTGCCTGTGTGCAGTGAAGGTAATGAAGGTATGCAGAGACAGATTAACATCAGTACACAATTTCACTTGGCAAACCGATGCTTCTTCTTTTGAAAACATAGAGGTCTTTATCTTGCAAGGTAACTATCATCCTTCTTCTACACAAGAGAGCACAATCCCCTGGCCTGTTGCACAGCAAATTAAGAGATCTGGCTTAGATCATTATCAATTCAGCAGCCCAACTCCAACCCATGCCTGGCTGTTTATTCTGAACTTCCTAAGGCACATCTTGCCCTAGCACCTAGAAGGTGCAGGAACCTTTTCTAAATGCACCCAGAATACGACCTCTGCACAGTGCTGAGAGGAAAGCTGGCAGAGGCTGGCCAAGGTACCACTGCATGTATCACAGCACTGTATGCCAAGAACTGTGTGTTTCAGGGATCAGTGACCTGTCTCACACCTGCTTTTCTGCCCACTATTTTCATTCTCACCCTGGGGTGTTTCCTGATCCCAACATATGCTGCTTACAAATGTAAGTACTTGGAGCATATGCTGTTCTTCACCAGGGGATGGAAAAGATGATACCTCCAGCTAATCTCACTGACTTTAGAGCTGAAAAGCAGAACAGTTGCAGCCAGAAATGCAGAGGGAAACATGTCTGTTCATTTTGACTGTGTAAACACACACATTCATCAATTATGCATGTGGTTTTACTCTTAATTATACACAGTAGTCATTAATGCTATGCTGAAATTATATTAAACTACCTAATCTACATTTGTTAGCACAAATATGGAACTTGTATATGCTGAACCTGCCTATACAGTCCAGAGTAAGAAGAAAAGAAAGCAGTAAGCACTTCTTTATTTTTCCCCTCTCAAGACAATGAACGTTGTCTACCTAGCAAGAACTGAAGGGATTTAATGAAATGAAAGTTTCTTTTAGGACTTAGTCTCACATATTCACATCCTAGCCATGCTTAGTCTTATTTAATTGCCTTAAAACCAAAAGATGGAAAAATCAAGCAGAACCAGTGCTTATACCTATTTTCATTGTCAAAGTGCTATATTGTTGGTACGCTAAATGAAGATGACTTGCTTTGCTGTTTGAGTTCCCTAATTCTTCCATGGAAGTTCTACAAGTGTGTTTGCTAATTACAGGGCACTGAACAGGTAGCATCCCCCAGATGACACCTAGCAAGGCCATCAAAATCAAACAGCAGCTGCAAAGCTGGAAATCCTTGCAGGAGTAACTGCAATAAGCGCCACTGGTAATCTCTGGTCCCACAGAACTGCTTGTGCCTCTCACCCTGCAGCATTTTCCAGCCTCTCAAAGTGCAAGGCGCCACAGGAAGTTTTAACTCCTGTCGTTTCTAATGTAATGTACTTGACTGAATTCCTTGCCTGGCGGTGCATACAAAGACAGTAATTACACATGTCTAGTTAACAAAGCCTGTATCGCTTGGAGATCTGTATTTCCCTCATCACTAGGTACTTACTAATTACTGTCATGTGGCAGGCTTTTGCATAGCACAGAAGATGGGGGAAAAAAATAATCTTTCTGTGTTTTCCCTGGCAATCAAAACACAGAAATCCATTGTAGCCCGGCCACAGGATTTTTCTGTACTGGCAGCCTAAAGGCTGTCATGATCCTTGTCTAATGAGAGGCAGGCTTCCAAGGGAAGGATGCACGTTGCTGCTGTGTGAACTGAAGAACTGACATGCTGTAGCTAGGGGACTTAGCAGTGTATAACTCAGCTAGATCAGCAATGAGGTAAAAATACATACTTTGAGGTAAATTATGCTGTTAATTAAAAGCAACAACTTCATTTACGTTTTCTCTGTAGGTAGATACGTTTTCTCTAAGGCATAACTCCAAAACAGAGACTGTTTGGTAAAGTATCAAAATGAAAGNTACGTTTTCTCTAAGGCATAACTCAAAAACAGAAACCAACATTAGAAGTGTTTGGTGAAGTATCAAAACGAAAACAATTTTTTTTGTTGACTACCAAAATTAAGACTTAGGATATCAGGTCTGCAGTGTTTTTTGTTCTTCCCTGTTTGTTAATGCATCATCAGCCATCCAACCCCTACAATTTCAATCATTTCATTGCAAACATGAAAATGCATTAGTGAGGTCAGAATACTAGGATATATAAAATTGTTCTTTGACAACTTACATACTCATCATTGTCATAAATTTCATATATGATATCACTATTGAAGTTGAAGAAGTGCTTGGTTTTGTCAGTCTATCCAAGATTCTTTATATATAGATATAGCTTTTGCCATGTTGAAGTAACTGAGATAAACCCCGCATGTTTTAATCATTGTCATTGCAGAATGCAAGAGCAGTAGCAGTGGAAGCATTTCTTTTAATACTTATGTGATGCAACACTCTAAATCCAAGTATTTTTGGAAGAAATAAACGTAAGCTTAGAATTTACAGGAAAGGATTGAGTTCTAGACTCCTACCCATTCTGGACTCTGGTAACAACAGGAGACCTATGCTTTGTTACATTCAATTAGGGCTTTAGAACCACAATAGAACAACTATCACCCCATCCTGTCATGACACACACCCTGCAAGCTCCACAGAAACACACTACATTAGAGTACTCTACAAAAGCAGGGTACAAAGAAAAGAAACTGTAATTCTTCCTGATTTATGCCGTATTTAAAGGGTAGAGATGAATGTCTTCCATCATTGTTGACCTAAAAAAAAAAAAAAAAAAAAAAGCAAAGACTCACTTCTCTCTTAAAACAACTATGTTTTCAATCATTCCATTAATTTCTATCTTTTTGGTGCCTTTTCCCATGTACTCTGAATTTGCCATGAATAGCTGCCTCTTATGTCAATCTAGAAAAGTTCTGATGTAATTTTTGGCAGGAGCCACTGCTTTAAGTTATTCTAGGGAAATAAAACCCACAGGCAAAATCTGATCTTTTCTAATCTTGAAACCCCATGTGTTGCTTCGAGAAAAACAGTTTATGCAAAGGGAAAAGAAATACTATGTACATTATTACAAAACTAAAAATAGGGGTTCCTATGCAAATGATGGCTTTATGAGTTGTAGTATAGAGAAGTACATCCCTACTATTATTCCAGTATTTAGAATTTTTTTCAAAACAGAAACATTTTAGGTCCTTTTTTATTTTGAGGTTTCAAACAAGCCTGCTTTTTCTACCTTATGCAAGGAATATTGATAGTTGGAAAAAAGACATATTAGTAAACCTACATTTATTCATATTTTGGCAGACATGTTCACAGATTACCTATTAATTCATGCAAATCATTAGTACATATCCTGATCTGGACAAGGGCAACGGGATTTAGAGAAACCGGCAGGGCTGTATCACTCATTCCAGCCTGAGACCTGCCCTTTCATCATCAGCGTGAGGCCCCTTGCTATCACATGGCAGCGTTCACCCATCAACACAGCCTCCTGTGTGGCAACCAGAACTGCTAAAAATGGCAGCATTTGTGTTCATTCCAGTGGGAATATAAAAAAAGGTTTTAAGATCCTCCAAGATCTTCCCAAACTTGATCAGCTTAAATACAGTAGATTCTTGAGGAAATTAATGCTCTTTTACTACTTTGAGCAACAGAATTTAGGCACTTTTATAAATGCAAGTTTCTAGTTGAACTACCAAATGATGCTAAATTTAGCCTCAGAATAATGGCAACAGGCAATATCTTACAGAAACTGTTCACATTAATGCTACTTTAGCTGGTTCCAGATACCTTCGGGTTACAGTGGCTTCTCCAGCCCTGAAGGAAGCATCCCAGAAAATTTTCATTTGTTTCCTGACAGACTGTCAGCACTTCAATCTATTATGCACCTGTAAAATAAAAAAGGGAAAGGAACTGGTATTAGAGAGGCTTTTCCATCACTGTGAATTTTTTTCTTTTTTAGCCATAGCCTTCCTGTCACAGATAGCTTTTATCAGTTCAGCACAAAGCAACTTTCCAAGTCTTTGATTCAACACAAAATGAGCAACAAATCCTGATTCCTAATAACTGTGAAATCGTTAGCAACCATTCAGAAAAGCTTGGGGTCACTCACCTTCTGCAGGCCAGGCCTGCATCTGGAAACATTCTTCTGGAGGCTCCTGTCCTCCTTTGGTGAAAGGTTCCACTGAAAGGGGCAGACAAACTGCTTGCGTCCTTCTGTCACACATTTCTCCAACTGCTTCCCGTGGCTCCTGGTTCCCATGGATTTATTCTGGTTCTAGGAGAGCCTGCTCTCCAGCAGCAAGGATGCAGTCCAACACAGGATGGCACAACAGGCAGTCCCTGCCATACCCTGCTAGGCATCCTAAGCATGTTCTTTTGCTTTCCAGGTCGAAATAATGGCAGGGCAAGTTTAAAATGTTTTAAATCAATTCCGTGGTCTAGAATATGCCAGAGATCCTCAAATTGCCAACCACCGTACGAGTGCCTTTATAACACGCACAAACACACCCCCACTCACTCTTGCTACCGGCACTCCCCTCGATGGGGACACTTGCCACCGCGGCGCTGCTCCAGCCCGTGCCAGGAAGGAGTTTTCACCCCCGTCTGGAAGCGTTCCCAGACACGCTCCTTGTCCCTCTGCAGCTTCCCACGGGCCGGCTCCGCGCAGCCCTCCCGGCGGGGGCTCCCCGCGCATCCCGGCCAGAGGCGGCCACAGCCGAGCAGGGGCCGGGCCGGTACCCGCGGCCAAGCGCCCCCCGGGCGCAGCCACCTCCCGGCGGACAGAGACGCTTCGAGGGGAAAACCCCCACGGGATGTGGAGGGGGACAGCGGCCAACTCACCCGAGCCGTCTCTGCCGCGCACCGCGCCGGAGAGCAGGAAGGCGCCTGCGAACAGACAGGGAGTGGGTCGGGGCGCTGCTCCGCGCCCACCGCCGGCCCTCGCCACTGCCCGCGGTACCCACCGAGGAGCAGGGCCGAGAGCCACATGGCGGCGGGGCGGCCCGGAGCTGAGCCCAGGAGAGCGGCGTGCCGGCCGGGTCACCGCACCGTGCCCTGCGCGCTACCCGCACCTCCGCCGAGCCGTGCAGCCCAGGGCGCCGCCGCTCCCGCTTTAAACCTCCGGCGGGCGCATGAGCACTGGGGCGGGCGGAGGGAAGGAAGGAGGGCGCGGGCACGGGGCTGGGCAGCTCCGCCGCTGGGCCCGGCAGGTGCTGCCGGCCCTCCCCCGCCGCGCCCCCCGCCGGCTTCTTCCGCCGGGAGCGGCGGCCCAGCGCTTCCCTCAGCAGTCGGGTGCAGCAGTTCGCCCGCCCGCTAACTCGCCCGCTCCGGACGGACAGTGGCCGTGTGAGGACGTTCCCGTGCCCGGCGAAGCGCCTTTGCGGTTTGCCTTCCCTGCCCGCGCACCCCTCGATATCCCTCCACCCACGGTTCTCCGACACCTCATGTCAGGTGTCTTTACTCCCGATGTCTTGGGAAATGCGAGCGAGGTGTTAGCTGCTTCCCCGCAACATCAGCCCTCTGCCCGAAGTTGAGCGGAGGGCCGGACAGAGCTCTCCCGGGCACTGCGAGGGCTGCCGAGCTCACCGCGCCCGCCCCAGCCGCAGCCACAGCCGTGCAGGGCCTCACCTGGTCCCGCTGGGCGCTGCGGCGGGGACAAGGCGGGATTTAAACCTAATTGAATAATTGGAAGAGATGGAAATATCCGAACCGGCGTTTCAGGCATCGTTTCTGCTTGGTCTAAAACGTTAGCGCAAGTACGGCAAGTGCCTGCCTTTAATTTAAGTAAAACTTTGCTTAAGTTAAATTAAAGGAAAAATAAAGCAGCAAAATCAAAACAACTACCCCCCCTAGAAACCAACCAACCTAAAATCAAACCAAACGCCCAACTTTACAGCCTGCTCCGTTTCCGCAGTTGAATGCACACACGCACGTGTGCTGTGAGGGACCGGCCGGCGCTGATGTGCACTGGACAGCTCGCTTGGCAATCGTGGGCAGACGTGCGTGTATTTTAACGAATGCTTTAAAATCACATTTTGTGCCGGCCGTCAGCATACCCTGCTTGACTTCTGCTGGGACAGCTGTTCCCGAAATGAACTTTTAAATATAAATAAGCTTTCAGACTTCACAGGAATTAGGATTTGCCGGGCAGAAAATTAAGTGCGGGCGGGCTTTGCAGCCAGCCCTGGGAGTGAACTGCATTTTTTTTTCTATTTTTTTTTTATTTTTTAAGGTCGTATAAAAATGCCCTTCGTGAAATATCTCTTCGTATGACTGAAAATACATATATTTGAGGACTCTGCAATCCGTCCAGAAATATGTGGCCTGTTAAAGCAAAATAGGAATCATGACCGGGTAAGTTATTCGTAATTTATTGCTTTTCCGGAGTTTAATTCAAGCAAAGCACAGAACTGGTGAGAACACGATACCCCTTTCCCCCACGGCTTTGATCGTCTCATGAACACATTTTTGTGCTTCCCACGCAGGATAAAGGTGGCGATGCTTTCCTCATGACAGGGTCTTCTCCTACGGGAGCATCTCAAATGCAAAATTATGCAAGGCGGAAGGTGCAGATGTCAGGAACTTCTGCTGGCGTTTCTCTCAGCTTCTCAGGATCCCGAGGTCTTGTCAAGAAATTCCTGCCCGTCAGCAGACTCCTTCCACAGCTAGAGGTGCCCTCGAGGGGGTCGGTCACATTTCGTCTCCGTGACAAAGCTGTCAAAAGGCGTGTCCCCGAGCTCTCCTACCGTGCGGGTCTCCCGCAGGTGCGCTCTACTCGACACAATTTTTGTGGGAGCCCTCGGTTCCAGTTCCCTAAAGCTGAGGTATTTAAGAGGGAAGGGGCATTTGCTCAATTTTTATTTTTAAAGCAAAAACCTGTGCAGCCGTGGGGCGCGCAGGGGGCGATGGCAGCCGTGGGGCTCCCTGCAAGCCACCGGGGCGATGCCCGCTCCCTTCGCGGTGCCCGCCCCGCGGCTCCCGCCGCCAGCCCCGCTCCAGCCGGGCCTGCGGAGGCGGCATAAGCCCGGCCGAGGCGGGGGAGATAGTGTTGGCTAGTCCTGGGCTAATGTTTCAACTTCTCTATTGGCGAGAGCAAATTGCTCTGCAGAAACTTTTGTCACACGCTGGGGTGTTTGCCGCAGTGAAATGTCCCGGGAATACCTTCCTCCGGAGGTCGAGGGACAGACAGGCAGGAAGAACAGGGAGAGGCATCCCATTTATGTCGGGAAATACGGGAAATGCCTGAACCGAGGGAGACTGGATGCCCTGCCACACAGCCCCACAGAAACCTCTCTGTCCTTTGTGTGAAGAAAGGCTTTGTGCAAAGATCAAAAAGGACAGAAGAAAACACTAATTAAATTTTAAGTCCTATATTCCACTTGGGTAGGAAGGACCCTTCCTGTGCCTTGCAGTTCACTTGCCGGGAAAATACATTCACCCATCCTCATTGCAGTCCTCCATTACCTTCTTTCTACCTTTCTACATTTTTCTTTCCTCTAATTCCCTTAGTTTTTTGAAGGTTTGCATTTCTGGTTTTCCCCTACATTCCTTTCAGGCCTACAATGCTTTCCTTTACACCTTCTTCACAAAGGCTGCTTAAATAATCCTCCAAACTCTTTGGCACTGACTTATGCATGTCACCTTCAATTTTATGTTCAAGAGGTTCTGAGCTATGCTTGTATTTTTTGGTGTGAAACCATGCTGTGTTGGGAAAGGCATTCAGGAGATGCCAGGAGTGCTGGTATGAGACAGGCAAACTGTCACATACATGTCCCTGGTGCTGGGCAGCCATCTGCAGCAAGGCTGTTTGGTGCCTTAAAGACAGATGATTTGAAGGGACTTTAGAGAGGTACATGCAAATGTGACATTGCCTGTGGACATAGCCATTTCCTGACATCAAGGGGCTCAGTGTGTTAATTCACACCATCACCTTAGCTAGGTCATTCATGAAACATTAGTTTTTGTTTTGTTCCCACATTACCATCTTGCAAGTAAAACAAACAGAATCATATCCACTTAGGAAAAACATACTGAATAAATAAAAGCATTGAAGCCAGAAGAAGGAAGCGCATGACTGCAGAAGCAACACCTAAAGCAAAGAGTGTAACATGGGATTTTTTGACGCCCTCTGTGCTGGGTGGCAGGGGATGTGCTTGTTTATATGAATATATTGCATGCATGCAGATATAGAGTAATCACCAGCACCAGGGCACAGGCTGGAGCATTGGAGCTCTGGACTGCTCCTGTCCCACTGCTGAAATGCTCCTTGGCAGCCCTTTGTCCCCCAGCATCTGCTGGGCTCCCAGCACAGGGGTTACTCCAGCCTGGAATCAACGTTGCCTTCTTCCTTTGGAGGCAGAGACTGCTCACAGGCATGGACAGGCACCAGAGCACGGCAGATGGCCAAGGCCCATGGGGACACTCCAGCAGGACCTGCAGGGACAGCAGGCACCTTGCCTGGCATTGCACAGCCTGGAGGACTCTCCAGGAAGGCTTTTCTGGAGCAGGCTCTTTACCACAGCCAGAAGCAGTGTGGAACCACCTCCAGTGCAGTGGTGCAGCAGCCTGAGCACTGGGGCAGGCGGGGCTGCATGCAGGACTCCCCTTCAAGAGTTCCAGCATAACTGATGGCAAAAACTTGGTGGGCAGCAAACCCTCATCTACCTGCAGTTTATACCTTTTAGATTAGCAATTTATTTTGTACGCTTAGTGCAGAGCTCTGGGAGGAGGGACTAGATGTGAGTCTGTCTCCTCTCCTACCCGGGTTTTTCCCCACAGAAAGGGAGGAGACCGCCCAGCTCTCAGCCATGATCAGTACTGATGCCCCCTCTGTCCTGTCCTGTTGAGTGCTCTCCAGAGTAACCTGAAAGGTGGTCCTTACTATGATGTCTGAGGAGATTTTCAAGATAAACTTTTAACTATGTTTGTTACTGTGGGTTCTGTTACTGTATTAATTCAAATAATTATCTTAAATATTTCACTGACATGAGGATAAAAAAGAGGCCTGGGGACAAAATAACATAGGTAAGGGCAAACAGATTATATTTACTTCATATATGAATTTTAAAAACACATGTAAAATTGTAATGATTATTTCAGAAATAGTTAGTAGCTCTGGATTAATCCTTGGATGCTTAGCTAGGGATATTTTGAAGACCTTTATTAGCCTGGAGGTGTATTTTTATTACATTTTGAAAACTTTTTTGTGTTAGAACATTGAGGCCTCTTAAAAAATTAATGAAGACAAGGAGGGGGCCCTGCTTCTGTTTGCTGCCTATTCACTCTTCTGTTTCACTTGGTGCAGCAATGCCACTGTGTGCAGAGTAAACTGTCAGTCAGAAAATCTCTTTTGTACCCTGAGAACTGGAGATGCTGATATCTGTGGTGAAGCACAGAGAAAGGTGTGTGCTTTCTGGAAATTGAATTTCAAATCCTTTTTCTGTAACCAGCACCTATAGTCCGAGGATTCATCCATCCATTCAGTCAAGAAGCTACAGGTATTGCTTCCTGTTTCATGGGTACACGTTTCTTAGAGAAATCTGGATCTTTCTGTAGGCGAGGCGCATTTTTCTGTTTCGTATAAACATTATGTTAAACCTGAATGGAAGTGCCCGATCAGAGCCTGCCTGTAGTCAGATGGCTGTTGTTGAATGTGTGGCTTCTGTTATTCCTGGCTCTGGAGTTGGTGAACATGCTGTTCCTTCCACTTCCTTCGGTAACGGTCATCTGCACATTTTGAGGGTAATCCAGGGCACCACACACACACACACTGCAGCCATTCTTAAAAACACAAATTCTTTGTCTTTCCTTCATGCGCACTTTCATTTGCACACGATATTTGCAAGTCTTCATAAATGAAAAGGACATTTTCTGACTAACTTCATAAAGTGAAGACGCTGTGAATTCAGTTTAGCCACTTCAACCCCTTATAATTGCAGTAGAATGGGACAAGAATATCTGTGGGTTGGAATTTGAATAGGTGCCTCTTTTCTTGATTGTTGTGAAACATCCAGGAAATAGAGATAATTGAGAAATATTTATAAATGTGCCTGACATGCAAAGACTCTCTGTAATGTGCTTTTATGGCTAGTCCAGAAACGTACATGTTGCCAAAACTAGCCAGTACTTGGCCATTTTGACAAGTAGAAACATGGCACTGGTGGATTGCTCAAAATCAGAATCATGCAAACCTATTTGAAACTCTTTTATAAAAATCACTGAGCTTTTGAATGTAATAAACTAATGGAAGTAAACCCTATCTGTATTTCATTAGTTGAATGAGAAAACCCATGTTTTTTCTGAACATGATTTAATCATCTACACAGATGGTTGAAAAGAGCCACTTTTCAGTTTCTAGAAAGAACAGGCATTATGATACCTCTATCTCTGTATTATTATAATCTTTTGTTTAAAATATTTTTTGCAGAATTCTAATGATAGCAGAGTGGACAGATTTATGATATCTATTTAGATTTATGATATCTATTTAGGTACCATCATATCTTTCTTTAAAACTGAGATTCTGATAACATTCAGACATTTCAGTAATAATTGTGTTTCTGTTATGTTCAATGCAATATAGGAGAATAATTGTTGATCCAGGGCAGTTTGCAGTCTCTAGAGATGAAATGTCTCTTTTTTAAAATCAAGGGCACTATCATCTATCACTTACAAGGATGAAATTTCAGTTTAGATTTCACTTTGGCATATATTGTAAGCATTTATGTGAGTTTTAAACTATTTTATAGGTTCTATTTTGATGATTAAAAAAATGTGACACTTGTTAAATCACTATATTTTTACACTTGAAACTTGATTTATTCTCCATAATTCAGCTCCTTTAGCTAGGACTCATATCAGTCTACGAAGTAGTAGACTTGGCTTTTGACTTTTTTGCAGTTGGATTACTACCCATCTCCAGCAACAGATGGAGCTGTAAGTATTTTTCTCTCTCTTAGTCCTTCATTGCTCACTTTTCCCCCCTTACGTAGTTATTTAAATATATTTTCTTAAAATGGGAATTATTTACCACAACACTAATTTATCTCTAACTCCATGTTATGTACTTCTAGAAACAATTTCTCCAGTAACTTCATCCAAGGTATGGAAAGGGTGGGCAAGTTACAGGGCTGAAAGCAATTAGCTTGCATTTTTTTTTCTCTGAAGGCAAGGACAAGTGTCAGCCTTTTCCTGAAAAGTAAAGAGCTGTGGAGAGTTTGTGGCATCAGAGAACGGTGGCTAAGGATGCCTGGGCTTGTCTGGTGGCTGATTTGGTGTAAGGGTGAAGGGGTGCTTGGTAAGATTGTTGAACTCTTTTTGAATCAGGCAAAAAGAGGACTCCACCCTATGCATTTCCTTTGCAACAAAAATGATTATTTAAAACTAGAAGTATTCTGAGACCCATCCTCAGCCAGATTCATGGCTCATGTTTACTTGGGCATATAACTGGAGGGCAGCCATGGATATGAGAGCAAAGATGCTCTCTACACAGGATGGTTTCCTTGCAGTGGTCCTAGTCTGGGTGGCTGAGTATTCATGGGCACAGACTGCTCCTGGGGGTGGAACAGCTTTGGTGGTGAAACCCTGCCTTTCAGAGGAACACCTGATACCAAGGGTAGGTGGATTAAAGTCCTCTAAGGATGTACTGAAGGCCTTTTACATTTTAAGCTCTATAAACACGTGTGTTTGGCCTTTTGTGAGGCGGTTCTTTGAGCCATTTCAGTGTATGCACCGCTATGGGAAGAGACAAGACTGGTTCTTTTAGAAGGAACACAAGTTTGAGAGGAGAAAGCAAACAGTATATTGGCCTTTAGCTCTGCCAGTTCCAGCCAATTCAGAGAGATTATTTACTGTACAAAGAGTATTCAGTACAGTGTTGGAGTGAATAATTAATTTCTTTAAAGCTTGTTCAAGTGAATGGTAGCTTTGAACTACCAGAGATTTCTGGATTAATTTGTTGGGGTTTTATTGATTATTATTTCTGTCTTTTAACACTGTATTCTGTCTTGTTAAATGCGTCTTAAAAACTTATTCAGATCATGAAATCAAAGAGAGGAAATATTTTCCCCTCCAAAACAGCAGAGATTAAAAGATAGAAAAAAACAATGCTTCTTTTATTTTAAAAAGTCATGCTGAATGATGAATATAGATTTTCGCTTTGGTGCAAAACTTTTTTTTTTTTCTGTGTCAGCTATTGCCAGTTTGAAAGAGACATAAAATGCTTTGAAATAAAGAAGAAGTACAGAAATTAATGGCCATTCCATTTTTTCCCCATGGAGAGAATTTTTAAAAACAGGTGTTGCTGTAACCCTTTGCAATAGAAATTCAAGATATTTTATTCACATATAGCTAGCATAGTTTTGGAGGATTAGGATCTCTCTGAGCCCCTAAGTTCAGAACTGCTTGGAAAAATTTTAAGAGTAACCTGGTTATGGTAGAATTGCTGGAACAGTTTAGGATGACAGTGTTTACTTTGATGTCTCTGAGACTCGCACCCTGTAAAGAATTTAAAGGCCATAAACCCGTATGCTTTGTTCTCAGATTTTTGTTTTAATTCTTTCTGGTTTTACTGACATTTATTTCCTTTCTTTTGACACTGCTGTCTGTATTGGCTCTTAAAATCTTACTTAGATCATGATATCAAAAGAGAGGAAGTATGTTCTTGTATCGTCCAGCTTGGCAGGCGGATTGGTTAATTCTGAAAATGGGAGTGTGGCAATGGATTTGAAGTTCCTAATTTGTTACCTCAAGTATCATCACTATTCACCATCTTGAATTGCACATTTATTTGTATATAGCATGACTTTTGCTACCATGATGCAAGTAATTTTTTTCGTAGTAACAATTGTGACATAATTTGATCATTGTTACAAGGGAAAAGAATAGATTTAAGAATTTATATCTGAACCAAAAATTAAAGCGTTTTATTTCAATTTGATCACAACCTAATAATTGATGTTTTATTTTACATTAGGGTTTCAATTTAAAAGAATGGAATTTTGATGGAAAATGTGAGCAATTCTGTTTTTAAAGCATTGAAAACCCCTAGCTTTTCTGAAATTAAACATCTGATTTTGATATATTAGAATATTTTAATATTAGTATTAATTAAAGATAAAAATATCAGATTTTTTTAACCAGATTTAATCTTGCTTTCTAGAATATCTGTCTGCAGTTCTGTTTTCTGAATAATTCACTATTCATAAAAAATGTAGCTCTTCGGGGTATTTTTCAGTTTTATGCATTTGCTTATGTCTATTAAATGAGTACTGTAAAAAATATTTACATATATATCACTTGATAATGAATGGTCAGTACAAATAGGTTAATCCATAGTTAACCCTTGTGGGACTGAAGTGTCCACAAAGCCAAGTACTGTTTAGTACTTTCTTGCCAGCGGCAGATGTGAGAGTCTCACTTTTTTTTCTCCCATGGATTTATCTCTCCAAGATATCTGCTTTTATTAGCAGCATTTGATCTCTCTCTAATGAGGTGACCACATCCCAGCTTTGTCAAATTCCTTCCCAAGAATGGTTCTTTGTGTTCAAATTTTTTGTTTATGTCACACAGTGTCACAAAAAGGGCTGCCGTAACCCTCAGATGTTGATTTATTGCAAGTCCTCCTTGCTAGGAAAGACTGTTTAGACTGTTTTTATTTTTTGGTAGTATACATAGTTTTACTTCTGCAGGGGAAGATTATTCTCTCTTTTTTTTTTTTTTTTTGTTTGCTTGTACTGCAACCATTTAATTAACATTAATTGATTGCATTAAAATTAAAAATGTTTTCCATGAAACTATGCTAAAGGAATGCTTAAATACACTTTTTTAATGTTTCTGATCCAAATAAGGACAATTTCTTAAAAGAACACTGGTAGGAGGTCCATTCTTCAGTTTTATAAACATTTCTGTGCCTCACTAAGGCCCACAAGACCTGGGATAAGGCCAATGTAGACCAAATACAAGTTGGCTGATACATGTGCAGGACTTAAGGCCAACATAAATGCATCTATGAAATGCATGTGTACAAAAAATCTGAGGAAAACAGTTTGAAGAAGACCACCAACAAATAGATCACACATGAGCATTGCTTTCATGTGCCTGAAAGAAAATCATTGCAAATATATTTAGACAGTTTTATTTGTAGATTGTAATTTACCGTAGGGCAGGAGAGAAATTATGTTTTACAACTATGTCCAACCCGAGAGATGTAAAAAATAACCTATTATGCCACATTGTAGAGAAAACATATTAATTTTTAAAGAAGTTTTTGGAAATTAAGCAGTTGATAGAATGGAAGAAATAAACATCTGATTTTATGATGTTACTTTGTAATATGTCTCTGAAGAAATGTTTAATCATTTAGCAAATGCTATGCGCAAATGCTAAGCTGAACTGATAAAATACATGCAAGTTACCACTATGAATGCTGTACTTCATCAGAAGATTTTAATAATTCAGTAGGTGCATGAAAGATAATCCAAATATACGAAGAAAACAATTCCATCTGCTAGGTAGCAGATGAAAGTGTGATTGGTAAAAGACCCAGGGGCTGCAGCCCACAGTCGTGTTCACATGAGTCATTCTGGAGTCTGTGACAGTGAGCACTGTTCTGCCTTAGTGAGGGTTGCAGATTTGCACTGTTTATTGGGATTAATTCTCCAACTTTCAAAGGGAAATGTCACACTAATGCCAGCATTTATTGGTATCCAGCAAAATTTAGAGACAATGAACCCTTGCTCTTTCAAAATCAAACACTCCATGAAGCAATTCTTTCTCCAGAAAGGGATTTGAGCTCATTGTCACATCTGGCATATGCAAAGCCACATCTAACTAGTTTGGTTTTTTACTTTGCTTCCAGGAAAAAAAAGACTAAATGCAAAAAACCCAAACAAACCACCTCACTTCATAACCCTAGCTACAAAAAATATATTGTGCTGCAGCTGTCCCTCCCTTCCTGAGTTTTCCCATTCTGTCCTTTGCTTTTGGAGATAATGCTATATCTTTTCATTGTGAACAATTACTAGATTCATACTTTATGCATTTCTATAATGGAAATCTATTAGTTTATTTGAAAATCTCCACAAGTTCAATGACATTTAAGCTTTTAATTTTTAACTTTGCTATTCAACTGTCAGTAAAAATTCAAAATCCAAACTGTATAATTTCATGGGGACATTATGTAGTACTGCGTTAGATAAGTCAATTTTCTCACTGGGAAACATACTGATAAGACATACTTCTTCACGTTTTTTAATAAAATTTTGAAGAAAATAGAATGTATAGAGTGTATTTTTATATTGTAAGTTTTGTCATATGCTTCAAATACAAGATGACACCCTAATGATGTCAAGCCATGTTAAATGAGATGTACATGCTTGCTGTTGGCAAGTAGAAACTGTAATAGGAATGTTGGATATTGCTCTCTGGGAAATATTCATTACACCCTTATTTTTGACTACGAGATCATCTGATAATTTAGAAGTTGATTTCCTTTGCCTTTCTCAGCAGGTACTACAAAAGCCAAAGGAGTAATTTCATTCAGATATGGTTTATTGAAAAGGGAAGGGAACAAATGGAGCCTGCCTTCCTTTTAATGTGGGGACTCCTCCCTGGTGTGACTGATTTCTGGTGGAGATGTACAGTATGAACAGCAGGAGGCTGAACAAGGCCAGGTGCTGAATCCTGCCCTTGGGCCACAGCAACCGCAGGCAGCGCTGCAGGCTGGGGCAGAGTGGCTGGAAAGCTGCCTGGTGGAGAAGGACCTGGGAGTGCTGGTCAATGGCAGCTGGACATGATCCAGTGTGTGCCCAGCTGGCCAAGAATGTCTGCAGCATCCTGGCCTGTATCAGCAGCAGTGTGGCCAGCAGGACCAGGGCAGGGATTGTCCCTCTGTACTCAGCACTGGTGAGGCCACACCTCAAATCCTCTGTCCAGTTCTGGGCCCTTCATTGCAAGAAAGTGTCTGGAGCGTGTCCAGAGAGAGCAACAGAGCTGGTGGATGGTCTGGAGCACAGGTTATATAAGTTATATAAGGAGCAGCTGAGGGAACTGGGGGTGCTCAGCCTGGAGAAAAGGAGGTGCAGGGATGACCTTATCCCTCTCTACAACTGCCTGAAAGGAGACTGTAGCCAGGTGAGGATCAGTTTCTTCTCCTGGGCAACTGGCAACAGGACCAGAGGAAATGTCCTCAAGCTCTGCCAGAGGAGGTTCAGGTTGGACAACTGGAAGAATTTCCTCATTGAAGGGGTGGTCAGGCATTGGAACAGGCTGTCCAAGGAAGTGGTGGAGGCACCATCCCTTGGAAGCAATGAAGTTACTGGCTACGGCACTTAGTGCTGTGCTTTAGTTGACATGGCGGTATTGGGTAAAAGGTTGGACTCAGTGACCTTGGAGGTCTTCTCCAGCCTTAATGATTCTCTTGTGTGATTCTCTTCTATGATTCTGTGATGCAGGAGATGACCGTGCTCTCTCTTCCATAAGTGCCCTTAGTGGTCTCATGCCTGGAGCCCAGTTGCTGTTTTCTGCCATGAGACCCAGGGATTCTGGCCACTCATGAGTATCCTATCTCCACAACTGGTAGGAAGTAAAGCATGAATTTGTTTTGCACTCTGTGTAGAACTGTGTTCCACATATCAGTGCTGATGAAAATTATGGAAAAGGCTGTTAGATGTGTGAGATGATTTTGCACTGAAAGTTGAAATCAGGGTGGTGGTGTAGCAGCAGCAGCCAGATGACAGTTTTCATATGCTGGGGGTAGATTGGTTGTAGGTGGGTAGAGGAGCAGTCAGGAACACTAAAGATGAACCTACAGGTGTTACACAGTGACAGCAGACTGGAGGAAGTTGTCTGTTCATGTCAGTGTGTATACATGGATTGGCTCTTTTGGGAGGGTGTTTAAAAAACTGGTATTTGTACTTATATAAATAGATGTATCCACACATCATATATAGACATTTATTTATAAAGTGTGGTAACTGCAAGGGTAAATATGATGGGTTAGCAGAAGGCTTTAGCACGTTGAAGATAACAGAGAAAATAGCATGCAGTGAAAATGTTAGCGCTGAAAATTTTAGGGGCAAATTCACAAGTATGAGCACTGTAAATGAGTTGTACTGCTACAAACTTCTGCTGGAACAGCAGTTGGTTGCAGAAGTGATTTTTTTGTGTCTGATATTGCTGTGGCAACAAGATGTCAACTGGAGTTCAGAAAAAGAAGCAACAAACTCTTGAAAATGAGGGTGAGACCAAGTGAAAAAAGCCCAGAAAAAGGAAGAGCAGGGAATGAAGTGTCAAAAAAAGATGACAGGTGGGATACAGAATGAGAGAAAAGACAGGAAAAAGAGATCTGACTATATAGCTCTATTTCTTGTTCTTTTTCCCTGCTTACCATTTGAAGCACTGATTTTATTGTACTCTCCTCAAATGTTTTGAGGCTTTCATCCAACCAGGAGTTATAAGAAGAAGCAGGCAGACGTGGTGAATATTTATTGGCTTAACTGGAGTATAATATTGATAACAAAGCAAAAGCCTTTTAGCTACATGGCAAAGAAACAGGATTAAGCAAAACCCCAAATCCTCTTTGGCTGCAATATCAATCCCAGATCAGTCTCAGAGGGCAAGAGTTGCGAAAGTATCAAAAATAATCTAAAATTAAAGACTGAAATAGCTAATATGGATGTCCTGTTTAGGTACAGAAACACCAACTGAATCAACTGAAAAACAGGTTTTTTATGCAGCCAGTCCTTCAAATAGGCATCTAGGAGACCAATGACTATTAAAGAGCACATGGAAGTGCTGAGAGAAAGCCCAGGGAGTGGGTTTTTCCTTTTCTGCTGCTTTCTGCTCCTCAATAAAAAAAATTCCTCCTAGCAGCTAGTTCCCAGAAACCTGGAGAAGAGAGTTGCTACCAAGAATGAAGGGTAGGACTCACCCAGCAACAAATAAAGGAGAGATAACTTCTTAGGGAAAAGAGTTCTGTTCCTCCTTCTAGTGTTTATTCAGTGCTTATAAGTAATATAAGTACATGAACACTCTCTCGGTCTCTGTAGATGGGAAAGCACTGACAAGTCTGAAGTACAGCTCTACTCCCATTTTTTTTTCAGAGCAGTGCCCCTCTTCATTCCTGATTGAAAATGTCATATTTTTAGTAGTGTGCACAGATTTTTGCTTTTATCAGAAAGGTGCTACCATTTCCTCTCTGTGACACCATCATTAGAAAAGTGGTCTAGAAGGTGCTGTGTTACTATCACTGGAATTAAGTGCTTCTGCTGTGAATCATGGCCATCCAGTTTATCAGCAGAGATTTCTCTTGGGAATGTCTCTGACATTTCAGGACTCAGATTTGATGGAGTCCTTTAGAAAAGGCAGTTAATTAATTACACTGAGAGGATAAAAAAGTGAGGAAATAGTTATTTAATACTGCAAGATATCTCTGTGTGTATATTTAGCTATGGGGACAGAAAAAAAAAAGAAAAATATTCTGATGATTTTTAAGCATTTTGGAAAGTAATTTTTCTCTCACGGCTGTGACAGGAAGACCAGTATTTTTCCGCTCTGTGTATTATACATGCAATTGTTAACCCTGGATGTAGTTTGTAGTTTCCCTGCCTTCATGTGGAAAGCAGATTGAAAGGTCCTCTCTATTGTCCACCCCCAGAGCTACTCATTATCCTGCACTTCTACAACCACCCATGTGCACAATGGCTTGTGATGCCACCCTGACAAAATCTGAAGGGATCCAGGTTAAAAATAGCTCTGCCAAGGGGTTATTTTCAGCAATCCTGTGCACCCTGTGCTCCTGCAAGCAGTTGTTGTGGCATAGCTGGAGAGGGGAAGCTGCAGCGGAAGGACAGGACCACGCAGCCGGAGGTGGGAAGCAGAAGCAGATTCCAGCCTCCCGTGAAGGATGGACTCTGCTGCCATTAACACCTTGGGAGCTATGGCTGTGATCCTGCTCTTGCTGAAAACAACAGGGTTAACCAGGGGCATGAGGGAGGTGGTCCTCTCATCTCAACTCCCCGGAGCTGCAAAGGTTTGTTAGTGGCTTTTCCTCTCTGAGAATCCTTTGCTGTATTAATAGTTATTAATAGTTCTACAACTGTCTTACAGGAACCATTCCTTTCTGTGTCTGTGTATTGGATTGTTTGTGTCAATAGCATATCTGCACGTAAAATTAGAAATCAGTGGTCAAAAATTAGCCACTGAGAATATTCAAACACCAGTATTTAATATTCCAAAAACCAACACAAATTTCACTTCTGATTTGGGTACATATCTAAAGGATATGTGGTTAAAAGTTAGTAGATGGTTTTGGATGGCTCCAAGATATTTGAAACAGCTGAATGGGTTTTCTGTGTCAACAATTTTTTCCTGCTTCTGAATCATAAAATTGGCAAGATAAATATAATTTATAAAATTATTTTTAAAATATAGTTTTTAATATATGATATTTAATTTTTAAATTTTAAAACCAGAGCTTTTGGGCATATCCACTTGGTCACTTATTAAATCAACTGGATCTGGTTTATTCCCTTAAAGTTTTTTCTCTTAAACTGTGACTCACAGCTTGCATGTTGCTTAAGTGCCACAGGACAGTTATTTTTATATCAAATTTGGGAATATTTATAGATACTCCACTTGGCTGAGAATAGGAGGCTTGTGAAGACGTGCTAGAACAAGAAACCTGAATTCACCCAGTTTTAGTGGGCCCTTAGTGAGCAATGCCTGCTCTCTAACCCGACCAGCAGGGCACACTTGGAAGAGATTTGGGCCCAAAGGAAAAACAGCAGGAGGAGAGGTATTTAATTTCATTATGAGCAGTAAAAAATATCTAGTCTTTTAATTCTTCCCTTCTCAGTTATTTAGAATTAGTTATTAGAATAAAAATATTGCTTGAATTAATCTTGTTATAAATTAAGAACTGCCATCATTTCCAAGTTTTCCCAGTCTCATAGTCTTGTGGTTGCAAGATGTGGTTGTACTTTTTCTTCTGAACCTCAACTGTATTAATTAATGAGCTTCAATTCATAAAACCATTCTGAACAATTTTTATATCAAATCCCTTCCTCTACCTCTGCACTTTTTCTGCTGTGGTGGAGACTGGTCGTTCACAGGCACATCCAGAACTTGGATCCAAGGAGATAATTTTTTTTCCTAGTGGCTGCATCAACTGTCTCCTCCATATTGACCTGTTTCACACTTTTAGCACATTTATCTCTACAAGAAGATAAATTCCCATGTATCCCTATCTTGGCATCAGGTTGATCATGTCTGCGCTTTCAGATCTGCAACAGCTGTATCCTGAGGATATGGATAGAGCAGTCAGAATCTGATCCTGGGGATTAAAAACAGTGGCTCTTGTGTTTAATAGGTGTCAACCTACACAGGGATGAGTTTCCAGCCCTCTGACCACCTGTCTCTCCCACCAAGTGCCATGGGAGTTAACAAACTTGACGGCATTTGGCGCAGGAATAAGAGGAGCAAGTTGTAAAATGAGTTGTCAGAGGTGAATTCCCCATGCACATGGAGACTGGTCTGTAAAGCCTTATGTGTGCAGAGAAGTTGAGATGCTGATAGAGAACTGATCCTTATGCTACAAAACTGACTGGGTATTGGTTAGGGTATTAAAATAATTTCTGTGGTGCTTCCCTTGCACTTAATGAGAAAAAGAAAAATTCGGGCTATACTAAAGGCAAATTCAAACAAAAAATTGATAATTTTTTAAAGTTGTAGTTGATGTGTTTCTTATATCTAGAAAAAATAATTGCTGACATTCCAGTGAAAATGGAGTTAATTTTGCTGTTTTGTCATTATTGGTACAAGGACAGATATAGCTTCAGCAGTGGGACAGCGTGCTGCTTGTCTTAGTGCAGATGGTACTTCATGGAAGGAGCAGAGATACAGGAAGCTGCATTTCCATAGACTTCTAAATATATATTAATAGAAGGATTGCATGTTTTTTAAGGGAGGATGACTGGCCAACCGTGGAAATTTAAGTGTCTTAAAAGTACTGTTGAAACAAGAGATCTATGATGTTGCCATTTCAATGAGGCCATTACAGTGCCAGTAATCCCTGCAGAAATAATCTGTTGACAGACACAAAAATGAACAGAACTAAGCCAATAATCACTTATAAAATACTGCTTTTAAAACCACATTTCTAACACTGATTTGTTCATCCAAAACAGCAGAAGATGCTAAGCTCGTCTGAGATTTTTTCTGATACTGAGAATTACTTGGAAGGAACTTTGGATTTAACTTTTCAAATTAAGAGAACTTCACCGATGGAATGCCAGCAATTGGGAATGTTGAGTTCTGCGAATTTCCTGCAATGGTAGGAGATGATACTGAATATAAATTTAAAACACATTGGGTTTTTTAATAAAAAATTAACCTCCTGATGTCTGAGAGCATCTCACAAGGAAGCACTGCAGTAATGTAGGGGTGATTCAGCAGAGTTCTGGACTTTCTGCTCACATAAGGCAAACTGACTTTAGTGCAGCACAGCTATAATATCATCATGAGTAATTACACTCCAAATCTTAATGTTACCTTTCACCTCACTTTGCTAAAACCTGTGGCCCATCTTCGTTAGTTGCATATGCCTCTCTCGCTCCAGTTTCCTGCCTGGAAAGTGGTGACTAAGTATAAAAATAGATGACTATAATTGTATCTAGATGCTTGTAGCCAAATCCAAATTACCCACTACATGCAAGCTGGCTTGCAGCCCGTAGCAAGCCAGCTGGATCAATAAGCAGTGAGAATCCATCAGGGGCAAAGGAAGAAGGGGAATAGAATGGGTCTAGTTCAAACTGCACAGTGTACACACACGGCTGTGTTGCTGTCCACAGAAACAATCTGAACAACTATGTGAACAGAAGTCATTAAAAATATGGATATAGTCTATGTACCTAGAAACCTAACTCAAGCCATACAGAGACATGAAACTTAAGGGAAAGAAGTTCCATTTTCTCAGCTTATCTGAAGATTTTCATACTCCGTTTTCAAAAGTAAAATCCAATGACATTTCTCTTCTTAGTCTTCATAAATAGAGACAGATTTATATGCAAATGTCCTCTTGTAACTAGTCTGAACTAGAGCCTCATGTCTGCCAAACTGCCAGAATTTTGTCCAACAGTTACAAGTCTTGGCAGAAAAGACATATGTACACACATACATATAGGTTTACAGAACACTCTGCCATCATGTTAGTCTGTGGCTTGGAAAAAACGGTACTTGGAAGTTTATGAAATTTTACTGAGAAGGTCTTGACTTACAATGTAGACAGATTATACAACAGAAATTAGAACTCCTTCACAAAGTTTTAGTGCATGATAGGTCAATAGTTTACTTTGCATGCATTCATGAGAGGTACAAAGTAAGAGATTAAACAATTCATTTGAAAGAATACAGAAAATTACTGGTTTCTGTGGTTTTTATGATCCTTAGGACAAACTAGGATTTCAGGGAGGCCCAAACAAAAGATATAGTTTGCTTTTTACTCTAAATCTTACTTGTGAGTCATAGTAAGCCTGGGTATGAAAAGAACAGAAATAAGGTCCAAATGGACCTTCGTGCCACATTTAGACAATCTGATGAAAACACTGTCGAAATGTAGAATGTTAGTGTGGCAGAGTAAGAATAAAACAGTATGATTAGGAATAATATAGGAAACTTATTTTCAAAATCCATTAAAGAATGAAAATTCAGGAATGCTTGAAACTGATTGGCACGCAGAGCTATGAACTGCTGCCATTTTGAGTACTAGCAGAAATTATACTTTGTGCTGGGAGAAAGGGCTGCGTTGGTGCTGTAGAGGTATTAATTCTCTGCAGGTTTGATCTCTGATGTGTCACTGGCAAATTGTGAGGGTGTGCATCATCCCATCACACGTTCTGTTTTCCTGCAGAAGGAATCAGAAGCACATCAGCATGGAGGACGACAAAATTCTCCCTAAATACTTCCTCTGAGCTGTCAGTGGACCAGGACTGTGGAAACCCCTTGGCCCTAATGCTGGGCTGTGCCCCCTGTGCCGTGCTCCCAAGACAAGGACTGAGAGGTGCCCTAAGGCACAGCTGCTTTACCTTGCAGACACAGGCAGCACCGGCTGCATCATGATTAGGTGATGACCTAATGTCCTGGGCTGAAGTTATTGTACCCCCCTCACCTCTCTGCTTCTATGGAGCTTGAAAGTGCTCCTTTTCCTTTTTTTCAGCCCAAGCACATCAGCGTGCCATCACCACGGCTGCTCCTTGCTCAGTGGGGAGTGCAGTGCACGATTTCAGAGCACACAGCTCCTTGACATAAATGAAGCAATTTACTCCAGCTGAGGAGCCCATTTTTTCTGCTAGTTTGTTCCATAACCCCTTTGGGAGTTTGGCTAATTAGCTACTTTTTCTTTACAGAGGAGTGAAAAAATCTCTATGCTTAAACTAAAGCTTTGTGTCTCAAATGACTTCTTTTTTGTCCACCAGATCTTTGTTGAAACAATTGCTGTATCTAAGGACATTCTGAAGATTCGGATATAAATATCCACAGCAAGTAGATGTCTGTTTTACTTGTGTTGTATCACGTTGCACTACATCTGTTGACATTTAGTCATTCCAAATACACTTTTTTATGCAAGAGAAGATGTAAAACACATCAAGTCAAGTAAGAGAACATGTTGTATATTTTGTTGTATTTCAGTGAAACACTATACCTAGAATAAATAAATATAAGTGATACTTGGAGTTTGTTTTTTTTTCCTGTTGGGCCACAGAATGAAAAGCTGTAGTATTCCTTCATGCCTTTTCTATTTTAATTATGTAGTATTCCTAGGGAAATAGGCAGCTAATTTTGGTAGCTATTGTAGAAAAAATACTGGTTTTTATTTTTTATTTTTTTAATTTTTAGTTTTTTATAGATGGTTTTACAGCATTCATAAGTTTGGGTAAAAAACAAGTATTACAACTTGGAAAACTGATACTCATGACTGACAGAACCATTTATCTGAGTGTTCAGGTCCTCTGGTACTTAAAAATTTTCGTAGTTAATCTGATTCATTCAAAAGGCTTCAGTCCATGGAAGCTAGAAATCATATGCTTAGAAAAAACACACTAAAGCATTTTAGAAAAAGGGTTGAGAAGAAGTAATGTGGCAGGATAATAAGGAGGACTGGAAGAAAAGAGTAGTGGGAAAAGTTATGAGATCAAAGTTAACTTTGTTTTAGTCACTTGTTTTGCTGGTTTCAGTTAGCAAATTGCTAGTGTGGTTTTCTGGGAAATATTCTCTTATATAAAGCTTTGTTTCTAATGACAATGTCAGCTAAATAGTAGCTGAATTATTGACTACAGTCTTGCATGTGAGGAAAACCTCTGGACTGTGATACCTTGGAAGACAGGAATAAATAAATAAATAACACTGGAGATATGGGAGCTTGTAAATAAGGACAGAGTGTAGCTGGGCTTTTTTTTTTTTTTTTTTTTTTTTTTAAATTTTTGGGGGGACCAAAAAACATTTTGGGCTT
>VXBU01013101.1:202093-265027 GCA_013400315.1 Bombycilla garrulus | reverse complement strand
TTTTTTTTGAGAACTTTGGGAAGGATCCAAGAAACATTTTGGACTATTTTGAAGATTAAAGGATTAAAAGAATTTTATTAGAACTGGACCAGTTTTGGAACATTTACCTAGCACATGATCTTCGACTTTTTTTTTTTTTAATATTTCGCAGGCTGGTAAAGTAAATGAAGAATTTCACCAAAAGTCTTGCTATGAAAAGTGAGAAAAAAACACATTTCTGATGTCTCAGGGTGACTGCTCTACTAACTGTAATGCACCTCTGGTGATCTCTATCTGCATGAGAGTTCTGCTGGGAACTGGTCAGGTACTGGCAGAGATGGCATAGCAGAGTTTGCTCGGATGGATTGGAGATGAGGAGAGAGGGAGAGGCATGTAGGAGTTTACCTTTGACCCACCAGCTCCTTTTCAGCTAGTGTCATCTTCACCAGATTTCATTGTGTCAGCCGAAATACTATGGAGTGACTCTTCCAGAGAGCTTCCTATTTGAAAGTGATTATATTGAAATAAAAATAAAAACATTACAAACCACCATATTTTAACAGGTTTCATTGTTTGTGCAAGTCAATCAAAGGCATGTTTGTTTGAGTTTTCATGAGATTAGTCTGAGATATGCTATGATATTGTTAGCTACATGTTGCGTTTTACTGCAATTACGTCCTTCATCAAACTATTAATATATTTAATAGAGTTAATTGTTCTCTTTGAGTAAGAAAGATAAGGATGTAATATCAATCCATGACCAGTGGAACTGAGGGAGCAGAAAAAAATTGAAATTATAGTTTTGAGAATTCCAGGGGCTAAACCCAAGCCAAAGTCATTTCTGATCTTCAGCTCTGAGATTTTCTTCTGGCGGGATCTCCAGAGTACTCTGTCACCAGATGTACTCTAGTTACTGTAGAGGTAGCCCTGTAGTCTGCTGGGTTTGGGTATGTGCTCTGAAGAATGTGCCAGTTTTTGAGGAAAATTATTTGGATTATGTTATACCCTTCTTGGAAAGCCTTTTAATGCTGATGGAAGTGCTCCGCAGGGCGCGAGCGGTCCCACAACTCCTTGTTTTCGCAACAAAGCCTTGTTTGACATTGCCTTCCTGCCTCTTCTGTGGCCTGTGACCACAGCAGTGAGGCGTAAGGGACTAAGACTGACAGTTTTCCAGACACTCTTTGCGTTTGTTGCATTCTGATATTGTTGCAGCTGGTTACTCTGGCGTGAGGGGCATCCCTCAGAGCTGCTGACACCCTGGAGAGCAAAGGGCTGCAAGTGATCGATGGCCTGGAGTGCAGGATCGTTGGGCTCTCCTTAACCCTACACACTGAATGCAGATATTCTTGCCCTGCATAGGTCAGCTCAGCTCTGTCTTTTTTTCCAGAAAGATTGATTTGCAGGGTCTAAGTCATGGCTGCCACCAGCCACCTTCTGTCAGCTGTAGAGGAGGAATCAGTGCAGAATGGAGCAAAGGACAAATCCTTTGCAATGCCTCGATGTGCGTGTGACGGACAGCTTTGGTGTTAAACCAGACAGAAGAAAAACTGCAAACAAACTTGAAGAAATAAGACAGAACTTTGCAGTGTGTGTTAAGTGACATCAGCAATAGGGTTTATCTGGAAACTGAGGCAGTGTGGAAACATTGGATTTTCCTATGTATTAATATGCATATACACACCAATACACAGCCCTGGAAGAGTTGTCAGGCAAATCCCTTTTTCTTCTCATATCTTCCCAGTATGTTTATCAACCTCATAACTAGATCATGAAAGAAAATTTAGGATCAAAGGCAATAAACTTGTGTAAATAAAGGGTTTTCAAAAAATATTCTGGCTTTAATACCTCTCATAATCTCAAGTAGCTTCACCTACAGTCACTGCAGTGTTCACTATGAGTGTTACTAAAAATTCACTGCCACTGGTGTGCTAACTAAACCTAACAGAAGATAGAGCATTTTTAGAATGGTGTTGGGATGAAAGTGTTAGAACAATAAGAGGAGGGAGTAGTTTCTCTAAAAGTGACCTTGAAGCTGGGAATGCTAAAAATGCCAATGTGGGAAAATTCTATTTCTTATGCCTAGCATTGCTCATCCTCTGGCTGTTTTGAGAAGTAGAACTCCTGTGGAGAGATAACACACAGATAACACACTCTCACAGACAGGCTGGAGGATAAACTGAGCCTAACAGAGCTGGAGTCCCCCTGTCTGTGCAGCCTGGCTTTGTCAGGGGGGTAATGAATCAAATCTACTCATTACATTTCAGCTGTGGTTTAGTGGTTGCTCTGGGTTACTGCTGTGTGTTGACACACACACATATGGGTAATTCCAAATTCATGAGCAGTCAGAAAAAAATGGACATTTTAAACCCATCATCTTTCAGGAAAATTTTAGGTTGCCCTCTATCCTTATTTCACTGAGCTGTTTATTTACTTATTTATTTCTGTCTTATTTTTCAGTGACTGATTTTATTTTTTAATTTCATTGATCCAAGATTATTATTATTATGACATTATTAATAAACTTGATCATTTTCAAGCAAGTTCTGAAGGGTACTTCTAACCTGACACTCTCAATAATAACTGGTCCTCCAGAAAATGCTGTGCAAGATTTCTTCCTTTAATAAATACTACTTGATATTTTCAAACAAAATTTAGGGATGCTGCCTGGTTTGCATAACATCTAGTAACTGGGTATTTTCCCCCAAACTTAGTCTCCAAAAAAATTTTGCTTTATTTTAAGTATGATTTAAATTTAACATTTCTTTGTCAGGTGTTATGAAGATCTTTCCCAGTGCCCATTAGTTAAACAATCCCTTTTTTTCTTTAGTGCCCAGATCTTTTTTTCTCCATATGAATTTCTTCTCAGGTTTGTTCTGCCCACATTCTACCTTTCCTTTTTTGTCACTTCTATGATTATTTATTCTATACTTTGGGCTTAATCTTCCTTGCCATGGGGGGAGTGGTGAGGGCGAGGAGGAAAAATGTTAGAGGCCAAAGGCCTCTGGAAGAGATAAATTTCCTCACCTGAAACTTCAGGTCCTTTCATTTCTCCCCTTTCCCCAGCCTGAATTTTTGGTAAACTCAAGGTTTTGGCTAATTAGAGGGAGAGAGTACCTGATTCCTGTAATATTTTTACTTGCTAACTGCTAAGAAATTGATCTTATTTCCTCTCCCCTGTCATTTGGGGTAGTAGGCATGGAAACTTTTTGTGGATAGTCTTTTATTCTTATAAATAAATTTTCTTTTTTTGTTTTTTTAATTCCACATTCACTTTTTAGGCACTAACTTTACTTCCATGTTTAAAAATACCTTTTCACTTGTCAAATTCACTGACTTCACTGTTACCAAAATAATTAATCTGGTACGTCTGTAAACTTTCACCAAGGGTCATTTTATTTTATGAATATTGAGATAAATTAGAAAAGGCATTTGGGAAATTTTCCTACTTCAGAAAAATAAGATTAACTCACTGTTTGAACTCTTTCTGTTTTGGCTCATTGTATCTCCAAAATATCTCAATATAGGACTTCCAGATGGGTACATTGGCCCAATCTGTTAGCTTTGGCAACTATTTGTAGTGTTGAGTAGACTCTGTTTTCACTGATAATGGTTAAGCAGTTGTGGTTAAAATGACTTTGTTGATAGAACAGTTTCCACACACGTAAAAGGCTCTGAAAGGCTCATGAGAGAAGCCATGGGTAGTACAGTAATCAGACTCTTGGTTTTGTGGGACTATTTAGAAATTCTGGAAATTCTATAGAAATGTTAAATAATTTGTTTCCATGTGCTGTTTTTGATCATTAGTTTTCAGTCTAGACTGTGAACCTTTATCTTCTGATTTAGAATTTGTGATTATCCTAACTTTAAATTAAGGGCAGGATTGCTTGAGGGTCAGGAAGAAACCAAACAAGTTTTACCACTAGAATTTTACCTTCTTATACTTAAGGTTTTAAAGTGTAACTTCAAAGTGAATCATTTATCCTTTTTAATATTTAAGTGGTTTTGGGACGGAAAATAATTCAAATTGTTCCCTTGGCCTTTCCTTTTTTATGGCCTCATTATATTACTTATTTTCAGGCTTCAGAAATTAAAAAATCTCTTATCTTCCTGGCATGTTACACTCTTCTAACCATTTGTGCTTTAACTGCAGTGAAAATTTAATAGAAACAAATTAGGTTGGCATTGCATGGACTGGCCCCCTTGCCTGACAATAGGTGGGTATCTCTGGATGGCTGTGCAAAGAGGGGCAGAAAAATGCATCATTACCCTTGCTTGCCTGAGAGAGGTGTTTGAAGGCAGAGGATGTGTTGTAAGACTGCCATATCTGATGATTATTATTTAATGTGATTAAGATATTAGTAGAGATCTAAATAAAAAATAAATATTGCCTTAAAACGATGCTGACTTTTTTATTATTCTAGTGAATGCCAAGTGGCATGCATTGTCACAAGTGGGTGAGAAACAAAATACACGTGTGAAAAATGTCTGGTGAGTGAGCAGAGAAAAGAGAGAACGTGGTAGAGTAATTTGTCTGGAGAAAATTAGCAAGTCAGCAATGGGTGATAGCATTAGTATTAATGGGGAAATAATTTTAGTACTTCTTCTTAGGACATGGGCCTGCTGGAGTGAGTCCAGAGGGCCACAAGATGATAAGAGGGAGGGAGCAGCTCTCCTGTAAGGAAATGCTGAAAGGCTGGGGCTGTTCAGCCTTGGAGTGACCTAATTATGGCCTTTCAGTACCTGGAGAGGCCCACAAGAATTCTGGAGAAGGACTTTTTACAAAAGCAGCTAGTGACAGGAGGCAGGACAAGGACAAACTGAAAGAGGGTAGGCTTAGATTGGATATTTGGGAAAAAATCTTCGATATGAGGGGGGTGAGGCACTGAAATGGCTTGTCCAGAGAAGCTGTGAATGTCCCATTCCTGGAAGTGTTCAAGGTTCTGAGCAATCTGGTCTGGAGAAAGATGTTCCCGCCCGTGTCAGAGAGTTTTGAACTAGATAATTTTTAAGCTCCCCTCCAGTCCAAAACATTCTATGCGTTAGTTTCCTAGAAGCAGCATAACAAGAGCCAAAATGATAAAAGTCACATTTAGGATTAATTGGCACTTCCAAGGAAATAAAGACACTAAGAATTTCCTTGTGTTAGAATGATATATTTTTTTCTGACTGTTCTGGTTGTGAACAATACCTAAGTGACCCGTTAGCGGAGGCAGCATCCTTTTAAATTTTGGGTTTGTTTCCCACAGCTGCCAATGCATTTGATTTTTAGAAGGCTCATATTATTTCTGTTCTTTTATTCAACTGTCCGGAAGTAAGAGAGGTGATTGAGATATTGTAGTGTTGATCTCCCACTACCTTGTCTCATGGGCAGAGATTTTTGTTGTGCTGCCCTCAGTGTTTGCAAATGCAAAGCTCTTGCATAGAACTTGCAGTTGGTGCTACAATTTTCCTTGGAAAAAATGACTGTATGTTTTATGCATGTGTATTTTCAAGAAGGACTTAAGCTGGACTGTAGTTTGACTGCTACCATTAAACCTGTGATTAAAAAAATAATCAAGCCAGCTAGGACACAGCCGTCCTCTCTGCAAAATGTCAGTGAGATAAAATGTTCAAACATATTGTGATCATAATGACAAGATTTTTTTGGCTATGAAGCACAGAATCACTAAGGCTGGAAAAGACCTCTAAGATAATTGAGTATGTCTTATGAAATACAAGTGTCTCGGACTCATTTATTGCCACCAGTCACCAGTGGATGTGAACCTGCATTAGAACCAAGTTCTGGGCTGCAGAACTGTTTTGTGTTTGAAACTGCTGGTACTGACCTGGCTGGAGGGCGGGACTGGATGGATGCCTGATCTTTATAATACAGCTGTTGCTGTTTCCTGTGTTTTTCTGACATCACTTGCCGCAGAATTAGAATAGTAATGATCCCTTCTGAAAAATCTGATTTTATACAAAGCATGTGCATGTTTTAGTAAAATCAAAGTAATTTTCAAATGCCTCTCAACTCATGAGTCTTTAGAATACACAATACCTGGGGAGCATGAACACAAACCTGCAACAGACTTGGCTGAAAACTTTTAAATGCTCTTTGTTATTACCAAGCATTTAAGGTTGTTAAAATTTTTTTGTGAACTCTTTGCATAGATACCAATAATTTGGAGTTGTTTCATAGTGGTGGTGTCTGTAATTTCTTTGTTATTGATGGAAATAATTAAGCTGACCATCAAAGGTTTTAATAGGTGCAATAATTTAAGCCTTTGTGTAGTTTCCAGCTGACTTAATGGCAGAATATGGTGGCTGTGTGTGTCAGCTTGTTGCAGTGCACGCTGGTGCTTCCTAGAGAGGCTGCTGGAAGTGGAGTTTCCCCAGGAGCATGGACACTGCATGGGCACATGCAGACAATGTCCTGTTTGTGTCAGGACTGCTTCACTCCTCAGACAGGAACTATGGAAAACTGTCTTTCTCCTGTGATTTTCATTGTGGTTGCAATTTCTGGAATTTTAAATGGATTTAGCTCATCTGATTTTTCTCAAATGTTTGGAATTCTTACTAGAAACATGATGCATTCAAAAGCTCATGGCATTAAGTCAGGACTTTGGATAAACAGAGTGTCTTTAGAGGTAGCTCTACCACTCCTGGATAGGTCTCGTTTCATAAGGGTACTGCTCAAACATTAAACAGCTTTGTGTGTTTAACCTCTAAAAGAAATTGCTCTTTCCCAAGTGGTTGCTGTAGACAGATGTCGCCCTGATTTTTGTAAGACTTTCTAAGCCTTCTGATATTTACATATTTGTGAAGAACTTTCTCACACACTTTCTGTAAACACCTCAGTGTTCTTGCATTCCTCCATAGAGGAGGAGAAAAATTGATGGACTGTTTGTCTGTCCAGTGTCTTTGGAGAGGTGGCACTGCCACCGTCCAATCCACTCTCACTTTTGGAAAACTATAAATACGAGAGTCAATAAAAATAAACGCTCTTCTTCTCTCTTCTGATCACCTGAGCTGTGGTGTGTGTCTGTGTTCTTTCGTGTCCTATAGCGACAGACAGAAGTAATAGTACAACAGTAAACACTGCTGGCCATAATCAGTTTTTTTCCATAAACACATATCTTCATTTTAAATTACAGCATATGTATTTGAATATTTTGCTGTTGTTGGTGCTAGAGAGAGATTTGAAGTTATGTTATTTTCATCTTTTTCGACAAAAGCATTGATGGTGGAACAGCATTAAAACAAGGTTTTTTGGGCAAGGGTTTTTCAGGCAGTGATGGGGAAGAACAGCTCTGAAAATAGTTCAGTCAAATTGATGTGAAAGTTGCCAGTCAAGAACAGAGGCTTGTCTGTTCATGCATTTATGGTGGGCTCTGAAGAGTCAGATAAAGTGCTTTGCTGCCCACAAACCTGCAGGAGCTCTGGGTAGGACTCAGACACTGGCTGGCCAAACTCTGAAAACTGTGCAGATACCTGCAGATTGGTCCTGCAATCACTCCCAGGCCTCTGTCACATAGGAAGAACTAATGAGATGGGGGAATTTCTCAAATTTCTTTCTACTTAAATAGCGGTTCATTTATTCAAACTTCAGGAAGGTGAGTTCATGCTGAGCAACCTTGCTTAATTTTTTTCATTGTGAATAGGGCTATTGCTTCAGTGAAGGCCTGTTTCAAAATGAGAGCTGTTTAAAGGTCAAACATAGTTTATTGCATAATTATTCTCTTCATGTGCTCATTCTTTGGGAAGCGCGTTCAGACACCTGATTGTTGCAGAAATATTTTTGCAAGGAAAAAGCTCTTTCTCCATGTGCTAGAAGTGGTAGTTTTGAATTCAAGTAAAATATGATATTTTACTAAGGCTGCAGACTAATGTGCTAAAAACCAGATAAGATTAGTATTTTTTGCGCACTCTGATTTGATAAATTTTCCCATTTTCCTTTTGGAGGCACCTTTCTTGGCCTCCTACCCCTATTCCTCAAACAAAAGTCTTTAGCTACACATAGCTTACTAGCTTAAGTACACTTTCAAAATGGTAATTTAAGAGCCCTGTATAGCCAAAATAGCTCTGTTCCGGAACGACTCACAGCATGGTCTTTAAAACAGAACACCCAGCCACTAAACTGTTCTGTGTCACCTCAAAACATCTGCTGGAAAACAAGGCTATAATAGATACATTGTTCTCCCATCCTTTTTTCTTTTTTTGTTAAGCCCTATTAAGTAGCCAGTATTTAATTTCAGTAAAATAGGGCCCTTTTCTCTTGAAGTAGGAAAAACTTTCCTTCTACAAGGATAATTCTGTATGCGTGCGTGCCAGTTCTTTCTTTTACATCTTTTCTTTTAGAGTTTCCAGTTAAGAGCTATTCTAACTCAAACAGTGGCTGTTTACTCCTCTTGGATGTTTCTTTCCTACCGTGCATATGGCTCTCTCCTTTGTTCCCATTCCCCCGTTGTCCCAATGCCCTAGAAAAGGGCAGTGTTCACACGGGTGGCTGTGGTGCCACATTTTCCCTTTGCTCTTTGCACCGTCACGCAAAATGTCTGCTGCTCTCTGCGTTCTCCTCTGCATCCACAGCTCCCAAAACAAGCAACGTGCATTTTTCCTACAAACATAACCTCTTTTGTGGTCCATGGGACAACACTGCTCTGTGTTCCATTGTACTCTCTGTTTTATTCCCACAGGGAGATGTCCAGATCATTTGGGTATTTATGCTACAGCATTGGTTCCATGCGTGATTCCCCTTCCCTCGTTCCCCAAAGGCAGTGTGTAGAACAAGATGAAGTAAGCTTAATCTACAAGGAAGATTTGTAGTTGCTTTTAGATGTACAGGTCTAGAAATTTAGAAGATAAAAATAGAAACTATAGGTAGCTTTGGGATTCAGAGAGCTCATAACTCAAGAGGACTCTTTGGAGGTAGTTGGCTGAGAAGGAATTTCCTGAGGCCTTTCTTTTTATTTATCCTTTGATCAAAAGTGCTTGCCTCTGAAATGGCAAAGTTTAAAGACTGCCTACAAAAGCGTCTGCTATGAGCCAGCCCCGAGAAGTGACTGTATCTGTAGGCAAACTGGAAACAACATTTCCGCTGCCAGATGAACATTCAGACAGATGCATTTTGATCCCAGTGGGGAAAGGAAAAAGGAACACTGAGTTATGAAAAACACTCTGATTAAAATAATAATAAAAAATATATTGCAAGTTAATTGCATTCCATTTAAAGTATGGTCCTTAATACTGACCCACCAGTCAGGTTTAGAGTAAATAGCAAGCAAAATAAGTTGATGTAATTTGATGAGTAATAATTTTAATTCACATCATCATATCAGCTCTTCCCATTTCATAACAACTGACTACTGTTCTTAAATTTAGATGTGCAGATCTTCCAAACATGTAGTGAAATAAAAGCACTTCATAAGGAAGGCAACACATTCATCTAATTATAACTTTGATATGGAAAACGTTAAGATTCTTAAAATCATGGGTTTTATTTAATAATGAAATTTGTGAGTGGAAATATATATTGCAGGTCTGCCATTATAGTACATAAAATTTTGCTGTTTCTTATGAGTTTTGATGAATGTGGGGATGAACAAAAGAACAGCATAAGATGCTTGCTTGTTGGTTTTTCATTATTTTACAAGAATTTGATCCTCACAGAGTTGTGTATTTTTGTAGGAGAACCAATCTCTTCAAAAGACTTGTGAACCCGATTGTGTGCATTGCAAGGCAGTCCACTGACATAAACTGATGTTTTTGTGTGCTTTCTTTCAAAATAGCTCTAGTGGTACTTGTAGCAAAAGATGACTTTAGTTTATATCCAACTTTTGTCTGATATGTGGCTGAGATTTTGTTTCCTTTTCAATCTGGGCTTTCCAATGAAACAACTGTTTTTCATCTCCACCACCTTTATTTTGTATACCCATAAAGTTTTATAGAGTGGAACTGGAGCTGTGGCACCAATGTGCAAGATTTCAGAGGCACCTGTAGTCACTTGAACTGCATTTTCTTAGTGCTTACATCTTGACAACAAATTCTCTTTGTATAGGCAGCATTCATCTTTTCCTGGTATTTGGTACTGTGCCTAAATATGTGAATTTATTCACTAGTTCCTCAGTAGCTGATTCTCCTGGTGAAGAATGCCAGCGTGGACCCAGTCTCATACCTGGCTCAGCACGGTGTCATTTTAGATGGAGTTTCCAGGAGTTTCCCTCCTGGCCCTGTCTGGGCACCGATGTTACCAATCACGTGTGGTCACTTGAGGTCCGTGGCAGCGCTCTGCTCCTCCCCTGGCCATCCTCCTGTGAGGGAAAGAGAAAGTCTCCATCCTGGGACCCCTGGGATGGAGAGCACTTTTATTTCTTGCTCCCCTGCCCATGGCTGTTGTGGGAAGGGCATGGGAGCCTGTGTAGTGTCTCTGTAGGTTTGCTGACTGGTAGGATTACTTCCTCTCCTTTAGTTTCACTTCAGGGGAGAATGTCCCCCTTGGCCTTGCGTGGGAATCCTTTTATGATCCCTCCCCCTTCACACACTGCTGCCTGCATGATCTCTACACCTCGATGCCTTGGGAATAGCCTTGTTCTCCATTTTCCTGCTATAAGACAGGCTGAAAACACTTCAGTTACCAATCCTTATCACACTGGACAATGAAAATTGCCTTTCAGTGAATTCACTTAAAGATCCCTTAGATTTTCTATTGCCATTGTAGAAAAAGTAAATATATATATATATATGAACAGTTCAAAATGTGGGATATTAACTAAATTATAGAGACATTTGTTAATGTCTCACTGTGAAAATTTCCAAAGAATGCAGTCCAGATCTCATCCTTTCTGTAGCCAGAGTTGTACTTATTTTCTTAGCACTGTTTTTGTTCCCAAAATGTGTGTTTATTAGAAATAGGTAACAGAAAGCAAGGTCATGTTGTGCCAAAGGATTCTTCTGAATGTGATGTGTTTTTGCTTCAGGAACTTTAGCTGTACAAATATTTCTGTGGGTTTGGGAAGGGAACGAGTAGTTTCCTCTGAAGTATCACTACAAGTATTTTGGGGCTAAATCCTTGTCTCTGCTGGGACACTGGAGCCTGGCTGGGCTGCAGGTGAGCTTGGCATTTGAAGCCCAGATCCTGAGATAGAGACTGCAAACAGGGAGGCCAGGCAAGGACAATAGCAGAACAAATTATTAATGACACCTAAAGGAGGAAAAGCAATTTGGAAAACATCACTGTTTGATTTCAATGTTCATGATGACTGCCATGGTTACAAAACATCAGATTTCATGAAGTTTTCACTGACTGTTTGACTAAGCAGGATCCTATCCTACAATATAAAGACTGTTCTTCTGATCATTGATATTGCAGTGAATTGAGAGAGATAAGAAAAAGACAGAAAATTAATTCTAACTAATAAATGAGAGGTATTATCATTTAAAAAACCTTTAAACTGGCTCTGCAGAAGAGTGACCTCTTTTAGGCTCGCCTGTTTTCACACTGGGCCCTGAGCAGGCACAAATTCAACTTTTCCGAAGAAGAGAGAGTATGGCACCATTCTCCTCCCTGAGAGCCCTGGGCTGGTAACAGCAATGCTGTTCCTTCTCCTGTGCCAGGCAAGGTTGACAGACAGATACCTCCCCGGGAAGGAGTGTGGTCTGCAGAAACATCAGAAAGCTGGTGATGTGGTCAGTGAAGACTTGGACAATTTCCCTGTAAGAATTTCAGAACAGTCCCACAGCATAAGGTGAGGGTTTTTCCTCCCTATTCTCCTTCAAACTGTCACTTATCTCTAGAACAATAAAGGTGATTTCCAGTGTGACAAAGATACAGAATCCAGAGAAGGTAGATTTACACTGTCACCTTCCCTGCGTTGTAGTGTTTATCTTCACATTGTTTGCTTTCAAAGAGCTCATCAAAGCATGATTACAGTGAGGGAAGGCTTGCTAGCCAAAGCTTTCCTCCCTGGGAGGACAAAAAAATATCCTCAGTATGCAGCTGGACAGACTATGACATTTAGGAGTACGAATCTTTCCCTGTGAGTTACCAACTCAGACGATACCTGAATGGGGCCCATGGCCGATTAGCTGGCTATGGGAATGCACCCATGTTCCAGTTCAAGGGTGACTTTACATCCAAACTGGAGCTCAGCTGTCAACAGTCTCAGGAAAATGAAGCAAAAGACATCCTCAGAGATGACTGGAGCATACTGGTAAGGGAATCTAAAGAAAAAAAAATGCACCAGCTGTATTTCACTTCTTTGACATATAAAAAGGGAGGGTTTATTTCAGTGCTAGCAAAACTGCAATTCAATTATCTTTGCTATTACACAAGCTCTACATGAAAAAAGTGTGCTTGCCTGTGAAACACTTTGTGTCACAATCCATCATCTTTCCCTCATTTTGTTTTGGTTTTGTGACCCGATCTGAGAGTCTTTGTTATGGACACAGAGAACATGCTGCATAAAAGAATGAACAAACCAAGTAGGAAGACACTGATCCCAAGGGATTTGTAGATGGAAGAAAATGTTGACCTGATTCAATCTATTTCATATGATGTATATTGTGGTACAGAAAAAGTGTACAAATATAGATATTTGCACTTGAAACAGATAAAATATGTATGTGTTGATTTATGGTTTAAAGTCTTTTGAGAACATATATCAGATTTAATGTAATAAACCTTTCAGAACAGAGTTCCCATTGTCATTTGGCAACTCATACAAAATGTTGCAATTATTCCCCTGGTTCAGAGATGCAGGAAGAACCCAGGAGCCCTTGCCACTGCAGCTGAATTTACAAATGGTCCCAGGTCATTTCAGGGAGTCAACTAAACAGCTCAATTAAATCTAACACCCCAAAAAATTACTTGACCTGACCTGTGTAATTTTACTCTCCAAAAATGAAATAGGGAACAATCCTATTATTTGTTAAAACTGTATCTTCAGTATGATTTGAAAGCCTTGGAAAGTCCATATATAGAGAGAAGATAAAATTTTATTTGGGGAAGGAGGAAAAGGTGAGGGGGATGGTTTTAGCTGTAAGGAACACTATGGAGAATTGTATTCCTAACCAGAAATTACTGAAAGAATCCACACCAACTATTGTTAAGGAAAGCTATATACCCCGTCTGGGACTTCATTTCATCCATTCATTTTCATCCACTGATTTTCATGCTACATGCATAATACAGGTAAGAATTCAGAGAGGTAAATGAGTTATATTACCTGTCTATGCTAAGGTGCTAAAATCAATTTTCTGTTAAAGCAGTATGCCTTTGATCTACCCCTTTTGTATTGCCAGAAATAGGAATGTACACATGACACGGGGAGACTGAAAGAGGACCTGGAATGGGTAGGTCTGAGGCTTTTGGGCATATGAGTCTGGTTTCACAGGATACAGGTCACTTCTCCATTACCAAATCAAGCAAGTCAACCTATGCAATTATGAGAAGGAGCTGGAATAATATAACATTTTAGGAATATAAAATTTAGTCCTGCTTGGTTTACATAAGGGGAAAGACAAGAGCAGATTAAGGGAAAGATACAAAGTTCATAATTGGAATTTAAAATTCCAGTGGCATTTTAACTACCCAACAATTTATAATTTTAGGAAAAAAAAAATGCACTGGTGGATTCAATATGCAGGTTTTTGTATGCTGGTGAAGTGCACGTGTTGCACGTGTATGTGTTGCAGTGACATGTGACCATATTAAGGAGCAGAATATATCTGAATGTTCCTGAAAACAACTACAACTGCTGCACAGAACAGGGTTACTAAGCCACTTCCAAATAAAACAGAAGTGAGTCAACTAATCTACTGATTTCACAGTAAGAAATATTCACATCTTCTCTGATCTCTGAAGCTACATAGAATTCACTGACACTGTGGCTAACTTTTTGTACCACTGGAACACTGGCCAGGCTTGGCTTTCTCTGAGCCAGGGCCATCTGTCAGCAACGAGTCACAACTAATGAATGATCCAAACAAAGAGGGAGTGGGTGTCGCCACTGCCAGTAAATAAAAGATATGATGTTGCTCCAGCCCACCACCTTTTATTTCAGATCTCAAGAATGCAGTTGTGGTAGTTCTGAAGTAAGTTCCCATGTGCCCACTTGTAAACACTTTACCTCCTAAACCTCACAGGATTGCTTTAGCCAACATGCTGAACTAACCATTAAGCAATTCCATTTTGGAGTGTATCATTTAAGTGGAAAGAGAAATGCTGCCCTTTGTTCAGCTCTTGTCCTGAAACCATGCACGCACAGCTGTGTTGGCTCTGTAACTGTGACTGACAACAGTGTTCCTGTTCTCTGTAGAACCTATGGATTTTGGGAAAAATCTGCTATTTAACATTCAATTCAAATTGATGTGAACACCATCAATCAATAGCAAAATTTACTTCTAAGCCTAAGAAAGATTTCTATCTGATTTGCATCAGAGTATCAAACAAATAAGGGCATTTAAATGAAGTGCTGGTCTCCAGAAATTTCTTTCCATTATTCTGATAGTTTAATTTTTTTATTGTTACTTTTTTAGAGTGTCTAATTCTGAAAAAACTGAAAAAAGTTTCAATAAATTCACTATGAAGTCACAAAACATCCAGACAAATATTCTAAAACCTCCAAATTAAAACAGGAAAACAAGCAAAGGGCTATAATTTCAAACTGAGGATGTATTTTGAAGTACATGCAACTGTTTATAAAATGTGTTGATACTACCAGAAAGATCGACTGGTAATTTTCCACAGCTGAAGAGCAGACTGCTAATTTGCTAATTTTCTTCCTGAGAACAGGTACAGCACTTGACACACTTCATTGTGCTGTCTTTTCTTACCTAAATGGGAAGGCAGATACCAGCTAAGAATAGCCTGTCCTGAGGTGTGGAAGCTGGAGCTGCTGAGCCAGAAGCTGGCACTGCCATTGATGCTGCCTCACCAGCTGGCCCTGTCAGAGCTTTATCAACAGAGAAGGAGCTAGAAAAGTTCCAGACCTCACTGCTCTTCCATGCAGCCACCTAAAATATTTATTAGCAACATGAATACTGCAATTTTACTTAAAAGACTCACTTGAGCCAGGCATAACCTCCCTTTTAAACACAGGCATTTGAGGAACCTTTGAGGATACAAAGGGTACCATGACAGCTGACATAAACTGAAGAAGCTTACCAAAGAGAGAGCTTATTTTTGACATTGTTTGCCTCGACATTACCCAGAGACTTCTTGTACAACCTTCCACATTCCTAAATCCAGAGGTACTTGGGAAAAAGGGCCATGTAACAAAAACTTGCACGCCATAATTCAGATTATGTTAGCAAGGAAGAAGCATGAGGTGTGCACACTGTTACAGGGACAGTGCAGTGCATGCATAACTTACAGGTAAGAGAGTTTCAGGACTACTGCTACAACTGAACCAGAAAACTATTTTGGAGATGAAGGATAAGAATGTTTGAAGTACAAAAATTGTATTTAATTATATTTTTTTAAACCCGAATCCCAAACTGAGCAGTGCCTGCTCACACAGCAGACCTGAAGACCCAGTTATAAAGCTGGGTACAAAAGAAACCTGTCTCCAGAGGCACTGTAAAGATGGAAAACAGATTTTTGAATGTATCCACCAAAGTAAATTCTTCTATCTTTACACAGATTACTGCAAAAGCAAATTCTGTAAGCTGGGACTTAGGAGTGCTTCTCGTTGAAGTGAGCAGTGCCAAGATCTGGACAAAAACCAAGCAGCAGATTTTTCATAAGCTGGTCGTCAGCCACAAGGTTAAAACTCTCTGCACAGGAAGCACAGTTGAGGAGGGATTATTTCAAGTGCCTGGAACAAACTCCCCCAAGAAGCAATAAACACTTGAAATGTAATTTTCTTTTTCTGACACACTTGGGCCTTGTTTTTGATAACAAATATAGCACATATATATGGAATTAGAATAACAAACTGCATTTGACACGAGTCCTTGCTTATTGAAATCTTGAACATGTTGCTCACATGCAACAACTACAATGAACACCATAGTAAATATATTTATTGACTTTGTAAAATTAGAAATTTATAGCAATATTGTGGAGTAGATTACAACACTTAGATAATTAAATAACATTATTACTTTTTGATAACATGGTCTAGATTATGCATATTATTCTTGTGATACTTTTAAGGAATAGATAAACTACATTTTTTGTACAGATGTTCTGAAAAACAATCTAGTTGGGGAAAGGGCATTGTGTTTAGTGCAAAACTAACATTCAACATTGAAAACCAGTGCAAAAAGCACTACAGAAAAATTTACAGTAAGCCAGTAATTCTCACAGTTTGCTAATAAACCCACAAGAAATGTTTTCACTTTTTGAGTGTGCTAGGCCTTGTTTTGAAGTCGTATTATTGCTTCACCAGTAGCTGTTTCCAGAGAGGAGGTTCTTAAAGGCAGAGACCTCCTTCTATAAAAAGAATTTGTTATGTTCTCTGAGTTCCTGTATGCATTCTCCAGAATTACCATTATTGGATTCTTTAAACTACTAAACTGCCCCTGCCTAATGGAATTGTTAAAAACTGTATTTTTAATATGTGCTTATAAAAGTTAAGAGTTGTTTTGTGAGTATGACTTGGGTTTTTCCCAAACATAACAGTCAAAGCAGTTACAATAAAAAGTGCAGAAGAAAATTATTAAAGATTTCAGTTTTACAGTTTGAAACTGACTGTTGGCAAACCATTTTCTCTTAACCGTAAGAGAAAAGCTAAATTACTGTACCAGAAACTTGTACTGAAGGTATCTTCCAGTACATCTTTCGACCATAATGCAAAAACTGCACAAATCAAATGACCTTGGTAAAATAAAAGGGTAAGAACTAGAAGTAGTTCTCTTACACTAAGGCTCTTTGTCTGTAGTCCTGAAAGGCCATTCTGCTCTTTTGAATTTTGTTAAATATTCTGGCTTTCATGAAGAACGTAACTTCTAAAGACAGACTTGACCTTTTCTTAGAGCTATTGCCCTGCTTACCGTATCAGAAACTTACATAGAAGAACTTGAAAATGCCATACTTTTCAGCCAGTTCTGTCATATACCATAGCTAGTACTGCAATAAAAATGCAATAATAGTGAAACTGACCTCCACCAAAAACACAGCAGGTTTTAAGTTTTATTTCTGAAATACTGATATACACCGTATTAATTACAGATTTTTTTTAAAAGTTATCATATTAATGAAATGGGTTTAAGTTTCAGTATAATGACAAAATTAAAGATATGAAGATATCTGAATGTTACAATTCTCTTTTGTCACGTTTCCATCCAGGTAATGGTGTTTCAGTCTTACTTCTGGCCAAGTTGGGACAGCTAAACATGAAGAGAAAAAAGGTCATTAGATTGCTAATCTTATTCTTTCAGTTAAATATCCAGTTCATACAGCAAATATTTCCATCTTATATACTTTGTTTGTCTCTGAGAACCAAATTTCTTCTGGTGATAGAATATTTAATTCATAACCTCGGAGAAGAAGGTCTGAGCTTCAAATTTTCAGACTTGAATGTATCTCATGAAGTAAAGTTGCAGTGTACAGAGTCAAGACAAAAAAAAAAATGTTAATTACACTGAAAGAGGAGTTAAAAGCTAGCAAGTACCATTTGTCTCCTTGAAGTGCAACAAGAATTAATTTAATTCTTTAAAATGTAGTTTTGAATAACAACACTCTCATCTTAGTAGGACATAAAACCATGGGTGGTGACAGCTACTGAAGGGCTGCTATTTGCTGACCACTACAAATAATTCTTATTTTGTATTTGTATTGGAATGAGGCATAGATAAGTAATGATGTTTTTAACAGCACTAAAAGACAGAGTTTAGCACAGGTATGGACGTCAAGCTCCCACCAGGTCAGTACTTTTATATCTATATTTATGTAGGTATTTATAAACCAGGACAGAGGTTTAAACACCTTGTAACTTGAAAAAGTTGCAAGAAACCCCTAGAAAGAAATGCTGTTTGTGAAAGTTCCAAGAACTGACTCAATTTTTTTCAGTAGGATTAATGTAAAAACAAGTATTAGGAACTTGTTTACCTGCATTACCTGTGTGAATTACATTGATAACAGGCCTTCAACAACTAATTAAAAATAATGACTTCAAAACCCCACTTCAAGCAAATAAAAATAGGTAACACAGACTAATATGAGTTTTTCTTCTGTAAAATCCATAGACATTTAGTGCTATGTAAATCAACTTACAGATAAAGAAGTAATAAATATTACAGTGGTTATCAAAGTTATCTACCTGTTTTATAAACTGTGCAGCATTAAAAAGTTCACTGCAGCCATACAGGACATGTTTGCCTTGTTTACCCTAAAAAACAAAAGTCCATAAAAAAATCAATTGTTTAACAGAGTAGCAGAACAAGCAGTACATTTTAAGCATCTACAAAGGAAAATTAAAGGATACACTAAATTTTTTTTGCACACAACAGTATGCTAGCCTCCTCTTGGAGGCTCCCTATGGCTTGCAATTTGATGACATATTTTTGCCATGTTGAATTGAACTTGGACAATACATTTATTTTAGGGCAGAATCTACCGTAATGACAATATAAATATTTGCTTTCTGACATTGTTAGATAGTCCATTCTAGCACAGAACTACAAATAATTAGATCTGAAGGTTTCTCTTAATTCTTCTACAAAAAAAATCCCAGAATGCCAAAGCCGAATGAACATTGCTTCCTGTTCTAGAAAGTTTTAAAATACTTTCTCTGTGCTTTCAGAAGCAAACTGGCAAAACGAATAGTCCTTAGAAAAATAAAGCTGTGAATAAAATCTCTGTGGTATCTGCTTGCAAGAACAGAGCTGTTGATTTTTCTCTTTTTTATTCTGGAGGCAGACTGACTGAATTTGAGAATAATTAACAAGCTACATCTGTGGAAACAATAGATGCCATAAGTCTACCGCATGGAAAAGCAAATTTTGCTGGATAAGATTAAGTGTCACCTGGGAGAGGCACACAGGTTTCCAGGTGGTGGGAGGGAGAATAAAGGTTTTCATGAATCTTCTTTGTTTTTTCAAGAGCAAAGGGCTAAGTGGAATAAAGGTGAGGGAGTCTTCCCCCTTGGGAGGTCATCTCTCACTGCTCAAGTACTAAGTCTGAGTGGAGAAATATACAGCGCTCTTCAGCTGTCACAACTGTGATGAAAAACCTCTGTTCACAGGTTCCAGAAGAAAGAGGGGCATTTCTTTTGCAAAATTTATGAAAACTAGAGAATTCTGAAGAGTTCCTTACTTTCAAGGTTACGATATGCTACAGCACATGAAAACTACTAACAGGACTCTAAAACAGGTTAATTCAGCTTGCTGCATCTGCTGACAGTTTTCAACCACATTGGTGCGTATGAACACAAAATAAAAGAGAATGAAGTTTATTTACTCAACTCCAAAGAGCAACATGAGTGAAATACCAGAAACAGTAAGTCCTTGTTGGTCTGAATTAGCAATCCACAATTTCTACTGATTTCTTACATTCCTTTTTTTCCCAGACTCTGTATAGAATAAGGATGTTAAGGCAAATTTCATAGACTTTGTCTTCTAAATACTAAATATTACAAAAAGCATGCTCCTACAACCGACAGAAGTACACATACCTTTATGTAGTCAATAAGATTTTGATATTCAATATAGTTGCCTCCTCCAACTACAAACACTATGGCCTAAAAGGCAACAGACATTTTATCAGAGTATGCATTCAAGTTCTTAAAATTTCAGTAGTGATAGAACAGATAATTAAACCCACAAAAAAAATCATCACAACCACAGGGCACTCTTATAAGACCTGGATACAGAACCACTGCTTCCTATCTGAAAGAAGATATTTGAAGTTTTGGTAGGATGCAGAATAGCAAGCTGAGAGCTTTCAATACATCACTCTCTTCTATTAAGACATACTCGATACAGATACAGATTCAACATGTTCTTTTTTCTGTCCAGAGATGTCTCCAGTGACCACAGGAAGAGTTAAAATACCTCCCACAGATGTTTAAGAATTCATTTGTGCCATAAATAAACCACTTCTATCATAAAGAAATACACTTTTTTCCATAATTTTTTTCCCTTTCCACCTGCTACCAGTAATAATTTATACTATTACAGGTAAAGGCCATCAGTATTTTCTTGTGCTGTGCTTAAAAGAGAACAATTCAAGACTACAAAAATGAGACTTTATAGTTGTATTATTGTTGTTAACATTCATTATTCAAAGTTGTTTGACCATACTGTATGAATTTTATACAGATTTTATCTTACTACTGACATTTTCGGTATGACCACCTGTAGCCATGTATATTTCTAGGACATCACATGGTATTTTTTTTTTTGTTCTTGAGGACAATTAGGACATGTCTGAAATCTGAAACATTTGTATATTGCCAAGACAAACATTTTGCTTATGAAACTTGGAAGTAAGATCAGATAAGACTTTTTCTATTTGTAAAAATTTACATAGAAAAACACTGAAAGTTACAGGCATTTGTACGAAATGGTAACATTCATTATTTTGCTTTTTTTCCTTTAACTGTACAGACTTCTTAATGTAGTCATTTGCATCAATGCTGTTGTTTAAGGCTGGACAAAGGATTAAATCTAGAGAGCATTCTGAAAATCTGGTCTAAAAATGGGGGTTTTAAATTGCTCACTCAATTATGATATTATTAAATCCCTGTAATTACCTTCAGGAAAATTTCTACATTTTTTTCCTCCAGTATTAGTATTAGTTAATACTTACATAGTTCCTTGAAGAGGAAAAGCTTCAGAATAACAGCTAATTATAATTAATACTAGATATAATTAGTCTAAATGCTTTTTTGCAAATAAGACCTCTCATTTTCCTAATCACAATCATCCAAAATGACTATACTTCAGGATTTATTTATTTTTAACATATGAACATTGAAAAATAATTTCTACACGACTTACCTCCTGGAATGGATTTTTATTTCTTGGAACTGAGCTATAAAAAACACAACACAGATTTCATTACACATTAATAGAAATACACAAAATAAGCATCATGTATCTGTCATATTTATGGACTACTACATAATATTAGACAAAAATACAAAACAGAACAATAACTGCCTTTCCATTTGTTATGGAAAATCATTCATTCTACAGGACTGAATATATGAGTCAATAGAATTTTACTTCATAATTTCTAAGGTTGCCATTTGAATATTAAGCTTTTTAACAACAATTCTTCCACAGTTTAAAAGCAGTAACTATAGTGCTGTTACCTAGGGGCAAATGCAATGGGTAAAAAATGTCATCAGCATTAGCACAACTCACGGCACTTAGAAATCCTGCCCGCTGGAATCTGAGCTAGGTAAGCCAGTCAGTTTGCAGTGCCTACTTACAGACTTACTGATGCTTCCAAATCTCAGAAACTACTACAGGCAGCAGGTGTGTAGGATTAGAATAATTAAGGGAAGAAAAGGGAAATGACAGTTTGGGTGGTACAGACTCTTCTCCATTTGAATACACAGGCAGGTAGCAGGTAGAGGGGGAGAAATCTCTTTTCCTGCATCACCTTGCCCGTTCTGCCACTGCCCTCCTGCCCTGTACGGGCCTGCAGCCCCAGGGAGTCAAATACATCTTATGTTCAAACACAGCTTAAAAACACTGCACTTTCCCCTTCAAATTACCTCTTCCCCTATTTCAAGATATTTTCTCTGAGTGACCAAGAACAAATAACTCAACACAGATTCCACTGTATCAGAAAAACAGGTTTTAAAATGGAATGGTTATATCTAATGTGTTGCTTTTTCTGTCAGGAATACTACAGACCTCCCATAAGCAGAACCATTACCCTAATTCTCTCATCCTTTGAGTATGATATGACAAATCCAAACACATTTTGTGTCATCCTTTCAGAGGACAAAGCCTGTTTATACTTGAGGTAGGCTTTACACAGGATAGAAAGATACTGTTTTGCTAAGACTGAATTACAGCAATGCAGTTACTAAACTATTTAAAACATAGTAAGTAGAAATGCCAGTATTTCCTAAAATGGGAATAGACTAGAAAATAAAATCAGACACTTTTTAATTAAATCCATTAATTATACTATTTTATATCACTATTTTGTCAAGAAAACTAATATATGCTTTATTGTCTACAAAACACTTGAAGGGAGAATTAGACAAATCACTCAATGAGTTTTGCTATCATGCCCAAATATGATTTAAGGAATATAATTTTAGTTTACATACAAATCCCAAACAAGAAATTAAAAGCTATTCATTATGATGACTATTACAGCTACACAGAATGTCACAATTATGAACTGCTGTAAATGAATATTTCTACATTGTTTCAAGCAATGTAAGAACTATACAGAGTGGGCAAAAAATTGAGAAAACCCTTCCGCTTGAGTAAAATATATGTATGCACTTTTGTATAAAATCCACCAAAAATGCTGTAAAAGCATCACAAACCAGTGACAGCTGAAATCAAAATGAAACATAAAATACTTTTCTCTTTTGATAATTTCAAAATTTGCTTATCTTTGAAATTATAAATTATATAATCTGTAATACTTTTCAATAAAATATTTAAAATAAAATATGTATCATCTGACATTTATGTCCTCTTATTTTTCCAGGTTCAAGAACAAAGTAGAGACAGAATTTTCATGCAAATAACTAAAACCAAGCCTGGATCTACTTTATCCACACTAATCCTGTAATAAAGTGGTGCAACCAAATGAAATGATTGTTCTCTGACAGGTTTTATGACAGTCATTTTTAGAAGAAATATCAAAATTAAGTATCTTCTCTGTTGCTAGGATATTAGATTAGGTGAGACTACCAGACAATTATTAGTTAAAGATACAAAGCAAAAATAAAGATTTATAAACTTCTGAAGTAATTCCTCTTCCTCTCTTTTACTGGCAAAATAAACTATATCCAAGCCTCCCTTCATATGCACATGAACATAAAATGTGCATCTACCTAAACAAAAGTGAATGCAGTCAAATTTTAATATTTTCTTTTAAAATTTATTAACTAATTACTAAAGAAGGGTTGTATTCAAATCAAAATTGTAACTGTTTTTAAAGTGACAAAGAAATTTTGGTTCACTATCCAATGACTATTTAACAGTGAAAACTCTCAAAGTCTCTAAGTAACCAAGTAGTACAACAATGAAGAACTCTAATCTTCATTATTCCTAAATATTAATACACATTTATGGGACTAAACTAATGTACATGTTAGCACTTATTATTTTAAATTTTTTTGCAGGTTTATAAAAGTTTATCTGATTGATCTAAGTTCCCAGTTCTCACTTCCTTCAAGAACAACTGTCTTGACTTATAATTAATGATGAAAATAATTCCTTGTAGTCAGCAGGTAAAATAAAATAGATTTCTAAAGTTAGTCTTCCCACAGAGTAAAAGGAAAGAAGCAAAACTCACCTGTCACTGCCTCGTAGCATCTTGGGGTCAAAATACCGGTAGTCATCTGTCTCCTATTAAAATGTATGTTTTCATGTCAAAAGATTGGAATTTTGGCTAATAAATTTTTCTTGTATATATTACAATAAACATTGTTCAAACCAGTATAATTTCCCATCCCATCATTCAGCATTAATTGTGGTGTCCATTAGTATTTAAAAAGTTTGTATATAAGTGAACCAGTGCAGAATAAACAACAGTGAGAAGCTATGAAGGGTGCTATTGAGCTTTTTATTTCTGGTTCACCTAAAATTGACTATCACACGCTTTCCAAAAAATACACTGGTTGCATAATAAATCCCAACAGAAAGACAGTATGCAGAAAGAAAAATTAAGTTGTTACCAGCTTTAGAGGAACACCAATGGTTAGTTATAAACATTAAAATTTTCCAGGTTGTGGAGATCTGCTATTGATTTAACACCATAAAACAAAACACTTGTGTGGCAATGAGTGCTAAGGACAAGACAGATGAAAATGTGCTACTGTTATGTAACTTATCCTTCTCATTTTATGATTTATGACTACTATTAAACCAAAATTAAGCTCTTGAAGAAGAAATGAGTTCCACAAAAATTTGAAAAGTTTGACTGTCTAAACTACAGAAAAAAAACCCTTCTCACAAAGAACACTGAGGCACTTCCAATATTTTTACTGGCAACAAGCAGGATTTTTGCCAATTATTATGGATGAAAAATAAAACTTCTTAGTAACTCCTTCTGACAACTTCTTGGCTTTCTCCTATTTCTATACTATGTTTTCATCCAGGTACTGTGAAGTTCAGTTTGTCGATAAACTGCCTGCAGAACTACAGTTGATTTTATCTGTGTGCTTACATGCAAAGACCTTGAATTCTGATGATTCTGTAGAGCAGAAATACTACTTCTTGAGTAGTTGACAAATTATCTAGGGAATTTTCTGGAGTTCACACAGCATAACTACCTCTAATATTAAAAAGTATTTAATATACATGTGGTGGTTACACACACAAAATAAATCTATTTGATATTACAAATTTTTACATAATTACATAAAATAACTCTCTTATCTTGCAGTTTGGCTTTTAAAAAGCAAGTAATTTAGAACTAATTTCCCACTGAATCTCTGTAAAATGCTTTTATAAGCTCCACTGGGAATTTCAACTACCAGAGTCTGCCAGCATTCATGATTTTGCAGCTTCATACCTAAAGGTGGTATAGTGATTCCAGGGTAATGAGAGAGCTGGGAATGGACAGATATGGATACACTAAAACTGAGAGGTATTCGAGAAACCTTTACCTGGGATAAAGAGATGCACCTTCTCTGCTTATTCAAGTGAATTACAGATTAATGAAAGAACTAAAAATCAGAGTTAATAAACATATTACAAACATTTACTCCTGAATGTACTACTGCTGTGTTTTTTTCACAGTGGGCTTGTGTAAGTAGACACACAGAAAGTGGTAAAGCAATAGAAATGTGATAACTAGGGATTTTCCATTGCTGCTGTTTAAACACACTATTCCTGCTGAAATCAATGCAGAGGGTGCAGGAAAAAGAAACCCTAGTAGATTTTATTTTCTTTAAGAAACAGCAAGTCTGCCAATAAAAACAACTGTATAGCACTTTCCTTACACACAACTGAATTTGTGACTTCCCTAAGCAACTCCAGAAGAAAAGAAATACTTCTGAATGTATAAACCTAGTTTTCAATATTTCAAATTAAAATGGAAAAAAGACCCAGAGAAATGTCATTGACTTTCAGTCTGTATCTGCAGAATCTAACTGACTAATTTGAATTAAGGAACACTTCTACTTTCAGAATTTTTCTTTTAATGCATGAAAGGTATGTGCTAAGTCTGAAAGGTATCATACACACTGAAAGTGACAGTATTAACCAAAAAACCGGTTTCATTAATATATATCACAAAAAAGACCTACCAACTTCTTAAGTCAATACAAATGTACACACTGTACTGACAGAGGTTAAACCACTTTGGAAAGGTTCACTTTGCTAAGATTTTCCTCACTCAGTAATCCAACCATTTTCTAGAAGATCCTTAGAAAAATCTCCATGGCTCTACAGTAAATGATGGTCAATTTCATAGCTATGGATTAAAGTTTGTGTACACTTTTGTTTGTTTATGAAGATTTAAGGTTTTAGTCAACCTCTATTTAATGACACCAAAGTAACTATGTTTTAGTTTTATGAACAGAATATTCCTTTATTAAAATATAACTTTGAAAGCAATTGCCTAAAATCATGTTTTTAACAATAAATATTATTATTTAAAATACCCACAAGTAAGTGATTCTTTTCAGGTCATCAAGGAATGTTTCTGAATATATTTTTTAAGAAAAGGTGTAACTATAGTTAAACAACCTAGAAAAATTTAAAAAGTTGCAAGATTATATTATGGCCCATAAGATCTGTTCTAGCTGTTCCTGCTTCTGAAAAACTTGGAAAGCATGGGTGCAGACTTACTTGTCCTTGCCAAGGAGACAAAAGATACAGCAGAGACAAGCAACCTACGAAGTGATTTACAGACAGGCAAAGTTTTGCACAGGATATTATTCTAAATAGGTTTAAGATTTCAACTGACAATAATGTATGTTGTGTATGAATGTGTGAATGTTTGTAGTATAAGTTGTAGGCACATTTCAATATTTCCTTTATTGTTGCAGTTAGTATCTAGAAAACAAATTATTTACATTCATTGTAGTAATTGCTTGACTTCTCAATAGTCTGCTCTGATTTTGCATTACACTTTCTATCTGTATGTACATTTCATACACTGATTACTGTAGTTAATAAGATTTCTTGAACTATAAAGGAGACTTTTTTTCTGTGTTGTGAAAAAATTAAATCTGGAACTTTTTTCCTCTCCCTTTGTGTTTTGCCTGCAGTGCAGTAGTTTTCTATTCTGGGGAATAGAAAAGGATCCCACACATCAGAAGATGAACAGAAGCCACAATGGTGTATTTCCACGCATTGACCTTTTCCAGATACAATTTCACTTCTGTTATTAGTACAGCAAGTCTAAACACATTCCACAGTGACTCTGGCTTGCTTCCTTTAGCTGAAACTTACTCCCAAACTTGCTGTCAGTTTTCCTGCAGGTTAGGAGAATCAGTCTTTAGGGATTGCCTGGTCTCCTATGACTTCAAAAGGGGGACTCCCTGTTTTGTGCCATGAGTGTCAGTCTCTGCCATGGTAGTGCAACAGGAAGCTACTGACTGACAGATTGGCCAGATCAATGTATTCTCCAAATTATCAAAGTGCTGGTAGCTATTTTCTACTAAGTAAAATGTGAAAAAATCAAGTCAGAAAAAACCTCATATGGCTTGTAAACTTTTCTAAATGAACTTCTAAACTTGTAGTCTGAGAAAACTTATGTTTATTTAAAAAAAATGTTTATTTTTTCATCTTTTTGTAAGTTATCTGTAGCTTTAATTTCAGCTTTCTATGGTAAGTGTTCTGGGTGACCTCTGCTGGTTGACTAATAGCCCTGTACATCTTTTCCAAGTCTTTCTAATAGGAACAACAATCCACTAAAGCTGGAAACAGTGTCAATTCCTTTGTTAAAAGAAAACAAATTATCTGCCAAGAATCATGACATACATCATCTATGTTTAAGAAAATAAAGTAATATATTATTTGCATGTTGATAACTTTCATAGAAAAATACCATTATTTTTCTCTCTGTACATACAGTTAATACCTGAAGGTGCAAGTGGACTGATAAGAATGTTTTAGATCTACTAACCAGTGTGAGATATTACAATTGTATCTCTCTGACTGACGTTCATGGCATTAAAATAGGAAGACTGATATGATGTGGCAGACATATTACAGCTTTCCAAAGGACTTCTAAGAGGTGATTTTTTTCAGGACAAGTATGTGCACAGTTTGGTCGTATATAAAGAACAAAATACATGGCAAGAAGAATGACTTCATGCATAAATACTAGGCCTACTTTTAGTTGTAGGTTCTAGCTAATACCTTGACTGTGTAGCTAACACATAAGCATTTAAAAAATTTGTAACATAAATTTAAAATAGTCTGAGCAAATTTTCACGAAAACAAGGCAAGAAGAGGAATTGTCTGACAAAAATCACCTCTGCTCGCAAACAGAATGATTGAATCAGTAGTAAAATATTTTCCTCTACACAGCAAGTTTAAAGATGTGGGAAATGTAATTTTCCCTAATACAACTCTCTGTAAATATTTCACTTCTGAAATTGAGCTCTTTAAAAAAAACAAACACTTTAATGCAAAGAAAATTTCAGTCCACAGCTTAATGTAGAAATTTCGGAGCAACAGAAGCACAGTACAGCAAAAAACTAAAAAATATTAGTTCCAATGAGACATAATAAATTGTCACTGTTTAGACTATTTTAATGTAAGAGGTCTTATTAAATAGTTATGAAAATGGCACTATTCTTGAAATACAGCATGATTGGATTCAACTGCACTACCATGAAAACATTAGCACAGCCTCAAGATTTCATTTGCTCCACCTCTCCCTGTGTGAGGGTAATTTACTCACAGGGTTTGACTTCATCTCCATAAGGTTGTCCAAAATACGTGTGACTGGCAGATTCTGTAAAACATAAGATGAAATTGATGGAAAGCTGAAAAGCTTACTACAAACTATTCCCAGGCACATTAGGACTCATGGAAGAGTTTACAGAGCATTTGAAATACTAATTTAAACAGTTTTCTTCTTATGCTTTGTAAAGGTTAAGCTTATTTATTATCACCTAAATTACTTTTCTGTAAAAAAATGCAACATATAGCTAGGGCATAAAGATAAGACAGTGCAAAAAAGTGTGAAGATAGGAACAGAGCTGTATTTAGGCATTACAAACATATGCAGATGTGATCAAATACGAATTCTTACTTAAAACTATGTTGCAGTTAAGGAAAGAATTTTAAAGCTGATGCTGATAATTAAGTGTGTGATTCTAAAAAAGAACAAATGTTGTCAAAGAAATGGGTGAAAAAGCAGCCCTGGCAACAAATGTTTGGATGACCTGCAAAGGAACAAACCGAGGTGAAATTCAAGATTACTGTTTCTTACTTAACATGGGAAATTGTCAGCTGGGACAAAAGATCTGAATATTAAAGAGTTAAACTACTTCAGTTATAATAAACCAAGGGTGAGTTTACATAGTAACAGGATTGGAAATGAGTCTTGTTGACAGAATGTATCAAAAGAGGACATTCCAAAGGATGATCTACATATTACACTGGAAAACTGATGTGAATCCCTGAATTACTGAAGGAAAAATAAAGTCAGCTTTAATGGACATACCACAGACCTACATTAGGCTTACAAATTGAGGAAGAAGGGCTTCTCATCTGATTACCCTAAAACACCCGGAAAGAAATTAAAAGCCAGAAAAGGCATATCCTGAAAACATTGGCAAACTGGCTTTTTTGCTCACTCAGAATGCAAAACAATGCAAGTCATTTTGTACAGAATATTAACTCTTTAAAACCACACATTTCAAGAAATGCCAAAATGTTTAATACAAGAGGAGGAAGTCTCTGGGAAAATAGAATTATTTTCTATTATTATAAGTAACAGTTAATCTGAAGAGTTCTCTATAAAATAGAACACACAAGCGAGCTGCATATTTGAAATTTCCTTGATCATATTTCATGATACACCACTGAGTTGTAACTCTGCAATGCAGCTGATCATCCTAGTCATAGTGAAATTCCTGCAGAATTAATTTAATAAACTACTCTACAAATCTGAGACCTCAATTTTAAACTTCTATGTGATAGCTGATACCTTTCATGTATAAATTATGTGCATAACAGGTTGAATAAACAAGTAGTGACAATGACTAGATTAAGTAGGTCAAAAAGAAACCTTTAGTTAAGATTTCATTTTACTTAGCTCTGATATGTTGTATTTCTAATTTAAATTCTGACGGTTTCAACTAAATTATAATATGATGAATGATCTTTTTTTCCAGAAATCTTCATGTGAAAATACTACAGAATTAAGATTTTAAACTGTAAATAAATATTTATTTATTGCCATCTGATGAAAGAAAAATAATGCATCCTCTATAGAGAGGCAGGTATTCTGGGAACCACAATTCAACATTCCAGCTACAAGTTATATAACCAGTTACTTTTTTGTTGTTGTTTGTTTACTTTGGGGGGGTTGTTATACATTTACATGCAAGTTATGCTCAGAAATATTTTATAAAGTTAAGTGAGTATTTGAAGGTGGTCATGTCCTTATAAACATATTTGTATTTTCATGCACATTACAAGATTATGGTTGCTGTACATTACATTTATATGAGAAAACAAGAAATTTGTTACAGTTTGAACTGTAACTAAACAGAGAACTAACACTTTCATCCTTTTAATCACTCAGGCATAGAATAACTTAATGCATGTAGTTCTAAGTAAAGATACAGATAGTTATATATTTTTTTTATTTATGAAGGTCTAGTCTGCTTTGAGTATTCCATAGCTGTTCTTTTTATAATGCTGGAATCACTCTTAATTGCTACAAAGAGGTCTTCAAAGAAAATGTGAATTATTCATTACTTGTCTGATATCTGGAAGTTACAAAGTGATAGATCTATCCATTTATAAATGGATTAATAAATCTAGAGATTTATGTTTATCTTTTCACTGTACAATGAATTTTATTAATATGACAAAGATACTGAAATTTGTTTTTCCAAATGTTCACAATACTCATGATAGATTTTTAATTGTTTTTTTAAACTTACTTGTTGCTTCAGTACCAAGTTCTTCACTCCTTCCATTACAAACTGTGATCCTGTATACATAACACGTGAAAACAGACTGGAAAAAAAAACAAACAAAAAAAGAAGATGCGTAAGATCTTCTTCTCCTTAATTTGTATTCTTAAGCTTTATACTGACATCCAATTCCCAATAAATTCAACAGGACCTAAGTACCAGGTAATTCAGTTTGTCATGAAATATATTCTTCATATCACACGGCAAGCAAGTGTATGGGAATACACTTGTAATCTACCAGATAGATCCTCACCTATCAGTGGGAGTCTTGGATTTTAGTCTTTAATCAATGAACAGCTCATTCTACAACTTCAGTAATGCAAGGATTTGAGTGCTCCTTTCAAGTGGGTATCCTAATCACCAGGGTTAACAGAGATGCTCAGCATCTCCAACAAACCAAAGAGCAATTTTTTCAAGTGAAACAGCACTGGAATTCTCTCTAACCATACTGTGCCACAGATTCCTTATGACAGTGACAGGGCTTGCCTGAAAGTTCGTTATGAGGACTGATATGCTCCGCAGAATGGAAAGACCCAAGTTGTACATCCTGTATGGGATATATGTAACCTTGGCACAATAATTTTTTTTCTCCTGTCTTGAAATAAATAACTGCACACCTTTAACAAGCAGACAAACACCCAGTCCAGGACATTCCAATGAAACAGCAGTGTGCTGTTGCACCCCTGACAGTCTCCAAACTCAGGAGAGAAATGATTCTGAATATATAGGGCTGTTTTATCTTCTGCCACTGTCTACTGCTTAAGGCTCAAAATGATGGCTGTCATAGATCTAGTTCCTGGAGTTGAATTCTCCTGTGAGAGTGCATTTAAGGTGCAGGTGCAGAGAGCATTGTATTAAGATAGTGAATTCAGTCACAGATCCTTTTATTTTCCTCTCTGTGTGTACTACGCACTGCTAAGGGGAGATGAGTGCTTCTAATTGTCTGTAACTTAAACATTTTACAAACAGGGATATGTTTTGTTCTGGGCCCTGTAAAACACTAACCACACTCTCAGCACTACTAAAATAAAAACCCAAAGGCTTACAAAAAATTAATCACAAGCATACCCCAAAGGTTTAGGTGCAGCGTTTCCATAGCTGGTTGGAGCTGAAGCCATCTTAGTGAAAGCCCTGTGAAAGCAGGGATAGAAATCAAATATTTATCTCAGGCACATACTTCTGTAGAATGTTACACTCTAGTCATCTGAAAGTGAAAAAACTTTGTCATTTTGAATTCTTTCAGGAAGTAACTATTATATGCATCCCCCTTGCCTACAAATACAATCAGAATTAGATTTTATAGTTAAAAGACAAAGATTTCATTCAGATACCATGTAAAACTACAATAACTGATATGAAACATGAATCTTTGGTATGAGCTAAAAAAAACTTTGGAGTGTGAACTAGCACAACTTTTCATTTAATTCAATAAGATGTTTCTGTCCTGGATCATTAAAAGCACTACTACATGTCCTGTTCTATAGTGTTCTGGCACTACTGGAGCTTAGTTTTAAAATAAGATTTGCGTGTATTACCATAACAATGACAGTAAAAACTTATACCAAATGAATGTTTAAGGACTATTTACCATTTAAGAGAAGTAACACATAATTCCTGAATGCAATGCTGGGTTCTGTATTACGCAGTTAGCCTCATATAGGAGAAAAAAAGAAATTACTTACTTCCATTGTTTGATGTAACTCAAAGGAGCAAGATTACAGCCTGCATCTGTCAATGCTTTTTTATACTGCTCCAAATCAATCTGAAATCATAAAGTGGAGAATTATAAAAGGTTGAAGCTACTCTTAGCTTCATGTACAAAGACAAGATATCCTTATATAAATATTAAATAAGCAGTGCAAAGTTATAGCATTGACCCCAAGTTAAAAGCAATTTTGAGTCTTAATCCCATTTCCTACCAAATACGGAAATACAACTTGAAACAGAATTTGCCTTGAGTAGATCCCATTAAACTGAACAATGTTTGTGGAATTAAATCATGTGCACTTTCAGATACGGAACAGTCTTCATACTAGCATCAACAGAATGCTGGTTTCTGTTTTGAATGTCAAAACAATAAATAATAAACAAAGAGGAGCTAATAATATATATTAATACAAATACTTTCTATTTGCCTAACCAAACATTTTTTCCATCAGATAATGTTCCTACGGTGTAAGAATTTTCCTTGAAATTAATCATCCTAAGTTCAAAAGAAATAAGAAGAAATTGTTTCCTGAATTATACAGATATTGGCAGATGCATTTCTCCCTCATTCACGTGCTAGTCAACCGACTCAATCATTCTTGAATATATGAAGATGGAGTGAAACACGTCATGTTTTCATTTTGCTTTATCTACTTCTTTGAGCAGTGGAGTAGAATAATAGAAAGCATACTAAGATGTATCTTGCAGTAACTCTTATCTAAATATGTCACATTATAATATTCCTTCTTACTAGTCACTCATATCCTTTGAAATGGTGGTTAAAGCTTTGTGAGCAGATTTCTGGGCAATAAGACAAAATTTATGTAAAGTTTTCAAATTTCCTGGGCACTTCATACTTCCCTTTGCAAAAACCAGAAATATCTACTTAGTGCTGAAATGACACAGAAAAATCCTTTCTGAAAGAATCTTGTGCTGGAAGCTGTAAAGAACATAGGTACCTCTGAAGGTGCCTGAGCTGAGCTTATGTAATAGATGAGAAATAATCGCATTTTGTCTTCAGGAGTTCCCGCTGCAGTAAGGAAAAAAAGAAAAAGGAATTAAAAACTACAGTTGTAACTACGCTGCTACATCAACTCATCAACTACTCTTCAGTAGCCATACATATGTCCACGCAGATCTTCAGTTATGACAATAAATGTTATCTATAACCATGGCCTTCTTCAATGTGTAAAATGATAGAAACACATACAACAATTGTATTGAGTTGGGTTAGATTCTTTCTTAAAAGTTTTACACTTTCCCTTTTTTTTCGTAGTAAATATTATTCTTCATATAACATACTAAATAAATTATGCAGAGAAATTATTTTATGTGGAGATAGCAAATGGTATCTGAAAGTAGGTCCATGAAAAAGCAGATAAAAGAAAAATCATAGAAGTAAACCACACAGCATATTATTTGTTAGCTCGACAACTTGCTTACACAGCTCTATGGTTCACTGTACTGAAATACTTGAGATCTGCAAAAGCACTTGTATGAACCTCTGGTCAGGAAAAATCCCCTAAACTTCCAACTAGCCTTCAGAAAGGATTTCACATCCTAAATCTTCTTCTGTTGGAGAAAAAACACTTCCCATTCTTGGGAAGCTTTATTCATATGCAATCAAAATCAATCTCTCCAGATCAAAAGGTAGATGTAGCCACTAAGACTATAAACTACTACATCAGATTTTGAACACCATGTTTTTTATTTTTCTAGATAAGAATCGCTGTTAGTAAAGACAATAGCTTCAAATAAAGTTTTCGGAACAACTTCTCAAAACAAACATTTCAAATTAAAATTCATTATAAAAGCCTGAGACTTTTAGTACAATATTTTACAAGACTGTATTTTCTTGTACTTGCGGGTAAGAAAATGACTTCTTTTTTTCTGTTTTTCTTTTTCTGTTTTGTTTGTTTTGGGTTGATTTCCCCTACTATGGAATGTGGATCATGTCAGCAGGAGACCATCTGATCTAATCTGCAACTTTTATTTATAAGTGAGCATATATTTAGTCTGGCAGAAGTTAAGAGTAAGCGCTGTCATAATGAGCATTTATGACTTGGTACAATCTTCTCTGCAAGGTAGGTTTTACTAACCATTAACAAATACCAGTAAGTCAGAAGATCAAGAACTGAAGAAACTTTGCACTATCTAAACCAAAAGACAGCTTTCACCTGGAATTCACTTGGGCAGAAAAAAGGAGTGATAAACAGCTGTAAAACCCAGGTCAATTGTCTGTCAAATATTCACCACATTTTTCTTAACTACGATCTGTGGCAGCACAGAGAAGCAAACTGCTCAACATTCTGAAGAAAACGTAACTTGGCAAACCTAGAACAGACCAATTCTATATTCAATTGAAAAACCAGCAGGCAGCCCTTAGCTCCCATTTTATCACCAAGCCAGGATACAGCAATATCCACTAAACTGGGAGGCAGCTAATGGACCTGAGTGGTGGATTAGAACAACATGGTAATGAATGCGAGGCTGAAGCCTGAAGCTGTTATGTGGTCACATCTAAGTGCTTTCATGAAGAGCTCTGCAGATCCCATCTTCCACAAGACAAATATCCCTACACATAATGCCAATAAATAGTTCACCAGTGGAAGCACAGGAAGACTTGATGTATTATTCCTTAAAAATGTTTTCTGCTGAAATCACAGCATGATTCATGAATGAATCACACAGTATGAGGCTGGACAGTTTTACAAGACAGCATGCCTGGAAATGATCACTGTGTTTTAACTTAAATCTTTTTCTTACATAAACTTAAACCTCAGCAATGGATATAAAATGCTAACATAATACTGTGAAAACCTGAATACTTAGCTTATGAAGAAAAACTCTAGGTTGTAAACCTAATCTTTCTCTTATGCAAAACCCAGGAACCTTACTAATAGGAATGTTGGTATGACACATCAGGCTTGGGAAACAATTTGCTTTACACTGCAATCTAAAAAGGCATAGAAAATGAGGATTCAGGTAAAAAGCAATTGATCCACTAGGACATACAAGCAAGCGTAAAAAATTGTTTTCCTATCTAAGTTTATGCAAACATAATAGCTGAAATCAAAACATTAAATATTAATTCTGAACATGGAAAATGACTAGTTTGTATTGATGCTTAATAAAAGTACAGATTATACACATTCTCATTAGCTTTATATAAAAAATGAATGTATGTACTGAATTACAGATTGATGCCTAACATTAGACTTTCTGAAAGTTTACTAGTTTCTAGACTCGACCCATTATGAGCTCTTTAGAATTTTAGCTCCGATTTCTACCAACTGTGCACTATTTCTCCTACTGCCTTTTGATTATATAGCACGGACACTATTAAAAGATTCTTCTAAAATGTCAGCAGGATGTACATATACTCTTTCTATAAATACGAATCATTATACAAAGTCCAAGCAGGCATTAAGCCCAGTATGTAGCTGTAAGACTACATACATAATCATGCAGTAACAAAACCTTTTCTTAAAGAGCACACTGGAAAAAGAGCAGCAATCCCAGGTCTCTAAATATTTGAGGTTTGACAACATAATTGCCAGTATGCAGACAAGTCAGAGATCATAATTTAAGTTTTACAATATTGCTCTGCATGTTATTTTCTCCCAGCTAACAGGTATCAGATCATTCTGAAATCCATCAGAGGGCTACGACACATCAGGCTGTGACAGACTGAAAGTAGAATTGATGCTGGAATAGTACAAAAAGCTGAGAAGTCATTTGGGTCTCAGCCTTTCAGAGAAAAGGCCCCCGGTGATTCCTGCTAATAAAGAACACGAGCACCCCTGGTGTGCAATGCTGTGATATGTATGACCCATATCTGACACAGAAGCTGGGATGCATTGCTCATGCTCTTAGATGCTGAAATCAGACATGCCACAGCTGAATCAAAACATGCAACGCTTCAGGTGAGTCCCAGTGAACTGGCCAATTTACATCTTGTGTCCCTTCTCTCCACTTGTCCCATTCAGCTCTTTCCCATTCATCTTTCCTCACAAAAGCAGGAACTGCCTACAATACAGCTCCTTGATCTAATCAAATTCTATGAAGTTTTCATTGTGTTCGTGAGGTATGTATATGTTATAAAACATGCAGTAGGATTTTAAAGAATTAGTATAGTTCAGACCACAGAATGCCATGATACACTACTAAATACTGGAAAAGCACAAAAAAATAAAATATATTGACCTTCAAAAATAAGGGGTTAGGAAAGGATTTTAGTGGAGCTGCAGAAGTTGCTAATATTTTGGATATTACTCAACTGAAGTACTAAACTCTCTAGTCTGCTGCTGAAGATCAGTCAAAAGCTGCTGTCTCTACAAACCTTGCACAGGTTGCTCTTTACCAACCCTGAAATCCAAGCAGGTATAGATTTATTGTGTAGCTTAACAAATCTTATACCAAGTTCAGATTTAAAGTACTCACCATCTGGGTCAGAAATCATGTCCAGAAGAGATTTATCCAGAGTGGATTTGCTCATTATCTTTTCCTCATATTCAAAATACACATCCAGCTTTCGACTCTGTTTAAGAGCAAGTGTTAGGGTTAACATCTTAAACTGTGAAATAATATTTATTTCCTCTTTTAAGAAGTATGTAGTTTTAGTTATAAAGATGGTTATAAAGATTTTTTTTAAAAAATAAATTATCGGTAGAAGTAATTAATGCTTGCATTAAAATATGCTTTTATTAACTCTCAGAAAGTTGATGTGTATTTAATTATCATACTAAAAGTGAAAAAGCAAGTTAAGCAAGGGGTGTCTGATGTGAATATTGAACTGGCAGAGAAGCATTGTTTTCCACTATGGCTTTGCCACAGCGGAAAACTATATGCCATTATACACATTGTTGTAAAAGGAAAAGATAATGGTCAAGTGAATATTATGTCCAATTTATTCTGAACCTCCAGGCTTTCAGACCATAAGAGAATTGTTCAATGCAGATAAATGTGAGAAATTCCTTTATACATAAAGGTGTCATCCCAAAGAAACGCCGGTCAACTTGGGCTGGTACTGCAATACTGCCTCAGATCAAAGGCTTGCAATAATTCACTTACACCAAAGATGGAGAAATTTATAATCAGATTATCTTGTTAACACTGGAAAAGAAGTCTCTCATTATACAATGACATATCTAGATGTTACGAAAATCCTTTTTAGGGAGGATGGCACAGGGACTACACAAAATTATCGAGGCAAAAGCTTTATGGAAGACACCACATGGCCATGCAAGTAATGACTGCATTGCAGCACATCTGCACAATCAGACAAGCTCTGCACTTATTGATCACGGTCTTACAAGCTAAAAATAGAATAATGCAGTCCAGAACCTATTTTAAAACATTACAACACAGATCATTATACATGTTTGAACATTAAAATGTAGCATCACAACAAATGTTACAGCTACTCAGCTTACAAGACCTTGGTATCTGGTAATTAACTAAATCCTGATGTTTGAACACATTCAGCTATGTATTTGCTCAAACAGGAGACTGGCAGAATGGACCTCCATCTCACTGCTCTGGAAGAGTGTCAGCTCCACATTACCCCTGCTGTGAGACTGAAATGATATTGCCAGAGTGAGCAAGAGTCACCTTGCTTTTCTTGGGTTAAATGACTTGAGAAATTTTGCCTGATAATGCCAAAGCATTTAAAACTGCTATGGCACCTTTTATCACGTGCAGCAGTTGTTGAATTGACAGTAAAAAAATTACTTTAAAAGCATTCACGTATTTCTGAATTCTACTAAAATTATTCCCGAGATCACAACAAAATTAATTTAAAAAAAGCTATTTAGCATCTCTAAAAAAAAAAAAAAAAAAAAGGTACTTCTCTAACAGTAAGGCTATCAGGATATTTCACCTTCTGAGTATTGCAAGTTCCTAAAAAAAAGCACTAGAGAGGAGAAAAAAAGTAAAAAAGATATGAATTACAAGCATATTTTTATATTGAAAGCATATGATGATTGCTTATGATGCAGGTAGCTATACAACACTTCCATTTCTCAGTCACCACTTACTGAACTTCTTGACAAGAGCAGTTACTAGCAAAGCAACAACTTAATTTAAAGCTTTTGTGGATGCTTGCAATTACAGCTTGTAAAGTAAATTACCATGAAGAGCACTCAGCAATGACCTCCTGCTACTTTTAGGGGCAGAAGAATGTTTTCTGTTGATTATTATAGTGACCATGACTACAGAGAAGGTGCATGAAATGAGAAAAACAAACAAACAAGAACTAGAGCTTCTTTCAAGCTGTATTTACCTTGAACTTACGCTAAAGAGTAGTATAAAGTCTGAATAGAACCAAACTACCAGCCTTTCTTCAAGACCTTACATCAGATGCAATTTGGTATCTGGTAAACCATGTGAGACCTCAATTCTACAGCATCTTGGAGATTTTCTGTGTTATAATTTCCTTAAATCTCTCTAGAGACATATAACAATTGCAAAGAAAGTAATATAATGTTTTAAATCTTTCCATTACATTCACTTGCTTTTTGTGTTTTATCTACATTTGTATCTTGTTATGTGAAGCTTAATTCAATGTTTTTAAATTCAAAATATTTTTCCCAGACAAAAGGCATCCAATAAAAAAGGTATTGTCTTGAAATGTGGAAACTCAATCTTAAGAAGTTAAATATATTACTGTTGAAGTTGGCAAAGCCGATATTATCTTAGCTGGTGATCTGTTTACGAGAAATTTGTTCAGATGGCATGTAAAAATGTACAACATAAAAAGATTCACTGATTCTCTGTATTTGTTTACAGACCAACTTCTAAATAACATTTCGTAATTTAAACATCAATTTCTTTCAATTTTAAGAACAGCCTGATGATTGTTAACTTACTTGGAGCACAGGCTAGGTAAAATTCTTCTCAGCCATGTGCAGCTTTATTTTGTTTTACTATGGCTGCCGAACAAAACAGATTACCAGCAGCAAAGAAAATTCTGTGGTTGCATATATGTGCTACACTATGAGCCTATACTGAAACATTAATGATACACGTACATCCACTCTCTTCAAAAAGTTTGCACAATTACTTTTGCAGTGTGAACTCAGCACTCTTTGCTGTTTCTCAGCACTCTTTTCACCAAACTGAAAAATTTCAAGTCCCCATTTATTTTCTACCCATTCTCTATTTTTTTTTTCTGTCTACAATAGGGACATCAGAGGTAGGCAGCAATGTAAAACTTTTGAGACTCTTTCTGATGTGACACACTAAAGAGATGGATATTCTATTCAGCTGCTTCTTCACTAAATAACTAATGAAAGTTACTAGCAAAGATGCTAATTAAGGCAATATTTTTCTTATACTGGTTTGCTAGGAATTAGGTGGACACCCAATCAAATTTCATATGGGTTACTGAATAGCCTTAAACACTACTAGTTACCTTTCGATAGACATCCCAGATATGCCACATCAATGAGACAGTTACTTCTCGAAGAGCCAACTTGTCTAAGAGGTGCTGATAAGAAGCAGATGTCCCATTTATTTAAATAAGTGCATTTTTGCTCACTCAATGGCAAACTCACAGACATGCCAAGAGGAAAAGCTGGGGAATAGGAGCTAAACAATCCTGTAGATTCAATAAAAAACACAGCAAAGAATAGGTTCTTATGGGTGCCAAACTGGCAAGCAATGTGAAGAAAATCAATAATAACAACAAAAAATAATAAAATACAGATGCATTTACTTTTACAGTTATTCCTTTTCTGCCTCCTGCTCTTGACTTTCTACTATGACATCTTGTTCCACACCAATCTCATTCAAGAGATCTTTCTGGCTGCCCTTTCAGGAACAGGATTCTATATTGCAGGTAAAGTGCCAGACATCAGCTTCCTTTTTTAAAAAAAAATATTTGTGAAAGTTTTCACTTATCATCTTTAGAAATAGGCTGTTTGTAGACCAACAACTTATTTTAGGGAAAATTACTGAAGTGCATGGGAAAGTCTACTTGAGCACTGTACTCCAAAATGAACACAAAATTCTTTCTTTCTAAAGCAAGTAAGTGGAAGCAGGAGCCATTAAAGTCTCTTAGAGAGTCATTTTTGTAAAGCCTTGCTGGGAGCTCTTCCATCCTCTTTATGCTACAAAAGTTCTTAATTTTAGAGAGAGAGAATATGCAGAAGAGAGAAGACATTTTCTAAGAAACTATCTGAGGTCTTTTTCAAAGATGCTGACAGAAAATAACCAGAAATAATTGCCCCCAGATGGAGGGAGGCTGGTCAGGTAATTATAGTGTGCTGCTATCAAGAGGAAGAGAAACTCTGGAAGAAGGCTGGAAGTGGCAGTCACAGCCAATTCTTTTTCACTGAACTGCACAGAATAATGATAGAAAGGTAAGTGTAACCAAACCCAGAAAAAGCTGGTTTTACCAGAAAGTTACTGAATTATCAGTTCTGAACTACAGAAAAACAGCCTGTGACACACACATTTCACAAACACATACCATTTCACATGGTGTAAGACAAAAACATAACCTTATTTCAAACAGAGTAATTAAAATAGTGGAATTCCTTTAAAAATATGAATTTGAAAATTTGAAAGGCTATTGCTAATCCCAATTAAGGGGATCCCAATTAAGAGATCATTCAAAATATCAGACCTTGAGATCAAGCAAAAGTAGAGATACATAATAAAATCATGTAGGAATTAAACAAACAAACAAACCCCCAAACAAATACAAGAAATTTAAGATATACAACACTTCATATAAAACCTGCCACTTAAATTCACATGTGTAGAATTCTAGCAAGAATTCTTCACATGTGAATTCCCTGAATTCTAACCTAACCCTGAACCATCCTTTTAGAATAGGATATGTGTGCATCTTTTGATATTCATGATTTAACATACATCAGTAATTTTATTCATATTAGAATGACATTCAAAGATAAGCATTACTTGAAACTTTAAAGGAGCTAGATGGGCAACTCTAGCTCTGAATCTGTTATCTGTTGGGTCCAGACCTTCAGTCACCAGCTTCAGCAGAGGAAAATCCAATAAATGCAAAACAAGGATGTATTTGTTCTAAGCACTGACAATAAATACTTGATGGTTCACTTCATGAAAAAAGTGATGCATACTTTCCACTATTTCACTAAAAACTCAAGCCAAAAAACTGCCAGGACCTGTAAGTATGTGATTAATTTTTGGTTTCCTCTTGCTGTGTCTTAGAAAATGATTCAAGAGAATGTGGAAAGCAGCTGTAAACTGAACATTAAAATATGACAAGAAAAATTAAATTCACTTAGTATATCTAAAGCAGGTCTCATTGCTTTCCTTGCATACATCCTTATATAAGTAGTGAAGAAAAATCCCATATTGGGATAATATAAACCCCATAATGGATAATACAAATAGTCTATTTTTAAGTAATGCACTTCCTGATTACCTTGGAAGTGAAAATATAGTAATCTGAAGAAGAGCACGGTGCCTCACTAGCTCCTCACGACCTCAGCACTTACTTGCAAAAAAAAATTCTGTCTTATCCTAATCTGGTTTCATTATTTAACTGTATATAAAACCTATTAACCACAGAGTCAAGGTCTCATCTGAATTTCTATTAGAAGTACTGGATGATACACAGCCTTTTTTGAGAAATCCATTAGGTAGCATAACATCCTGCATACAAAAATTCCACAGCTCAAGATTGAAAGATATTTTTTCTAACACTGGAGGGTGAAAAGAGAGGAGAAATGTTTGGGAGAAAGCAGGTGGAATAACCTTTACATTGATTCAGGTAAAAGGCTTTACCATAGGCTAATTTCAATAGAAAAAACAAATTGCCTGCATTAATTTAAGAGTTTCCTAAATATCTGGAGATGATCTGATGCCTTCTAAACCAAAAGATGCTGGAGATGTACATATCAATATATTGAAGAAACTGTATGGACATTTGTCTCATAATTTTCTTTGACATTTCTACAATAAGAAGGTGAAGAGTCTGAGCACTTTGCAGTACCAGAATTAAGAATCATGGAGGAATTGGCCACCACTCCTCAGGCACTCCCTAAGAGCAGGCTCCCTCTCAGAGCAGCAAGCCAAGGGCTGGTTGAATGGCCAGATAAGGCAATTCCTTCCACCTCTAGGTAATCAAGTATGTTGCTATCATGCAATGCATCTGACTCCAGCTCAATGCCAACAGGATACTGGAAAGCCAAACTGATGTTACTGCCATTCTACATTTTGGTCTGAAACTTGTTTTCCAACCAACAAATCATATATAGAATACTGCCATTATCATTCCAGTATCTTTCTTAGAAAAGTGAATTTTCAGACAAGGCATAAAAATATTAATATTGTTGACTTCAATTCTTTTTTCAGTGGTATTAAAATGATGTTTTTGAATTGTCAGATATGAAAATTGACATACCTAATAGTGTAAAAGCCTATATACTAGCCCCTACAGTAATGAACTAAGCACAGAGAGACAATTATTACCTCTTCTCCAACTTTATAAACATATAAAATTAATTTATTCATTTAATTGCAGAATTAATCCTTTGTTCATATAGAGTACTTCAAAAAAATCAGCAGCAATAATAATGAGGACAGATCTTACATGCTCTACAAATGTTAAAGCCAGCTTCAAAACACATTGCCTTCCATGTATTTTAAGTAGTTTGGGGTAAAACTCTCTAATTATTGATTTTCAGTGAGACTTGGTGCTTGAAGCAGTTTCCAAAAGAATTTCAGCGTTTCTGAAAGCCGCATCTACAATTTCTGTTTTCATACTGTGAAAATAAATCCATTTTCCAAGTCATCTTAGCAGTAACCAGGGCCTTCACTTGACACCAATCCCTCTTCAAGATCTCTGACAAAAGCAGCAGACTTAAAACAGAAAAGACAAATCCCCTCGTGAAGTTCTTAAATTATGCAAAAGGAAGACCCCTGGAAAGTCCATTTCAGTAACTTGTAGCATCATTGCCACATCTGTGGGTATGAGTTTTGTTGGTGAGCAGTCAATAGTGACCTTCTGAGAAATACATACAGAACAGGAGATTGCTTAGACTGAAGTAATGAACTGCCATGACATATTTCTAAAATAAACAAAGCACTTCCATCATGAACTTACTTTTTGAAAGACTTCAACCCACAATAACAGTTGTGGCCATATTAAAAAAATAGGAATATACTAGTAAATTCAGGTAATAAAAAAACTGGTGCTCTTTGCTTTCCATGCAGAGGCATTCAAAATTCATTCTCCCTCACCCTTCAACACTAAGTAATGCTACACAGTGAATTCTGAAAAAGTGGCACCAATGAGAAGGCTCACTTTCTTATCTTCCTCAAATACTGCCTCAAAGATATTCCTTCAGTTAAAGAGTACTAGTGACAGAAAACTCAAGCTAGAGAGCAATTGTACCTTTATGTGCTCCAAAACAGCTGTTGCAACATTTGTATGAAGATCAATGAGCCTCTTCTTTTCCAGAAGTTCTGGAAGAGAGCTGAAGAGATTAAATACAAACTAACCTGCTGATTTGCACCATTAGTTGAATTGTGTACTGTGTACAGTAGTTACTAAAACATTTACAGAATTATAGAACAGTTTGGGTTGGAAAGGACCTTTAAAGGTTATTAAAATCTAAAATTACAGAATAGAGTTGGAACTAAAAAATGACAATGTTTAGATGTAATGATTCTCACAACCACACCTGAAGAAGGGGATTTCACTAATTTTTTTTATTATGAAAAAATGCAGAGGATGGGGATTTTGGTGGAACAGTGCAAGGAAATTTATGATGCATTTTGATTTCCTTTGCTGAGGAAACACTCCAAAGTCAAACACATTGTGGAAGTTACATATGCAAGCACTGGTTTAGGACACTGCATTTACCTTTATCAGAATTATAAAGCAACTATATTATAGAGCTGAACAGCCTACATTTAAAGATATTTATTTCAAAGAGTACTGAAAGTACAATAACAGAAAAAATTAGAAATGGTTCACAGATAATTAAACAATAATGCACTATTGACTACTTACCTGACAGCTGAAGTTAGCTTAGCTGTATTATCTGAAAGCATACTTATTGCTCCTTCATCCTCCCCTTCAATGCCCTGGGTTTTGAAGAAGGGTTTGAAAAGAGGAATAATTTTAGTCACAATACGTGTTATTAATGTCTGGATTGTGTTTTTCAGTTAGTATGGAAGATATATAACTGCAATACCAATTAACAAGAAATTGAAACTTCTCGTGAAATATGGTACTTCTAGTTCAAACTTTGAAGATTGTATTATGCCCAAAATTCAGCATGCACTAAAAATTTTTGTCCGATGACGTGGTGGGCTAGGCATCTCTACAAGCCTTATTATGCTGAACATAAAACATACAGGTGATAAAACTTACCATGATACTTTTAAGTCTTTTGACTTCATCTTCTTGGGCTCTGTAAGATTCCAGCTCTTGCTGAACAGACTCGGCCACCTCTGGAAAAGGACTAATGCAACAGTCTGCATTAAGCTCAGTTAAATCAACAAATTGAAATGCTAGAACCAGACAACATAAACCATTTTGGAAATAACAATACACAAATCATGCAGCAGAATCAAATCACTGAAAATAATATCTTACCATAAGTTTACTTAAACTTTCTAAGATATATTCATTGCTTTCAATAATTTTATGTAATTTTGGTAAGAACAATTTTGAGCTCAGTAACAAAGAGCTAACAGACAAACATCATGGACAATGAATACTGGCAATGATCATTCCTTATGTGGTGGGTTGACCCTGGTTGGATGCCAGGTCCTCACCAAGTGACTCTATCACTCCTCTCCTCCGCAAGACTATGTGGGGTAAAAGCAAGGTAGAAAAACCCCTAGACTCATGGGTCAAGATACAGACAGCTGAAAAAAGGAAAGCTCATGTGTGAAAGCAAAGGAAAATGATAGATTTTATTCTCAACTTCCCACTAGCAGACGATGTCTGGCCATTTCCCAGGAAGCAGGGCTTCAGTAGGCAGAGTGCTTGCTCCAGAAGAGAAACATCTAAAAAATCCCCCCATTGAATGCTGCACGCTTCTCCTCCTTTCTCTTAGGTTTTATTGCTGAACAGTGGGACTGAATGGAATGGGATGGAATGGGATGGAATGGGATGGAATGGGATTGAATGGAATGGAATGGGATGGGATGGAGTATCTCTTTGGTCAGTTTGGGTGAGCTGTCCTAGTTATGCTTTGTCCCAAGATCTTGTCCACCCTCAGCCTGCTGGTGAGGGGGAATGTTGGGGAGACAGTGCTGATGCTGTGGGAGCCCTGCTCAGCAGCAGCCAAAACACTGGTGTGTTATTGACACCTTTCTAGCTACCAGTGCATCACACAGCACTGTGAGGGCTGCTGTGGGAAATGAACTTCATCTCAGGCAGACTCAATACACCTTAAAAAAAAAACCAAAGAATCCAAGCTAGAAAATACTTTCAAACACTCTTAAAACAGAACTATCATATACAAAGAACACTTAGAATTTATATTGACTAAATTAATACAAACTGTATATTTTTATAGCTTACCTGCCCTTATGTTTTTGCCAGAATTTATCAGAAGTAGTTAAATCATAGGACTTCTTATTTTTTTTCTTAGGCCTAGCACCTGCTGGAGTACTTTCTGTTCCTGCTGATTCTTCCAAGTTAACTCTATTCAAATGGAAATCCTAAAATAAAGAGGAATCTTATGTAAAGAATTGATAGTTTAATTGTTTATTCAGTCTTTTATTCTCAACAAAATAGCTTCTAGAATATTATCTAAAAAAATATTAACCCAGCTATTTATTAGAACTTCATAAGTAGGCAGGAAACAGTGTACCAGTTAACTAGATAATAACAACAGCAATATAAGGATGCCAAAATATCAGTTCAATACTAAACAAGGCAACAAATGTTAAGCAAAGACATTCGATTATCTCATATGCAAGCACTCTTCTGACACTGAACTTTGAACACTATTTTCTGCATAGAAAATAAGTTACTTAGCATAGACTGTGCTCTAACAACTCTCCAAAACTTTGAAGTAGAAAAGTTTCTATGTTGCAGACAAAAAGTGTTTCTAAGTCTGTTCAGTTACATAACTACAACATATGTATCAAAGCTGCCAAGAAGCTGATGACATCACCAGGATTATTCAATGTCGGGACTATTTAGCCACACCTTCACAGCTCTTTTTTTGAGCACTAGTAAAGTAGTGAATGCACGATAAAGCAAAACTTTGCAACAAAGCTGCTATTTTCCCATATAGTTTTTCTTCTTCCACAGATGCATGAACAAAGAAACTGCATCGCTTTGCTAGAGGACACAACTATGCTCAACTCACCAGTCTGCTCCCTGTGGGTCTTCCAGTTCTGTCCCCCAACGCCAAAGACTGCCCTCTATTTTCTGCAGTTTACCTATTCTCTCTGGTTTTCCACAAAGAGTATTAACAAGTATTCCACTTGCTGACTCTGTCCTAGCTCTTTTCAAGAACATTTAAAACTTCAAAGGTGCTCTTTGCTTGACAGATAACAATAGTATGAAATCTTCAACTACATAGAAACTCTTATGAACATTTTAGAACAGGTATTTTCCAGAAATAAAACATCAGCTTAGTATTTTCATTAAAGTATACAGAAATGGACCACTGAGAGTGGAACTGTCAAATAAAGTTCTAAAATATTTCTAGTTATCCCTTGGGAGGGACTTAAACACTACAAATGCCAGAATAGAAATAGAAACTTAACCAAGTAGCTACTCAAAGGAAACACATGCAGTTGATGAGCACAAGCCTCATCTTACAAGAGGTGTTTAATGTTTCAGCACAAAACCAGAATTTTTCAAGTACACATATTTGATAAAAACTTGAAGAGAAAAGAATTAATTTGATTGCCAACTTAGCAGCAATTTTTAATGGAGACCTATGTTTCAGGTAATTTTGCCTCACCAGCGACCTATGCTTTTAAATTAGTTTTGGCATTTACAAGTTTCCTAAAATAATTCTTATTGATGAGTGTTCTTCCTTTCAATTCCCCATTTTGACCCTTTAAGTGTTTCTAACCATGCTTCCCATTTTTCTGTATCCACTGATGAAAGGTTTTTCATTCATAAATAGGAGTCTCTTCATGTAAGCATGTTTATGTCTAGAAGCAGCACAGTTATAATCTCAATGGATGCAGCACTCGACTTTGTGCCTGGGTAGGTGAATGCTGCACAGCATTCCTGGACTACTGTAACTGAGACCTTTACCAAAAACCTAAGTTATTTGAAAGTATAGATTATGCAATCAACATCTTGGTAACACTTTCATGGTTACAGTTTATGGCCTCATAAAAGACTACTGCAGTTATTTAATGAAATATTATGTGAATATGTGTGAAGAGTATGCGAAGAGTTTGGCAGGTTTGCCTTTAAGGTGAATAACTTGACTAATTTTGAAATTAAACTTTTGTCCCTGTCATGGAACCATGGACCACTTGATTACAATTTCACTAAAAAAAAATTCCTATTATTGTGCACTTTTAAAATGCAACATTTAACAGGTTGGTCCAGAGAAACTACAGAAGCCCGATGCAGTAGAGATCCAATGATCTTTGAGTTAGTCTTCTAGTGTTATTCCAATACCCCACCATATTTGTAGCACTAGTTGTCCTCAGCTTCTGGAACATTTTTGATCACTTTGCATCTCGATGAACTGAAGTCCCATCCCAACTCATGCCTGAGGCCACCCAACACTACTTTAGAAATAAACCTGTAGAAATTCACTACTTCTACCTGCAATTCTCTAGCCAGTTCAACACTCACTGGAGAAAACTCAGTGCAAACTGTGTTTTTTTTTTTTAGACACACCTTTCCTAAAGAAAGTAGGCCAAAAACTGTTATTTGCAGAAAGCACCCTTAAGATAAAAGGACTTGTGATAACAAATTTATTACATAAAATAAAATTTACCAGTGGCCTAAAACATTCCCTTACTGCTGAAATATTTTCATCATAGCAACATAAGTCTTTGGACACTATGTACGACTATACAGCTCATCATCAACTTTTTATATCAACACATATGTGCATATTTCATGTATGCCTCTAACAGTCTCAATAACAAATCCAAAATTCTCAAAGCCAGATATTGAAATGATTTTCACAAATAATTCTCAGCACATAAAAAGCCTCCAGATACTCTTACTCTTCTTTTTTCTTTATTATTCATCCACACTCGTACACAAAATGCACAAATCTGAGGTAAACAGAATGAGCTATCCTTCAAGTACATTTCTACTATTGGTTTTATAAAATAAACTTGAGGAAATAAAGGCAGTTTAATGAAATCTAAACTGCAAAAAAATTAAAAAAAAATCTTACAGTAGGACCGTATACCACTCTGCACTGAACACCTACACCACCTTGTGGAGAAAAACAGGAAAAAGTATTTTTAGAAGTTCAAATTAAAAGCAAAACTGGTTTAAAAACGCATTAAAAGCATTTCCTTTTCAAAACTGAATTGCAATTAATGAAGTTTGGATATTATATAACATACAGATCATGAGCTACTGAAGAAACAGCCAGGATTGCTGAATTAGACATCTTTTGATGATACCAAGATGTCAAGTTTTAAAATATTTTAGGAATTATTGCTAATTAAACTATCTAGAGAAAACCTTCCAAGTTGTTCTTTACCAAAACAACTTCTAAATAAAACAGATTTTGGATTAAAAGAGAATCTGGTAATAAGTTTTAACAACAAACTGAGTGAAAAAGAATAGTTTTGGTAACAAAATCAGATTTATCCTTACCAGAACGTCATGCACTAAAGCTTGGTATGTCCAAGTATGATGTAGAGGAGTTGCTAAATCTATGTTTCTGTCAACAAGGACTAATAATGGCCTTTGGAAGCTGAAAAGATGACACTGTGTTAGTACTTCTTTAAACATGGTTGAAGCACCCCAGTAACATCCTGAGTGATATCAGACACCTTCTATATCATGCTTCAAGGTAAAAGCAAAACTGCCTACTGCTGAGCTCCTCCTGCCTTCCCAAAAGTAACTGGGGCTGATCATTATGATAAATTCCATTAATCAAATCTTAGTAATGATAAAAAGATTATTTTATTTTGTACTAAGTGAAAACACCAATATATAAATATTGAGCAAAAGTTGAAACACTGAACAGCAACTAAGTTTTTAGGTATTAACTAATACATCTTTGCGTGGATACACATTTGAGTTCCAAAAAACTGTTTCAGCGGGTAATACTTGACCTTAATCCCCATTATGATCCTCAGATATAAAATCTCACTTCTAATTTCAGTTTCCTCTTTACTCGTATATAAAGTCCACACAAAAATAAACTACAAACTTCTGAGATGCACTGTGGTAATTCCATCAATACCCAATTTTGTGGTAAAAAATGCATTAATGCCTAAAGGTCTTGGGCTATGGCTACATGAAAAATCTATAGTGAAGAAAGGAAGACTGTGAGCTGACAGAACATTATAACAACCATTTATCTTGAGCACATTATCCCCCTACAAAGATGCAGTTAAAGTGCATTTGAAGAGTAAAAGCATTTAAATACCATGCTCTAGATTTCCTTGTAGTATTTATATGCACCTAAATACATAATCTCAAGAGCCTTAGTCACCTGATTCTGAGAAACCAAACTAAAGATCTGAAGCCGTTCAACTGGTTAACATTTCCTATGTTTCCTTTATCTTGCATTTTAATTTTGAGGGCAATGATGCTACACTATCAGGAGAACAAGCCATGCCTCTGAAGGAAATGCAGTGCTTATAATTCAGTTCCCAAGAAAATGAAGAAACTGGTATTTGACAACTATTGTCTCTCCTTTCAATCTCATTCCTTTTGCCAACTTTGATGTTTTTGTGCCTTTTACCCAAACTCTGATTTTAATTTGAGATAAAAGTATGATGACTGTTTTATACCAGTTAGCAGACTGTAAGTTGCCTTCAGCTACAGTCTTGCCAATACAACTCCTCCTTTCCATGTTCAGTGTAAACTCTCATAACACACCTTCCTAAGGCAGCCTGTGCAATATGCAGCTTTGTGGGGGTGACAGTATACAGGCTGCTACTGAGAACACATGACCAGATGCTCATAAGCATCCACAAAGGATCCAAATGGTCATGACTTAACAGACCTTAACTATCCTTATTATCCAGGATAATAATATTCTTAATTATTATGGTAGTCCTCAAGCAGTCCTCCTCTGGTCAAGACAGGGACCAGCTGGGAAATGCCTTTGATATAACAGAACTGGTAACAGCATTCACAAGCAAGGAAATGGGTCTTTGTTTCTTTTAAAGGACTAGGGGTTGCTCAGAGCTATGTTCAGACATTCAGTTGTATTTCACAGCCCTGTAAACAGAGTGTATTTGCAGAATTTTGGCTCTTGGTGGGTTTAGAGGCTGAACAAAATTAACTGGTTCATAACAATTTCTGACTTACTGTCCTAGGACCATACACTTAAGAGTTATAAAATTTTATAAATGGACTGTGCTCTGTAATCTCAAAACTCCCTTGAAATATGTAAATTCTTTTAATATAGAATTTGAACCAAATTCCTGTAAATACAGTTTTCAGTACAGTGGTGAAGTAGCCAGACAACTGAAATATGAAAATAAAATTACTAACAGTACCTGAACTGGCCAGCTCCAAGTGTGTCACCTGTAAAAAGACTGTTTCTGGCATCTCTTAGATTCTCTCTGAGCTTCTTATCCAATTTCTGAGGAGGGGGAAAACAAAACAATTTTAACAAACCAATGTTTTCCTAACCTCTTTACACAATCAACATTAAAAAATTTATTGTGCTATTTTTGTAATTTATAAATACCTTAAATGCAGGAAGAATAGGTCCAGTGCAAATGGGAAAGAAAGAAATCTTACATCTATTTTGTCCCTCCAGCACTTATATCTGTGTCCAGGACTACACTGAAGAAGTTCCCTTTATGTCTGCTAATCTCCTCCCAGACAATCAGCACCCTTTTCCCTGAATATGCAAGTAGAAAATAGCGGTAGGAAGCATCAAGAGGGAACCACAGCAGAAGCAGCACACTGGGCTGTCAGACACTGCCATAAAATTGTTTCATAAAAGTGAGATTATCCTCAGTATGGGTGCATGCACACTGCAGGCTTAGGTTTAATCACTATTGTCATTTCACTGACCAAGAAGATGTGAAGAAGATGGAAAAAATGAGCCACCAGTGACTCCTAATGAAGACAGTTCTGCAGAGATTGTTAACTGTGATTTAGTTTGGTCATTTCATTCCTGTCTGATGATCAAGTTCAATGTCAGTTTAATTTGCTATATTAAAAATGTCTTATAGGGTTTCCCAGTGAGATAAATAAAAATTTCTTACTGATACACACAGAAGAACACAGGCCCTACAGCCACTTTCAAACTGTGTAAATGCAGCTTAATTATAATGCCTATTGGAAAATCTTCATACACTCTAATTAGGAATAATTATTTATGTGTAAGTTTCTCATTATCTGATTCCCTAACATTATAGTTTCTACAGAGGTTCTGCGGAACTGAAATCAGAAAGGAAAATCAGAAAGGATGTATCTTTTTTCCAGTTTTATTTCCTTCATCAGGAAAAGGATACAATGACACTAGATCTTGCCTAGTACTGAGAAAAGTGAAAGTGATGTTTGATAAGTTGTAAACCAATGATAGGTGTTTAGAAAAACAGTTCTTACCACTGCCACCATTTCAGCTGCAGTTCCTCTTGAGCATCTGATTATAGGTATAGCGCCTAATAAAAGATACATTGACTTCTACATGCATTGTAATTTTCAGATTCTGTATTACATTACTTTTCATAAACTTCTACTAACATTGAGATTAAACAAACTTACATTAAACTTTTCTCTTGCAGTCTTAATCTATGAAACAAAAAATACTATATAGAAATACTAAATAAAGTTTTACAGAAATAAGTGAATACCCCATACAACAATTTATAAGAAATAGAGTATATACTAGAAAGAAAGCTAAAGTACTGTTGGAGGGGACAAACTATCTTATACAGATGCATTAGAAGTTATTTTAAAAAGGTTACACAATAGTAAGTATTATACCACCACAATATATCTGTTACAACTCACTGCTATGTATTAGGTGGGTAATAGGTAATACCATTTTCAAAACCACATTTTCCGCTGGCTTTCAGGTTTCAAAATATTTAGCTACTGTTTCTCACTTATCTATACAAATATGAAAATTCCAAACCCACAGATTTTCAGTGACTGAGGAAAATGTATCAACTGAGAACAATGTATCAACTAAGTATCAAGGAAAACTCACAATAAAATAAGTAAACTTTACATATATTCCTACTCTTTCAGGAAGTTATTTCAGTTAGATCTTTGCAGGGTTTGTGTGAGGAGTTTTTCCCTTCTAATTCTGTGGTGTTTAGGGGTCTCGGTTTTTTTTGAGAATGACAAATCCAAACTCAAAGCACTATTATCTTCATCACAAACTAGGATTTTGTTAAAACAGCGAATCCAAACCTTTGCATTTCAGTATTCTTCTCCCACTGATACTCAAGACTAAGACTTAACTCCCATGAAGGACAGCCTTTATTGTACTTTGCAGTGATATAAAGCAATAATTTGAGCAAGACCATTATCCCATCCTGTAAATTATTGGGAATTTGGTCACAGAACTAATTCTGCTTTTAATTTTCCATAGGAAATCATAAGACTTTTAGTTATCTTGCTGAATATGGAAAATATGCTAGAATTTGGAAACTTACCAAGTGTAACAAAAAAACAGAAGAGACTATCAACAATAGTGTCCATTATAGTTTCCATTTCTGTGTCTGTTATATCTGGCCGGTTAATGGCTAAAACAGTGTGGAAAAAAGAATAGGGTTAGATAAGCTTATGCCAGTTTAATAGTGAGAGAGCAATCCTCTTTTTATCTGATAGCTGTTAGTAGTCAACAGCTTTTGTTGCAGAAGAGATTACATCCTGAAATGCCCCTCTTAGCATATCTATTAGTTTGCCTTCCTTTTTTTTTTTCCCTGAGAAAAAAAATTGGCAGAACTTAATTATTGCTTACTGTATAAAGTCAACCACTACACAAACATTTCCAATCTCTCTCACTGCATGTGTTATCTTTTGGATTGTGTTAGTAAGGCATTAACAAAAACCTACTGAGAAACATGTTATACAAAAGAAATGGCCCTCCACTTGGCAAACATTTTTCAGGAAGAAAACTCGGAAAAATTACCTGTGAAAAATAATTAATTATAGGTATGTATTATATGTCCTTTCGTATGGACATTCCTTTTTTTAATCATAAGTTTACCATCAATCTCCAAATTAGGGGGCAATTCCCAAGCTATAAAACATTTTACTTGACAGATAAGAGATTTCCCTCCCACATTAAGGTCAGAGCAGAAGACATGCAGCAACATTTCTCTTAAGTAACTAACCTTGACAAGAATATCATAGCCAACAGGAAACATCAAACCAAATCTTATCACAGATCTCAAGTTAAGCACTATCCCAGGATTCATGCCATAAATCCTATCCTTGTTTCTTTTACCTTTAAAAATTTCTCACATAACTACCTGTCTTAGCCTCCTCAAAAATGAATTTCAAAGCACTAAACATTAACAAGCCTTCCATCCTAAATTTATGCATGGACAGCCATAACCATTCTCTTAACTTTAAATGTTCTCTTGCCCCAGCTTTTCTCCTGTAAGAACTTTAGAAACATGGATTATATTTCAGCAACTATACTTAGCAAGCCAAAGTTTTGACTAGGCTGACAGCAGCAATAGAAGTTTTAATTTTCTCAAATATCAGCAACAAGAAAGGCAGACCATTCCCAATATCTGTATTTTTCTATAATGACAAAGTTTTGAAATTCACTGGGGCTATCATTCTGTAGTTATCTCCAACTAATGGTCTCCCAGTTTACAGGGGGAAAAAACCCTTATTTTCACTCTCTTGCCTTTTCCAATTTTAAAATTTATTTCCCATCCTGTTATTATGTCTAAACTACTCATTTCTTATGTTCCAGTATCTGCATACTGTGTCTTCTAATTCTGTCTACCATGCACATTTTACGAGAACATTCCTTTTCTTGTACCATAGCAACCAACACAGATACTTAATATTACTGCTCTTTACATCAACCTTTGAGAAACTTCAGTAAGAATCTTTTGGAAAAATTCTTTACCATGTTTATTACAAGCTTCTCTCTCTCCACTCTGACAAGCTTATTGGGAATGCATCTATTACAGAAAAGTAAGCACAGGTCTCCTACATTTTCCTGCTGTACTACAAAATTCAGCCAAATTGTAAAGAACAGTAAAGAAGCACTCAAACAGCATCAAACAGGATGACTCAAATATCCACTTTATATTCATTTACTCTTTTTACTCTTCCTTCTACACAGTCTCAGAAAACAGAATCAGAGGGAGCCTGAGGGATTAACTAGTTGATCCTCCTTTCCAAAGATGAGTTAAACCCAGGTAATTTCTGTATCTAAACCAAGTCAAGGAGCTTCCCAGTCAAAAAAATACAATAACATTTAAAGGTAATCTAATATTCCACTATTTTTAAAGTTAGAAAGTGCTTCTAATATCTGATGAGAAACTTTCTTGTTGCATTTAAACTCATCACTTCTTGTCCATTACTAAACAGAATGAAGAAGAGAGAATGTAGTGTCCTTGCTGTCTGGTCTTTCACATAATAGAGGATTTTATATTGCTTATTTGTCCCGACATTACCTCTCTGTAAAAGCAGTCATACAGCCAAAGAATCAGGAAACTGAAAATTAGCCTGTTTTGTTATATTTGTTCTTAGTTCACCCATTCAGACACATTTGTGGTCACACACAGCAGTGCTGCTGCAAGAACAGCAGCCATCTTTAAGTACCCTCAGATTTACACTGACACTGACTTTTGTAGATTACGAAACTGGCAGGTTCCTGCTGGGGTTACTCTCCACAGGCAAAAAAGCCCACTTCTTCCTCACCTCTGCATTCCTACTGCCTGTCTGTCAGACCTAGAACTCACACAATGACACAGATCAGCTACTGGGCTCTAATGGAAAACTCATCACTCTCTGTGGGAGATCAGATTTCTGTTTGATGAGCTTTTGGAAACAGCCCACTTCTACATTGGTTTAAACATGCTGGCAAATTTCAGCAGCCCAAGACAGGAAAACAAGCTAGATAGAGACTGCCGGGTGTAAAACAATTTCAGTCATTTTAATTCAAATTCCTCGTTAGCATAAGGAATCTTATGACAGCCAATTAAGTATCTTTATAAACACAGGAACACATCACAAAACAATTACTATTAAAACTCTTCAACATCGGATTTTAGTGAAAATAAGAAAATCTGCTTTTCAAACCAAAATGCCCTTCATTCTGCCAATGGAATCAATCCCCAATGTGAGACACAACTCAGTTATTATGGATCCAGTTTTAAAGAAAAGTACTGAGTTTGGATATTGGGCAAGAAAGGAGAAAAATCTCACTGCTACATATTAGACATACAGAGATTCTCTATTTGGTCATTAGGGAATATTCTATGTACCAGAAATCAGCTGTGTGACATTGTAACTACACCAAAGTAACGAAGAGCTGCTGCAAAAACAGGACAATCTTAACTTCTGCTTCACCCCTTGCATTGCATTTGTACATCACACAAATGAGTTGGTATTTTCTACAGAATGCATCAATTAAACACACCCTGCAGCTGTGAAATTACTGGTTCTGATGTAAAAAGAGAGGAAAACCACAGCAGAAGCAGCCAGATAACATACCCTGTGACATCCAGAGTAAGGGGCAGGAGTGGTGGAGTGGTAGTTCTCTGTACATTTAGTACACCGAATGGGTCAGAGGCATACATAAAATCAGCACAGTGGAGGAAGAAAAATCATGTGGACAATTATGACAGCTAGTATGCATGTTGACTTGAGCTGCCATAGCACCAAGGTAACTGACCTAAGGCAGCCATTTGCCCTTCCTGCTACATTCCAAACCAATTTAAACAGAAGTCTCAAAAGAAAAAAAAAAAAGGTCTTCCAGGAGGCTGACTTCACTTGCAACCCTGAAACTTCATGAAGAAGCTGACATGCTTGGCTCACATGCTTGCAGAAGTAATCAGTATTGCTTATTATCTAGAATGCCCTTACCCACCCACAGTGACTATCTACATGTGAAAACAATATGTAATTCACCAATATTATTCCTTGTATAAAAAGTGTTATTATCCATAAATGTCTATACCACAGTTTTGCTTTGTTATTTAAAAGTATGTATTTATTTCTCATATCACAATCACCATGTGATAAAAGATGCTGAAATGAATATCTAAGAACCGCTTCTTTCATGGTTTTACATATCTAACAGATTACCTGAATTCTGAGCAGATCAAAGCAAAATGAAGTAATTGCTGGTTATTAGCTACAACTTCAAAAGTAAATTTCAACTTCAGACATTCCTGTATAATTTTTATATAAACTTTACTTACCACGGTATGAAACAAGCTCTTTGTTTTGGTTACACAATACAAACATATCATCTTCTAAAGTAATAAAATTAAGATATTGATCAAACACCTAGAAAGCAAGGAATAATGGTCAGAATAATCCAGAGTAAAGCACAAAAAACCCCTATATGTGCTTTATTGATACATTTTACAGAAGTACCTATTTAAAAAATAAATGTAAGACATAATTTATGAATTAAAAAGCCTGTGTAAGGGTTGAGTGATTAACACAAAATATTAGAGCACTGGAAAGTGCCAGAATTGTGCAACTTCAACTGCTTCTGTGGAAAATGTTTTAGCAGCCAAGTATCACTGAAAAAACACATATAGAGAACATTTCAATTTTATAAGGTCACTTTTTATGAATAAAAAGGAATACAAAATAATCAGCACTGAGGTCTCAGGCAGGAGAGAGGAAAGAGGGCAGTATCTGAATGATAAGACATTACAGCCCATGAATTTTAACTTTTCTGTAACACACTTGTACATTCAGGAAAAAAATTAAACTTCTCTATAGTACAAACTATTAATGAAACATCACAACTGAAAAACAGATTTAAGAAAGTTTACAGTGCTATGCCAATTCCTGCTGCTTAGGACCTAAGGCTTAAACAATACTAGTAGTGTTCATTTTATTTCACAATGGGTTCTTTCTCTTACGCCAGTAGTACTAACTGTAGTGAGAAAAAGTGAATGTATTTAAGTATATTGCTTAATAACTTACAGGTTTTGGTACAGTCATTCAACAAAAATGGAAGTAAATCCCTAACACATGCCTTTAAATCATAAAGGTATAGGAGAGTGCTCAGTAAAAGTGTGTACATATTAAATATTATTTAAAATGAGAACTGCACTCAGTTCTCAAAAAACCTGCTCTTTTTGTGTACTTTGGAGATAATACTGAACAACATATGCACTGAAGGCACTCATTCAGCTGATGAGATCAGGAATCCTCTGAAACCACTGCATTTCCCCTCTTACCATTTACCCCAGAAGTCTTGCAGTACTTGGACTTGTGACAGATGAAGTATGGTACTAAGCTGCATTACTGGAATGACTGTAGGTTCTGGTTTTTCCCCAGTATATCTGAAAATAATGCAGTGACACCTTTAATGGTGCTAATATTAGGGACTGGGGGACTTTCTTACCTTAGCCACTTGAGTTACTGCATTAGCACCTATAGCAGCATTTGCAATATCTTCCAGTTTACTTCTTGAAATGGCAGAAATAAAGTTTAAATAATAAGACTCATAAAGCTGGTTTCGAAGATCCTAAAAGAAAGGAAAACTTTCCTGAATAAGTACTAATATATTCCTTAATTAAAAGAAGAAATCATACTTTTACCATGTGATGTTACAGTTATCTGCAGTCAAACTAAACCTTCAGAATTACTTAGCTGTCTGTTCATACAGTTCTGCACACAGTGTTTTGGTTACATATCCAGATATAAACAACCTAACACAGAACTGCAAAAAAACAGGAAATCACATTTAAGCTAAAAGGCAGCAATTAATATTCCACACCTTACTGCTGACCAAAAAGACCCTTTGCTCTTCTCCTTACTTTGGCAAAGATGTCAACCTTCCATCCACCTCCTTCCCAGTAATGTGAAAAATGGAGGTTAGCCTAATCCAGTCTTCCCACTCAAAGCAGTATCAAATGGTGCAGGTGGCTCAGGATTGTGTCCAGTCAGGTTCTGAACATCTCCAAGGATGGAGACTCCACAAAGTCTCTAGGCAATCTGTTCCAGCATTTGGCCACCCTCATTCAAACAGCTTTTTGTAACATTAAATGGAATATTGGTACCCACTGCCTCTTGTCTTATCACTCCCCAAACTCTATCTGAAACACACAAGACATGTTTACCCCTCTACTTGCTGGGAAAATGAAGTTTTGCATAATAATATTTTGGGTAATATTTTTCTGACAAATATGTGCAAGTTACAGTCACATTCTGGTGAGTGCAGGATTACTTCACACCCCTTGTTGCATGGACTCTTTTGAAACATTACACATGCAAGTTACCTGGCACATTCTGTCAATATTTTCTTCTGTTGGCATTACAAAGTAAACAGCTGGAACATCTGGAATAGCATCCCGATCTGAATGCAAAAGCCTGACAGGAAGAAAAAAGACATCTTCAATGTGTTTTTTTCTCTGATACGTATAAAATCATAAAATTTAAATAAATTATTTATTTGTAGAGACAAGGGAAATTTCCTACAATTTCCTTCTATATTTAGCTAGAGTTTTAGCAAGAAAAGAAATCACATTTGTGTATTTTTTGGCTGAATATATTAATAGATGCGTTCAAAGTTTATTCAAAGCTTGAGAAAAGGCTGTACAAATGTTCAAAAACAGATTATCTATTCAGAGGAAGCTAAAATACCACATCCACAAAGTTCATATGTGAACTGTTGACATTGTAAAAAACCACTGTATTTCATGCTATTAAATGTGCATTTTCTGCATGAAGACAAGGTGCTTAGAGTTTTCTCATGTTTCTGCTGATGTGTCAGCAGGTTTAAACTGTGTTTCCATTTCTAGCCTTCACTTAGCAAAAGTTAATAAACTTGTAAAAAAATACACGTATGTTCTAAGTTACCTCATGACTATTATCACAGCTAAGGAATGACAATGGACTAGGTAAATGTAATCTGGGGAAAATGAAATGAGAAATCTCTTAAAATAATACCTAAATATTTCATATATTTGATAGCAGGAAAGTAAAATCTATGTGCAAAAAGATAAACAAAGAACAGACACAGTCTCATGAAACAGTTTGTGTCAATATAATTTTAACATAGATTATTGCAAAAGGATTTGTAGGGACAAATTCCAAAATAATACCCACTGGGTAATTTTTATTTTTGAACAAGGGCCTCCTGTTTTGAGCAAGAAATTCTACTGAACAGTGTTTGGAACTATCTCTCCACTCCCTGAGTCTGCATAACACCATCTGATTTTAGGAACAAGTTAGTGTATAATCTTTATTCTAGCAGTTATTCATTCAATGATTTTTCACTGATCTCTTCATTATTTTGGGGAATATTAAATAATGTCCTTTTTAGAAAAGGATTCTCAGTTTTTTAAAAGTACTTACAGATGCAAAGTGATCCCCATATCTCTCAGCTCTTTCACTGACAGCAAAGGTGAGATGATATCTTGGCCAAATCTGTCATAAATAAGAACCTAAAACAGATACATATCTTATAAAGTGCTGTAAAAAGTGGATACTGTAGAATACAGTGGATACAGGAATTCTGCTTTAGGGAACTGCTACCTTAACTTCAAAAGTGCTTCAACATGTAAACATCTACCAATTTATAATAAATCATTAATTTGTCATAGACTTCCATTTGTGCTTACAAATAAGTAAAATATAAAAGAAAAAAACAAAGAAAAACTCAGGAATAAAGGAGGAAAACAAATCATAACTTCCCTTTCCTAAAAAGTGTCTTGTCAAACAAGAGTTTGCTGTTAGAAATTTGTTACTGTATGTGCAGAGTTTTTCTGACTGCATTTGGAAGAAAACAGGAAAATTAGAAGAGGAAATAGGAATTAGTGAAAAAAGACAACAGATGAAGGGACAGAATACATGCTTTGTAGTAGCAAAAACTCCTCATGACCTACAAGTTACATTTCAAAGGTAATAAAGCTAGCCTGAGCTCAGCTTCTTCAAGCTATCAGTAGTTACTCCATTTGTATGGGCTTCTTTCTGACACCGGTATTTTCTCAGCAATTATGATACTCTATTACTTTATAACACAGGAAAAATATTTTGTACAAGTTAATAATATAAGAAAGATGGACTTGATTTAGTTAAAATCTGCAAATCTGAACTTTTCTGAACACTATCAAATTCTCCTGTCCCAGCTCCAAAAGTTCTTACCTTCCATACTGGTTCTCCTGTGCTGTTTTTAACAGGAGGAACATTGAAGTTCAGCATACGTTTCAAAGCCACTGGAAAATAAAGCCAAAGAATGCTTTACTCTCTTTACACTTCAACAACAGTAACTAAAGACTTTAGAAGGATTTCATTATGCATTTCGTCTGAAAAGAAAATCAGCACAAAATATAAATGCAACAAGTCACATTTTCATTATTTTTATGCAGCTTTGACTGACAAGTGGCTCACACCTGCTAAAATTTATGGGCTCCAGAGGACACAGCAAAAAGCAACAATTACATTCTAAACCACTAACTCTTCTTAGCTATACAGGCTATATTCTAACATGGTTTGCCTTAAAAATAATTACAGTATCTTCTTGAAGGTGCATTCTATACCGTGGAACTAGTTTGCTTTATTCCCTGATCTGCTTTTCTTACCCCACAGGAACAACACTGTACACACCAAACAAAAAAATAACTTTTTGCCTGACTAAAATCAATACACAGTTTGCAAGATGTTGAGAACTCATATGAAGAAATTGCTGGTTTAAGGGGTACAAAAATACCCTTAGTTTGCAGCAGAAAAACTCTTTGAAAGAAGAATGAACTTTAATTTATCTGTCCATCCTACATACAAACCAAAGCAGATTGCTTCACCTACCTCTGATGTATAAATCTGTTATGTAATGAATCCTTCCTCATGTATCTGATTAAACAACACAGTATGTGCTGCTCTCCCATCTTTGACTAGCAGCAAAGGACTGTGCTATAGTGCCTATTCTCTTAAAACTCGTAACAAAATCATCAGAGTTTTGCAAAGAGGAAAAACTTACAGAAATTAGAGTAATGGATACCACTTAGCTCATAAATGGAGAGCAGCAGAAAAAGTGAACTTCTGACTCTGGCTGAATGAACATAGTGCAGTTCTGGGATCTAAAGTATCACAAGACATCTCAGGTGAGAACTCTTGAGGACCTCCAGTCCAAACTCCTGCCTAAGGAGGCTCAGCTCTGAGGCTAGGCCAGGCTGCTCAGGCCTTTATCCAGTTAATCTTCCACAGATGGAGATGCTACAACCACACTGTGCAAGCAGTGGCACTGACCGTCCTTGCGGAGAAAAAGCTTTTCCTTATATCCAGTTTGAACATGTCATTTATGCCATGCAATTTATGACTACTGTGCTTCACCTTACTGCCATACACCACTACAAAGGGGCCTGGCTCCATCTCCTCAGTGTGCCCATAGGTACTGGGGAGCTGCTGTAGGTCCACCCTGAAGCCACCTGGAGAAAACTCCAGGCAGAAAAAGCCTTAGTGCTACAGCCTCACCAGAGCCTCTGACCGCCTTGGTGCTGTAGGAGAATGACCTATAAGCAACCCTGCCCCTGATGAGTCACAGTTGTGCTAATTACCAAAGAGTGGAAACTGCCTTGCCTGTCCAGTGAGGATGGGAGTTATAAGAGCGGGACAGCAGGGTGAGGGAGTCTGCTGGGGATGGAGCTGGAGAATGCTGGCTGGCTAGGCTGTGAGCAGGAAGCTGACAATAGGTAATCCCTGCTGACTCCCTCCACTGATGGTCCACTGGGACTCCTTGCAGGTCTTTTCCACAGAGCTGCTCTCCAGTCTGGCAAGCCCCTACACTGTTGCCTGTACATGCAGGGGGTTCTTCCTTTACAAGGACAGGAATTTGTCACTGTTAAATTTTATAAGATCTCTGCTGGCCTGCTCCTCCTGCCCACCAATGTGCCTCCAAATGGCAGCTCTGCCCTCAAGAAGAGATTCCCCTAGCTTGCTGTAACCTGCACACTTAATCAGAATAGAGTCTGACACAGCCTCCAGGTGACTGATAGACATTTTAAACAGGAGAGATCACAGAATATACTCATGCAGTGCTCTAGCTGTTACCAGCCTCTAGGTAATTATGTCTGGTTAATTACAAACCCTCTGAGCCTCACCACCCAACCAGTTTTTTTAAAGTAGCTAGTTGTTCATCCATCTACTCCATGACATCCTGACTTAACAGGATACAACACCACGGTGTCAAAAACTTTGCTGAAGTCAAGGTAAATTAAGTATTCTGCTGTCCTGTTGCCTACAAACCCAGTCCTTTTATCACTGAAGGCAATCAGGCCAGTCAGGCATGATTTACCATACGTAAATTCATGTGTGCCTTTTACCTCATGTGATGAGAAGTGTTTTCCAATAGGATTCACTCAATGATTGACTCCAAAGTGACACTAAGTCACTAGAAGTGTTTGTAGGTGAAGACTGAGGCAAGGCAGCACTGGTCACCTCAGCCCTATCTGTGTCTATCACCATTAAATTACCAGCTCCATTTAGCAAAGATCCAATGCTTTTTCTTATTTATATATTTGTTATTAACATATAGCAAATTGTAGCAGAAGCACTTCTCCTTTCTTGAGATACATGCTGCACAGCTTGACCTCAGTTGAACTCTGGCTTTTCTAATGTCATCTGTCCATGACCAGGCACTGTTTCTCATGCACTGCCTTTTCAAATGATGTTATTAGCAGTGAAACACAAATATGGGAAAATCCAAGCTACCACTGACTGCTGAGTCTTGATGGACTCTAAGCTTCC
>VXBU01013101.1:176557-187503 GCA_013400315.1 Bombycilla garrulus | reverse complement strand
CCACCAAAAAAAAAAAAAAAGCTACTCATGTTCCAGCACCTTGCATTGAATGAGGCCATTAGTACTCCCCTGCCCTGAAGTCAACAAATTGCAATTGGGTATCCACCAGTCAGCTTTTCCAAATGCTAATTCTTTTAAAGGAGAGCTCTCCAGGGAAACATTCAAACTACTGACCTAAGTCTACTGCTTTAACAATAAGTTCTTGTAAAGGCTGTAAGTATTTTACCACTTATTAAATTGCTGAATTAAACTCTGAATGATACAAACACTTAGGGACATTCANAGCGAAATTAAGTATTGAAATATTATATTAAGTAAAACGAACACATTATCTGGACAGTGTGTTGGTTTGACATTAAAACCTGATGCTGACAAATACAAAAACATTTAAATAAATAAAAATAATATTAATAAATAACAATAAAAAACATGTCAAGAAACTATTCCATCCTAAGCTATACTTTCCTGCTGACGTATCATACCTATCAGGTTCATTATAGTCTCTTCCTTTCTTGCAAAGACATCTTTTAACATCACAGTGTTGATAACAATGCAGTAACTCTTGATATGCATTTTCTTCAAGTTCCCAAGATGCATCCCTGTATATAATGCAGAAGTTTGGATATCAAACTCTATTTCTGATTGTTTCAATGGGTTACTCTGTATTTCAGAAAAGATACATTCATAGTCTTATTGGATATATCTCAATCATGTCATGTTCTAGGTAACAGACAGGGGGAAGAAAAGTCCAGGAAGTAAAACAATACTATAGAACACACAGACAGACTTCTTGCATAAAGTTACTTTGATTTCAAGTATTTATTATTTTTCACATGACCTCAGTGCACATTTGCTCTACCTCTGCCCCTTTTTTCTCTCACAGAAAACAAGGATATTTGTTTGGGCAGCCTACTCAAGTTACTGCTGAAGCTGGTTTCATGCATGGTAATTCAGAATGTTCCAGGCCAGTATGGCAAAGCTCATTGAGTATCTTGACTCTTCTTCCTCTCCAGAATCTTAAGCTCCCTCTTAAGAGGGAATTAATGTCTCTGAAGAGACTAATAGTTATTAGGGAATAATATTTCTAACAAAGAAACATCATTCTGATCTTTGTCATATTTTGAGTCTCATTGGGTGACAGAAACAGGAAACACATTGGAATTTTGGAAGCAGTTATTATACTAACATAACCTTTGCAATCCCTTGGCAGAAGGTAGAAGCTGTATGGCTGAGTAATCAGTCAACTGCAATTATGTCTTGACAGAAATTCAGATAATTAATCTTGGGCACAGAAAAGACACTTCTTAGCAATCTCTATGGGAAGGAAAAATTATCGTATTTAATAAGTGCTTTTATCTTCTAATTTGGTTTAGAGTTTAAGTTGAATCACAGCAGAAAAATGACTTTACAGAGCTTCCTGTTTCATGTTTGAGATAACTAATGTAACATTTGCCAATTTTTATGTGTATCTAAAAGGAAGCAGGCTACTCCTTACCAGACTGAACAATTCTACCATTGAAGGTAGAACCAATGTTTCACATATAAACAGTTCCAGTTCTATAGTATAAAATACATGTTTATAATGGCCTGTCAAAGTTTTCATACAAGAGTAATCATTAACAAAATAACTTACCTTTCTGGAATGTGTATGCCCATTCTCAACATTTCATTTTGAAATTTGTCCTTGTTATTGCATACTGTGCACCTAAAGAAAAATATCCCAGCACTCAAAGCTTGATACTGTGCCAAGAAAAGAAAACACAACAAAGAAACCAAACCAATTATTGAATTACAACCATCCTTAAGATGCCAATAAATTATGTCTTGATATCGAGATACATTACATTCATGAATACTTTCCTGACATGGGTGTTAAAGCTGATATCAATCATGATGTGACTTGACATTAAAGTAAACGGCAAGGATTTTCTCTTCCTTTTAAGGAAAGAGCTCATATGGCTAGAATAAGGTTCATAAACGAAAGCACCATCCTTTTGAGTCAACCTCCAGATCCAGCAAGTTTACAAAAAGAATGTTGTAACTTTTTCTAGTCCTGGATTTAGCCAAAGAGAACTGATGATGGATAAACTACGTTTTTAGCACTCAGATTCTGCACATAATGACTTGCAAGAAAGCAACTACATAGGCTGAACTTTAGTTCCTAAAAGTAGTAAAGGCATAAAGTAAATATCATGCATGCAGCAACATGGAGGGGACACAAGGGGAGAAAACTGAAGAGCATTAAAAACTCAAAATCCTTTTGTGTCCATAAAACAATTTTAGCAATGTTCTTCAAACCTAGTATACTTCATACCGACTGTCTACACTTAACAGCAAGCAATTGTTCCATTATTTTTAAACAGAAATGTGATATCCATGGATGCAAAAAGACTGAAATGGAGAACCTGTATTACCTGCAAGCATTCTCGATGAAACCAAGCAGTTTTACAGCAAGGACTTTTCAATACAGTATACACTGGAAGATGTTCAACCAAATCCAGGCATATTGTGCACTGTGAAGCTCCTCTAGGTTCTTTATCCAAAAACTTTTGGACTGGTCTATGCTCCCAACAGTAAGACCTAAAAATAGTAATTTATAGTCCCCTTAACAAGATAACATTTTAACAACCTTCCTCATAAAATTTGGAGACAGTAAAATTAATTCATTAATCCATTTTTTATGATTAAGTGCTATGCAGCAAGCTAAAAATGCAGACATACTGCTTTTGTCTAGGCTAGAGTTAAATTTTCTAACAGTAACTTGTATGGTGATGAAATCAGTGTTGATAACACAGCGATGTTTTAGCTATTGCCAAGCAGATCTTGAACAGAGTCCAGATTTTTTCTGTTTCTCACCCCTCCCCACCAGTGAGCAGGCCAGGGATGCACAAGGAAAAGCAGGGATGGCTAACCCCCAACTGACCTAAGGGATATTCCATACCATGACAACCAGGAAATGCAGCTCTAGAATAAATCTTTCTGAAAATGCCTTTCTTTACATGTATTTGAGGTAATACAAGTTGTTTTTTATTAAGTGCCTGTCAGACTATACTCCATCCACCCTACAAACTCAGCTCACAACATGAAGGATAATGAACTCAAGAGTATTTTGCCTACAGCCAAGATGCTAGACAAATGACAGTAAAATCAAGCAAAACATTTTTAGACGTTTGATATTAAACCCATTTCCCCTGTAGTCCATCTCTAATGAACTTAGAAACACAACAAAATGGCAGAGACTGTGTTTTGACTGCCAAGAGATACAGGTAGCCAAAGCTCTGCCATTTCAACAAAGGCACAGGAGACAGGCAAACAAAAAACCCAAATCGACCATTATGCAGTTTATTTCAGAGTTCAGAATTTACTGTTCAATTTTATAAACAACTTAACTACTTGTATAAGCATAAAGTAATGTATTTAAGAGTGTTGAGAATTGAGTTGATAAATATTAGATATGCAATATAACTGGTTTGACTTTCATGTCTTCCGAAAATCAGGTATTTGTTTCCTAGATAATGCAATGGCATTTGCAACTATCAGCCTATCCAAGAACAAGCCATGAAAGAAACCCAAGTCACCTCCTGTATAAATATAATAAATTGAAAATGAAAAAACAACAAAGCCCCAAAACTCACCTGAAGTCTTCCATAAATTGGAAAATGCATTCTCTTTGTAATCCACAAGGAAAATGGTAGCTTCTTTTGCATTTAGGAGCTACACATCCAATTGAAGCTCCCTTTTTCTTACAGATATTACATTTCTAGAAATAATTTGTTTTGGAAACAGAATATTAACATTTTAAATGCAAGTAAAATTACAGGAATGAAACGAATAGAAAAGTTACAGAAAGTGTAATAAAGAATAGTAGCTAATAGATTAAAACAGTGACAAGACTAATGTGGTTTAGCTCTGTTACAAAGAGTAAACATACGCAGTTATTTCACAGACTTTATGTATTGGTTTATATACATATTGCCTTGTGACATGTATCTATAGTTTATATAGGTATACTAGACATACATATATATAGGCATCTATAAATTATTTACTGTCAGCTTCAAGCTCAGCACAATATTAAGAGGTATTATGAAAGTTTAATTCACTCTTATTTATCTGCAGCTTACCCAAGGAATAAAAATAGTTGCAAACTGTAGAGGCCCAGGGAAGCTGATTTCAGTTGTGGGATGAATTGTAATGGAGCATCCAGGCTGTGATCTCAGAAATGTTCACTAGACTTCAGCCTGAACAAACTGCATGGGACTAAGCTTCTCTTGAGGCTCATCAGAAGCACTGTCTGCTCCCAGGAACTAACAGGTATTTAATGAGCTCCTGTTCTATAACAAACACCCTTGGAAACTTATTTTTCTTGCCTGAATAACAACCCAAGTGGAATAGTATTTTTATTACTGAAACTTCAGAAAAAATTACCAACTCAAACTGCAGCCAGGATGGAAAATCACTGAAACTAAAGCCCACTCCCTTGTGACCCTATAAACAGTGGTCCAAAGTGAGACCCTTGGGGCTCTTGATTCCCAGAAGACAAGGGGCTAACGTGCATGCCTCAAACACTGATAACCACATGGCTCTGGAGCCAACCAGGGACTGCTGGCTGTAACACACAAGAACTGTTGGTGATAACCAAGGACTATTGGTATTAAAAGAACAAGATTTGACTGCAGTAGAGGGCCAGGCAGAGATTCATTTTGCTGTTAAGAAAGAACCACAGCACAAGCACAGGAATGTGAGGCAGGAAGCGGGCATGGGCTATAGGGTAGGACTGAGACCCCCAAGGGCCTCCAACCCATTTACAGAAAAGCCTGAAAAAACAGACTGCTCAGGATAACTAATTTACATAGAAGGCAAAAAATCTACCTTTGAGGTGGAGAAACCTATGCCCAAAAAGGTAACCCCCACAAAGCCCAGGCCAGTTTCCATGCCAAGTGTGTAATTGACTAATAAAACTTTCTGATCTCCAGTGACCCTCTGACTTCTTTCACTCCCTTTGCCAAAAGAGCATTTACAAATCTTAGGTTCTTCCTTCCCTTTAAGGGTGGATCACTACAATTCTGGCAGGGCTTTTTTTCTTTGTGGCTTCCACAAATCCAATATACTTGTTACTTAAATGTAAAATTCAGGTGCTTGAATGGGCTCAGCACATTGTCCATTGGAGGAAGAAAATAAACCCTACGTGCAGTACTAAGAGCACTTAAAAGTTACCTTTTTCCCTTTGTAAATACCAAAGACTTAATTCTTACCAGTTTTGCAGCTCTATTTACTTCTTTTCTAATATCTGTGATTAAAAATCCATCTACACCTTCATCTTCTTCACCTCTCTGCCAAATGCCACTTGACATCAACTACAAAAACAAATTAAGTATTTTAAAACATCCACCTAACCTAAAAATTTAAAATTACATACATTCTGCCTGTCAAGTAAGAGAGACGTTTAGTCTAAAATAGCTCATATGGAAACATTTTAATGATTAAAAACCTGATATAAAACACATTTTTGTCTGACACAACAATAACCAGTACTGTATAATACTGCAGGGCCCGAGACAGTGTATTTTGCCTTCCTTTCTGAAGTATACAGACTATTCAGATAATTGTCAAACAATTACTTTCAGCATATAAATCTTCAGAGGAAGTAAAATTAAATTAGCTTAGTTAATATGAATGACAATTGTGCTGTGGAGATAATGAAGCACAGTAGGAAGTAACTGTACTGAAGTGTCACCTAAGAGGAAAAGTAATTCGCTTTAGAGGAGATTTGAATAAACACAGAATCAAGTAACTAGGCAAATCAGAAGAGCCTGATGATAATTTAAAGTTAGGCAGCTACATTACAATCTTCAAATAACTGAAGAGTTCCACAACTTGATGTCATCTATATTCTTTACAATCTCATTTTATAATTTCAACATAGCACCATTTAAAATAGTGTTATAAATATTTTACTCAAATAAATGTAAGATTATATACCCAAACCAATTAAATATATTTCTCCAACTGTGAGACATTTGGCAAAGAATAATTAAACTGTCACTAATGTGCCTCTTTGTAGAACTCTTTTCTTATATAACATACACTATATTTAAGTAAAATCACACAGCTTTGCTCATTTTTAAAAGAAGTAGAGACAAAAAAATGTAAAAGATATTGTGATGAGCTTCCTGCAGTTAAAATAGCTGATAAGTTCTAAGGCTCAGTATTGCATGCATACCTTTTCCTAGCTGTTCATCAGGACAGGACTATTTCTTATCATTTGATATGGCCTTATACAGGAGACAAAATTACCACTAACATGGTATAATGGCCTCTATTCCCTCACAACTGCTTAAAATTCATTTAAAAACAAACATTTCTATCTTTATGTAACTTCAGAAAATCTCCCCTCCTTAGTTTTTAAGGGATTCATTATCCAAACTATTAAACCATCTACAATTAACACACTCCAAAGAACTTGTTGAGAAAATGTACTCCCTACATTACTTCATACTCAACACTCATTTTAAAATTGGGGAGAGCAATTCATATGGTATTTATTAATAAACAAAAGATTTATCCTAAAGACCTGCTAACATTTAGAGGTAGTTTAAGTATACCTTTACGAATATGAATCTTGGAAAACGTTGAGAGTGATAACAAAAGCTGCAGGTTATAGCCACAGCTTTGTTTAAATTACAAACTTCTACTAATTGGTGAAAATGTATTAATATGATCAACAGAGTATGTATAACTTAACTGAAAATTAGGATTAAAGTGTAACAACATGCTGTGTAATGTCAGAAAATAACTCACAGCCTTAGTAAGAACCATTGAGGAATGAGAAAAAAACCTTTTCTGTACTTTTTCCACACTGGGTGGAATTTTCACATTTCAAGTTTCAAAACTACATTTTTCTTATAGGAGAGAATATGTAGGTGCAAATTGTTCCCTTTTGTCTTAACATGTACCTTCACCACTATCTGCTATGAGAGGTTGGGAGAATTAACGAATTCTTTTAAATGGACCATGAACAAAATTTAGCTTTGAATAAAGGCTTGTTGGGATTTACTTGTTTCATCTGCTGCACCTGACAAGTACAAGCCTCCAAGCCTATGAGTTAAAGCACACATTTTAAGCTTTACAACAACAAAATTGTTACAACAACTGGACAGGTTATTAGCATTAAATGCTTGTAGCACCTTTCCTTCAGATAAAGCAGAGAACTCCAAGATTAATACCATACACTTACCAGACAGTAATAATGAACAGTGAGATTGTATTCTACATAGGTTCTTTTTTCTCCATACTTTTCAGGACAGTCATCTGTCCGTCCACAGAGAGCACAGACTAAAATATAGAAACATGTTTATAACCACAGTGAGTGTACTGGAATTGTACTATGGATCAGCTACAGAGCAGTAGCTTTCACCTCTTAATCACACACATCTTCAAGTAGATTACTGGATAAAGGACAGTAGATATCCCTTCCCTTAATGTTGAACTTTATAAGGCATACAGAAGAATGTACTATTTGTTCCTCTTCTGGTTACTAGAAAGAAAATACTTCATCAGCCTGCTCATTCAGGAGAGGTCAATCAGCCAAGCTAAATTCACAAGCAGACTGTGCTCCCAGTGGAAATATTCTTCTCAAAACACTTAAAGAGTGGCCAACAATGTCCAGGTGCATGTGAAAGGTCATTTAGTTGTGTTTAGTACTATACATAAAGTCATTCCCATATTAGAATCCATGAATCAACCATTTCTTTGTCTCTCTGTGGGATAATCTTGGTGCCAAGACATTTGCTACCACAGCTTTTAAAAACATTTTGCACCTTGAGACAACACTGCATTCAACTAAAACCTTGAGGATTTTCCACTTACTGAAGTTTCTAGCCCCCATCATTGTTCCATGGACTTTTAACAGCTTCCCTTTAATTCCCAGTAGATGTATAAAATACATTTACAGTATTCTAAGATTAAGAACAGTCATAGTAGTAACAAGACTATTCACAGCCTAAGAAGGTCTCAAATGGTACACCTCAAACACAGCTCTGTGTGATTTGGCCGCTAAATTCACAAGGTTTCTTTCTTAAAACATCTGCAGAAGATACTATTTTAAAACAGAAATAACTTGCAGACTTCCTTGGGTTTGATTGCAGTAATTAGACCTTTTCATTTCTGGGGTCAAGTGGCAGTTCCAGCACAATGTCACAGAATGGTTAGGGCTGGAAGTGACCTCTGGAGATCATCTGGTCCAGCCCCCTGCAATGCAGGGCCATCTAGGGCAGGTGACACAAGACCTTGTACAGGTGGGTTTTGGATGTCTCCAGAGAGGTGAGTCCACGACCTCTCTGGGCAGCCTATTCCAGTGCTCTGCCACCCTCAAAGTAAAGAAGCTCTTCTTTATGTTGAGGGGAAACTTTTGTGTTTTAGTTCAGAACCACTGCCCCTCATCCTGTCACTGGGCACCACTGAAGAGTCTGGCACTCTTGGCAACTGCCTCTGAGATATTTATATGCCTTAATGAGATTCCCTCTCTGTCTTCTCCTCCCCAGACTAAACAGGTCTAGCTCCCACAGTGTCTCCTCATAAAAGATGCTCCCAAATCATCTCTATGGCCTCTGCTGAACGCTCTCAGGAGCTTCTTGTCTTTCCTGTACTGAAGAGCCTCAAACTGGATGCAGTAATTTGATTACTGGAAACTCACCTGCTCTTTGAGCCCAAATAAAACAAACTATAACTAGCATTATATATGCAGATAAGGTAATGCTGAAATGATTTGATATAAACTTTACTCACATGTGCTTTGAGCATCAAAATTATTCATTTTACTCATCTTGAGTTCTTCTGGCTGTATGTCATGCAAAAGAAACAAGGTATTAAATACATTCAGTGCATTAACAAACATTATACACCTCTTTCATGTTTTATTTAAAACTGCAAAAAAGTGCATAAACTCTAAAAGTGAAATTATGATAAAAGAATATTATAACTCAACTGTTATTGTGAGAGATAGGGGTTCAGAAAGCAGGATGCAATCGCCCAGAAAAAAAATCCATAGACCAATGAGAGATATAGCAACTTTTACCTATGTCCCCAAAATAATAAACAATACCTTTTCAGAAGAGAAAATAAAGTCCAATGCAACAGTTAGTTATCTACAAACTTAATTATACAGAGGAGTTCTTACTTATTTTAAGCAACAGAAACAGTGGTCTACAGATAACCTAGAAAACAGCTCTGACTTTTGCTCAAATAAAGATTGTACTAATGCAAAGAACTTGGAAACAAAAATTAACAGTGTAGCGATGTGAGTATGAATATGGTCTCCACTGTCTGGAGAAAATTCAGGATCCTAATCAAGAAATCCTGATCCAGATAAAGAAAAACAAAGGAAAAAGAAAAAAACCCCAAAACCACAAACAAACCAAAAAAAGTGAGGAATCCAAAACTGGGACATGCATACAAGGGAATTTACACCATGTAGGGCAATGTATTTTACAAGCTGAAGTGGAAAGTAATTTATTTAGAAACAATAAAATTTGCATTGATCTAACTTGCATTCCTTTCAAACATCATGTGAGCTGCCCTTTACTGTGTGCCACACCATGCGTCCTATACTAGCCCACCTTGGGAAAAAAAACCCCAAACCTAAGCAACTCAAACCAAATAATTCCTAGTTACATCACCACAGCACCATGATGATTACTCTTTCTCAGAACCCTTCTAGGAACACCTCTGTAGATCTTTTCCTTAGGAAGCTTGCCTTCCCTTAGGAAGCTGAAGAAAGCACTACAGAAAATGGTCTAAAAGGAAAACAAACCAAAAAGCACCACCACTAAATTAGATGAAAAGGTTCCAAAAGACACACCACACTGGCACATTAGATATTTTCCCAGAAATACACTTCCCTTTTTCTACGGGAAAAAGGAATAACTATACTCAATCAGGGACAGAAGAAGCAAAACACAAGCACAGAACTCGCACACATTCCCTTTCTTCAGGATTTCCCCACGATGGTCACTGTCGAGTTTCACCGTTCTCAAGCTCCTGCGGTAATACAAAGAAACTACCTACACATGGCCACACGAGCCGAGAACTTTTTCGTAAAAAGCCCTACAGGTGGACAAAGCACGTATGTGGCTGGAAACAAGAATACCACCTTCCCATCTTTCCTTGGCTCCAGCAAAACAGAAAGAAAAAAGAAATCGCTACACCATCCCCACCTCCAATTCCCTCTATTTTTCCCAAATTCTTTCAGGTAAGTTCTGATTTACAAGTTAAAAGATACGCGGACCAACCATTGAGGTCCCCTGCATAAGTCCTCTGGGGCTTTTCACAGGAACAAAGCCATTCCGCACCAGTATGTTTGCACGACAGGAACGACCACATTATCGCCCAGTGTCTAGAAAACCGGTATAAATAAAATGTATCTACTTTGCCTAAACAGGCTAGAAAAGTCCTCAGAGTGGGTATTTAGATTTTTCTAAATTCTGTAGTTTTTTTACTGCTCCATAACGTAAGGCGTTTCAAGAGTCTTTTAACTACAGGCTGAAAAACAAACAAACAAAAGCCAGCCCCAAGAGGCACGGTACCAGGCACAGGCTTTCCCCAGCACGGGAACAAAGGAACTCCCCGAAACCATCCGTGCACCCTGTGTGCCCTGAATTTCCACACGGTGGGACCTCCAGGTCACCCCGCGGTGCCTCCCCGGCGCCGCATCCCGAGAAAGCCCCGTCCCCCGGCGTCCAGCCGCGGGAGCGCTCCGGGCACGTCCCGAGCAGCCGAGGATGGGGGCTCAGCCCCGCAGACTCAGCCGCCACCCCCGCCCGGCACAAGGGCCACGGCACCTCCCGTGTGGGACACCCGCCCGCTCCCCTCCCGTGCCGCACTCCGCGTCTCCCCGGGCCGGGCGGCGCTGGCCCCCCCGTGTCGCGGAGCCCGGAGGGCAGCCCCCA
>VXBU01013101.1:115258-176278 GCA_013400315.1 Bombycilla garrulus | reverse complement strand
GAGCGAGCCGAGCTCTGCTAACCGACGGCCGATTCAAACCCCAACATCCGCCCCCTGCCGGAAGCCCGGCGCGGCCCGCCCCGCCCGGCGACCCGGAACACCAGGCAGCCGGCCCACAAGCCCCTTTTGGAGGATTTACTTAAGGAAACAGTCGCAGTTTTTGTAAGAAGTCCACTAAAGTTTGGTTTTTCTGGTTTTTTTTTTTTGGTTTTTTTTTTGTTTTTTCCTCCTCTGTCTTCTGCAGCTTGTTCTCAAGGGGCCTAAGCTGCCACAGTGTAAGGGCGTGCAGACCCTTTCCCCCCCCTTAGCTGTAATGAAATGGAGTTCCTCAGTGAAGCTCAGTATTTGATGATTGTGCTGATGTTTTTCCATTGGTGGTGCACTGTGTCCCAAGGGAGTTCATTCCAGCAGCTTTGGGATGTGGCGAGTGCTGCTTCCCTTTCCCTGTCCAGCCGGGCTGGAGCGCGACGGTCCCGAGCTCCGTGCGCTGGGAATGGTGAGGGGCTGTCAGCTCAGCGCCATCCACCGCACACCATCGACAGCGGCTCTCTCCACTCCTCCCCGCCCTGCCCCGGCTGCTCTCTCCAGTACCTGCTCCAGACCTTTATTCCCCCTGGTAACTGGGCTGTTGAGCCCGGAGTCTCTGCAGACCCCCAAGCTGAATCCCAGATCACTAGCGGCACACAGAGACGGAACAGAAAGCTTATCTGGAATCGGCGTTGGTTAGGCAGCTGTGGTGGCCTGCAGGTTGTTTTCACACAGCTGGCCCCATTGTCCCACTGCCTCTGTTTTCGTGTGCTTGTTCACCTGTAATGTACCTTCATCACACCCGTTCCCCTAAACATCCCGTAACGCATTTTGTGCAATCGTATAAATACTCGAAAATACCCCATAATGACTTTGTTCTTTCTTGACAAATATGTGATCATCTTTCCCCCCTCATCAGTTAGAAGGTTCCAGTTTAGTCTCCAAGGGACGGAATGTTTCCTTCAATGGCCTGCCAGAGAGCTGGTCTTTGTTACCTCCTGGGTTTGTGTATCTGGGGCTTACCTACTTCTGTGTGTCGCCCAAGTCTTGCATGTTAAACAGCTGTTAATCCTTCCTGTCTGTACTTCTGAAAAGAAAAGAAGGAATGGATGTGAAACAGGGTGAAAGGTAGAGAGAGACAATTCTAGGTAATTATTTTCTTCCTAATATATATATATAACAAATTATGATGATTTTCCTAAATGTACCTCAGTATGGTGGGTGTCCCATTTTATCCAATAACTGACTGATGATCTACCTGCTATCCAGCACAGCTTCCATTCTCCTACATGGATTCAAATGCACATTCTCAAGAAGTGTAGAGTATCATTCTTGTCCATACCCTGTATGGCTTGCTGACTATTTGAATATATAAAAGGAATTGTCACACTACCAATGGAAATGATAAATCTTAATGTTGTCTTATGAGAGTCTGAGCCCAGTCTGCCACATTCTGCATATATCTGTCTCAAGTAATGGTCTACAGAATAAAGGATATTATTATTATACTACCTCCATCTTTTGTAATATGTAACACTATTTCTGGTATATATTACAGAATATGTACAGTTATGTATGCTGTATGATTCCAAATACAGAATATTTCATTTTGGTTCAGCTGTTAAGTTCTGTTAGAGTTATGAAAATTATTATAATTATTGTTGCTATGATTGTCATTATTCTCAGTCAGAAAAAAAAACTGAACCTTTTTTTGTTTTTTCAGTCTTTATCAGTCATTCGGGTAGTCCTACCCATAAGGGAGAACAGCTTTAAAGGAAGAATTAACATTTGAATGTATCTGTGTGTTCTCCTGGGTTTTATGGACTTTTTGTTTGTTTTGTTTAATTTAATGAGACAGCCTCAACTATTTATCTATGTTTACGTAAAACTCTGACAAGCACTGCATCCTCTAAACATCTGAAGTATGGTAAGCTGTCTAAAACTCAAAACCACATATGGAAATGCTTACTAGTCATATCATAGCTTATAAAGTTTTTAGGACTTAACCATGATGGCAACATGTTATACTCGATTTACATGGTTATATAATAATAAAATTAACATAACTAAATAAAGTCCTAATTCTTTAATTGTTTTTAAGATATGTACAGGTTACATTAAAATATGTATGTTTTAAATCATGGACTGTCTTATTCTTTTGTTCTCACATAACCCTTTAAAAAGCACTAGCTTACTGTTTACCACAAAACACAAGTGCTTTTTTTCCTAGTTCTCTGCTATTATATTTTCTGTTTCTTGTTTGAATGTTTGATCTGAAATCACTTCTGACTGTTCTTGGTGTCTTTTAAACTCAAACACACAACCTCTTGGCAGCAGGAATTTCCTCACAAAAACAGCAGTTTCAGGTCTCCTGGTCCTGGGTTGCTCAGAGAACAGGCAGGTGTGTGAGTAGCAGTGGTTGGGGTGATATTTCTCCTGCTGTGAGACAGTGGGGCTTCACCCCGCAGAAATCATCTGCTGCCTGCATTGCTGTGTTCACAGGGTCAGGACCTTGATGGCCCTCTATAAAGGCAACAACACTGCTCCATTCTTCGGCTTTTCACATGGGACATAGGCAAAATTGCTTACAATTTTTCCTCCCCAAGCTAAAAGTATAAATAGGTCTATTTTGTGTATCTTGACACTTGCAAGAACCAAGGTGAGGGGAAACAAGTGCATTTATTGAGTGAAAGTGATTGCACACACCATATCAGTTACCCTTCCTGAAGCTGACAAAGCACTTTATCTTTCTACGTGTGATGACCAGCTATAGTTTATGTATCTCTGTTTTTTTACTTGATAGTTTGTTGAGATTTTTAGGTTCAGTAAAAAAAAAAACGTAAAATTTTTTCCTTTTTCGTCCTATGTAGAAAACTTTCAGTTCCTCCAAATCCAACTAGACTGTAGATGTGAATGTGCTGTTTTACTTCAATAGTTCATGTTGTTCTTTATGTTTGAAAGCTGTATTTAAATATCAGCTAATACTTGCCTTGCAGAAAGCATTTTGTAGAGTAGAATGTGGGTTATGCTGAGGAAATACTTTTGATTCAGAGACTTATAAAATATTCCAAAAGAAAATTGTATCCATTTTTGCACAGTAAGTAGCTTTAGGGAAAATAGTTAGTTGGGAAAATGTTTTGAAATTCTACTGCCACTTAGTTTTCTGAATGTTGATGCCTTCCAGTGTTTCTTAAACCTTTAAAATAGGTTAATGTTTCTTGAGATGTTTGTTTGAGCATACAAATATTTAACATAATTTGTGAGATTAGTAGCCTTGCTTATGAAATTCCTAATCCACCTTAGGCAAGAATCTTACTTATAAAGGTAAAATAGAATAGAAAACATTTTCTTTGAGCATTTAAATAAATATTTATTTTAAATGTAGACAGGGCTTATTCCTTTAAGGGCTGGTATTTTCTGTTTAATTTATTGTGGAAATCTTATAGATTTTATAACTAAGCAGAAGTGAGCAAACTTAGCTGAAATCTGCTCAACCAATGTTTTTCAGTTGGATAGACTGTAGGCAGCTTATTTGTCCAGTAATGATTTAAAAAGAGTGGAGCAAAACAGTTTACCTTAATCAATCCAAGAAGATTCAGATGAGAGAGCAGTCAGTGGACAAAGAAATCAGACAAAATTCAAACCTTGAAATCATTTAAAAGTGCATGTTAGAAGATTTTTTTTTTAATTGGAAGGTTTCTGTCTTTTCTCCCCTTAGCATGTTACCTCTGCCACAGTCTTATGGACCACCATTCTGAAGAGGTGATTAGTACTAGTTTTTCTTTCTTAATAGTCTAGGGCTTATGCTGCTCTTCCATGAAAATGTCAGAAAGAGACCCAGATTTTGGAAAGCCTGGAAGCATATGGAAACATACCGCTGAATTGTCATTGAGAACTGACCATCATTCAGAGTTGACTCTAAATTCCTTTCACCTAATAGCCAGTCAGTCCTATCTTCTATTCCTTTCATAATGATGTCCTGAATATCATTCACAATTTTTTACAGATACAAGGATGAATCTGAAAAGGAATCTGCCCTTACAAGAATGAGTTGTTGGATTTTTAAAAAATACATTTTTTTTAAGACCTTTGTGTTTAACTGTGGCAATCAAGATGCTAATTTTGCTTTCTCAGGCAATGGTGAATCATCCTTCAGTGCACCCTGCAAACATTTTGTTTTCATCAAACCCAGACAAGACAGAAATACAAGTCCACTCCCACATGAATCCACTGGTGTACCCTAAGGGTGTAATTGTCCTGTACAGCACAAATACCTTTGAATTACATATGAATGAAGATCCCAGCTCCAAGATCCAGAGTGTCTGTTTGCAACTTTGTTGATTTGTAACAATTAATCTCTTTTAAAAAGATTTAAATGCTAATATAGGAATTTCACCACAAAAGCTTAGTAATGGAGTCTGACAAAAGCAGAATAAAAACGGTGATGGCCTCAGTGATTGCCCTGCTGACGTATTTTACTTAAGTATGTATGGGGTTTGTGTGGCCAGGTTTTGGGGGCTGGGGTTGGCTACAAGGGTGACTTCTGTAAGAAGCTGTCAGAAGTTTCCCCATGTTGTGCAGAGCCAATGCCAGCCAGCTCCAGGATGGACCTGCTGCTGGCCAAGGCTGAGTCCATCAGCCACGGCAGTAACACCTCTGTGATAACATATTTAGGAAGGAAAAAAAAGCTATTGCACTGATGTATCTCATCTCTGCAGCCAGAGAAGCAGAGTGAGAAAATGTGAGAACAACGCTGCAGACACTTGAGATCAGTGGAGAAGGTGGGACAAGAGGTGCTCCAGTGCCAGAGCTGAGATTCCCCGGCAGCTCATAGTGAAGACTACAGCGAGTCAGGCTGTGCTCCTGCAGCCCATGGAGGATGGCAGCAATGCAGCCCACGGAGGAGACTCACACTGGAGCTGGTAGATGCCCAAGAGAAGACTGTGAATCCTTTGGAAGCCTGCACTTCAGACCTGTGGAGGGAGTGTTGCCAGTTTTAGGAGCTCTCCAAACACAGGCACAGCCTAGTTTAGAAAGGAGACATTGTTTATTCTGTGCAGGATGTGAGCTGGAGGTTTCCACAAATCAATCACACTATCAAAACTTCTAACTATTTATATATTTTACCAAACAAAGGCATTAATATTTCTTTGGTATCAATTACATGGTTCTTTTATTAATTAATATTCTGTCTTCTACTGGTTAATGATTCTCTTGCTTCTCATGTTAATTAGTCCACATACTCAGTCTTTGTCTTGAGTCGGTGAGTTTCCTGGATTGGTGGTCTGTGAATTGGTGGCTGCAGATTTCCCCATTCTGGAATTACCTTTTACTCAGTTTGAGCTGATTTAGCACAGTTGCTGAGTTGGTTTTATTTGTTTCATCCTTATCTTGGATGTTCTGCCAAATGTCCTTGTGCCCCATAAATTATACATTCTGTGTGGTTTACCCTTCTTCCCAAATTTTGTTTAACCTTCCCTTTAGGTCTGAGATCATTAGAGCATGTCAAGCCCTAAACCTTAACAACTCGAATAAGTAATTTGCCTTTCTAACACCTGGACATCACTTAGAGTTTGCTTGTTAGCTGCTATCTGTTTCACAGATTAAATCTTTGTGGTTGATTAGGCTTGAAAATATACAAAGATCAAATATCAAAGAACAGCCTTTCTTAGGAAAATTTTTACATATTCCACCTTTTGTAAGAGTAAGGCAGGACCCTGTTTCATTCCCTGTAACTCTCTGGGCAAATTCTTAACTTTTTTTTGTGACTCTTGAGATGTCAGCATCAAGAGGAGCCCACGCTGGAGCAGGTTTCCTGTTAGGACTTGTGACCCTGTGAGGGATCCATGCTGGAGCAGGCTGTTCTTGAAGGAGCTCACCCCGTGGGAAGGTACCCACGTTTGAGCAGCTCATGAAGAACTGTAGCCTGTGGGAAGGACTCACGCTGGAGGAGTTTGTGGAGAACTGTTTCCTGTGGGAGAAGCCCCATGCTAGAGCAGGGGAAGGACTCCTCTCCCTGAGCAGTGGCAGGAACTGACTGAAACCCCTATTCCCTGTGTCCCTGGGCCATGGCAGGGAGTATGAGGCAGGGGGAGATAGAACCCTGAGGAGGGAGGGACGGCAGGGGCGAAGGTGTTTTTAAGATTAGTTTTATTCTCATTATCCTTCTCTGCTTCTGATTTGTAATAAATTCATTTAATATTCCCAGACCAAGTCTGTTATGCCTGTGACGGTGTTTGGTGAGTGATCTTGCCCTATCCTTGTCTCAACTCACGAAACTTTTATCATAAATTTTTCCCCTCCCCTGTCCTGTTGCAATGGGGAGTAGAGTGAGAGAGCAGCTTTGGTGGGAACCTGGCGTGCAGCCAGGGGCAACCCACGAGTAAAAAGCAGAAAGGTATCAAGCAGATCATGATACCTACATTTTGTTTGCTGCAATTAAGAGTTTGGGGGGAGGAAAGACCTATGCACTGCTCTTATGAAGTTCGTGGACAGATGTAAGGAAAATACTAGATGAAGTAAAAACAGTCGAGGAAGCATAAGTTGCTGGTGACAAATGAGTCTGAGTCCTGATTTTTGTATTTGTTACCAGTGATTTCTTTTGTTTTTACAAAGAAAGGAAATTTGATCATAAACCTCTCTATTACTTCTTCTCAAGTGCTGAGATGAGGTTAAATTCGCAGCTCTGAAATGGCTAGACAATCTGAAATCTTGATGGTTTTAATGATGATGATATATTCTGCACCTGACTTAAGCTGTGGTGCCCTTACATAAGTGTTCTGTGTTTATTTCGCTATCCTCCACAAATTCTTCCTCTTGAGGAAGACTTGCTTTGGAGAACAGAAAAAAGTTTAGATTGAGATGTTGTCTCATAGGTGTTATCTCATTGCAGAAATTTAGAGCTAAAATTCACTACCACAATCCATGATTATCCAGACTTCTCACGTTCTGCAAATTGCCCAGGATCTGAAAATTGGCTAGACAAAAGATTAAAAATAGCAGGTGATTATTTAATTCCTGGAATACATTCTTTTATTGAATGACTATCAAGGGAAATCAGCCTTTATTCTTTTTAAAAGTACAAACAGTTACAAATAAAGAATTTTATTATAAAATAGATAGTTTTAAAACTAGAGGCATGGAAAATTATTCCTATTAAAAAGTCTGTTCAGACATTTTTCTTTTTTCTAAGGTATAATTGTAATAGGAGAAGAAGGTTCTAATATGCAGCTATAAGACCACAGTATTAGAAATGTGCGCTTGGGATCATCTCTATGGTATAATTTAAAAGGGAAATAGAAAAGTGCCAGTACCTGTAGCTGGTATTTTTTAATAATTACAACTCTGCTGCATCACTTACAATGAAAAATACAGTTACTGTATTTGTTTCAAATACCGCATTTATTTTGTTGATCCACATCTTATTTATGAATACCAAAATATTAATCAGATGCTGTAGGAGATGTAATATATCCTAACTAGCTAGTAAGACTAGTTGGTTAGGATATATTACACTAGTTGTGTGTAATATATTCTAATACTATCCTAATTGACTGGTGTCTTACTAGACTGCAATCAGCACTTATTAAGACCTGAAGTCACCCTGTATCTCCATTACTTGAAAATTTGAAAAGAAGAACTTGTCCTCTAAATTTTTTGTTTTAGTTATCATATCTGAGAGATAACTATACTGTGAAATTCCAGCATTTTTAAACTGGCTAGCTATGGAGTCATTCTCAATTGTCTAGGGAATTATTTAAAGATGCTGTGTTCATCCCTAGGTGTTGATAAGGACAGCATGTAGAATACTTACACTTTGCCCTGGAAGCAGTGTACTGAACACTGAACATGATGGCTTGGGAGAACAAGTGTTAGTAGCTAAGAATTTCTTCAATCCTGTGATTTTGCAGTAGTACTCTTGTCAAAGAGAAGATAGTTTTGAGTGGGATGGAGTTTAGCTGTAGAAATTCTGTGAATCAACAGTGGTTGACTAAAACCAGCAGAAGGGAAGTAAGCTTCTTTATTGACATGTACCATTTATACTGCTTTTAGGAGAGCACTGTGTTTGCCAAGTTTACTTCCTCTAAATAATCTCTGGATAATTTCACCAGTGAATGCTTTCAACATTCAAATTTTAGCTCTGAAAGCCCATTTTACTACGGTGTTAATCCCCTACTCAGCTTCATAGCTCTTTTGGCTGTGCAGACTGTGACTGACAAGGCAGTGTTAATCACCTCAAGCTAGAGTTGAACTCCAATCATACTGCTTATGGAATGATGTTTATTCCTATCAGTAGTTGATATTTTCCTCATAGCTGAGGACCAGTTCAAAGTTTATTGATAGCTTTCCAAATTATTAATTGGGAAGAATGTTATGTATTTGACTTTACATAGACTGGAACAGTGACATTCTTGTTGACTTTTCATGGAAACTCTGGAGAGGAATACTGTGTCTCATTTCTGAGGTCTGCTATATTGCTTGAATTTACAAGTATTGTTGTAAAAACAAAATATTGAAAAATTTTGAAAAATTACAGTTTTTGAAAAATTGCAGTTATTGCCTTGGAGACTTGACCTGTTGTGTGGTTTTGTTTCTTTGTTTGTTTTGGGGTTTTTGTGTGATTTTTTGTTTGCCTTTTTTTTTAAATTTTATGGAATAGTCTAGATCATCAGTGAGTTGCAGTGGAGATTTCTTCACGCCATGCTTCCACTTCAATTAAATAGAAAATTGTGAGGGCTGAGTAAGCAGAGCAGGTTTGGGGTCTGATTCTTTATATTGTCTTAGCAATCTGAAAACATGGTTACTTGTAATGGGTAAGGTAGTAAGGGGGTGGCAGCTTCCCTCCTCTAAGTTATGAAAAGGGAAAATACCATTTCATTTAATTCAATTTCATTTCATTCAGAATGTCAGCCACCAGTAGTCTACTGGTAATCTGAGGCAAAGATATACAACGAGAAAAGTTGCCTCAGTCATCCTGGTTCTCTGAGGGACAACCTTGTGGCTGGGGAAGCTGAAACTCTCATCCGTATTCTGCCACTGGCCAAAATTGTCTCATTTCCCTCTATCTCAGCCTCCTAAGCTATAGTGTATGAAAAATAATGTGACTTTCTTTGCAGAATATTTAGAGCACTGTTCTTGCAAGAGATGTGGGCTAATTTTCTTGATTGTTGTTTTCTGTTGTTGTTTCTTGACTTGTAACAAATTAAAATGAAAGTTTGGAATTGATTTCTCAACTGAATCAGTTGCAAGTGAAAAATTACAGAAAATTACCACTAGATGGAGTCAATGATTTTCTAAATTATTCTTCATAGCTCAGTATAATAGAGTTGCAAAATTATTATGATCACTGAGTTAAGTGGAATATGATAATTTAAGTAGCTCACCTGTATCCTGTTATAATTGCATTATCTGTTCTTTGAGCTTTACAATTCTGTGATTTTTTCACTTCATGTAAAAAGATTTTTTACAATTTGATGCTGAATAACAATATCTTAATAGAATTCTTTATCAGACTTGCAACATCCTGTATCAGTGCTCACTTTCCTGTTGTCTCTAAGCTCTTCTTCTGTCTCTCCTCAATCCTATCATTTCACAGGGTAAGATCAATTCTAGTGGTTTCTTCCTTTTTATTAATTAGAAATTGATAAGTAGGGTGAATTACCAGACATAATTTTTAGTTCATGGTCAACTAAAAGCCTGTTATGCATTGTTCTGAAAAGCAGCTTGGATGTCATCAACAATCATGAAATGCCTGTTGTTGAGAGTAAGCTGTGCTATATTTACAAGCACAAAGATTATTCTGTTCGGACCTGCAAACTTCACCCTAGACCAGGATTATTGCAATCTTTTTTTCATGTTTCATTAACTAGTACAGTCTAGCTTCCTTATCTGAAGATAGCTAGCCAGTAAAAAATGTAATTTACTTCTATTCTGTAAAACAGAACTAGTTTTCACTCAAGAGTTGTTGAGATGTTCCAGCTTTCTTACTGTTACTTATGTGTCATCTTTCTTGCTTATTACTAATGAATTATCTATGAAATTGTGCAGGATACACAACCATTCTCAACTTCATTCTTCTGATGATTTTGACCTGCAGACAGACTTATTGTGGTTGTCTTTTGTACAAAATGAAAAAAGGACGTAAGTTTTCCTTTCAATATTGGACTACTAGTAACAGGCAGATTTTTAGTAATTTGTTGAAGAAACAATTTATTGCAAAACAAATACATGACAGTACTTAATAGGAACTCTTTCACCTCTTAGTGAATATGATCACTAGTTCAGAACTCTTTTGCCAGCACTGAACCTTATCTAATACAGCTCTTACCTTATTTTGTCTCTTTCGATAACAGCAAGGAAAAAAGTAATGCAAATAAAAATTTCACATTACAATTAATGTTTTGTTACTATAAAATTAGTTAATGCCTTCAGTATATTACTTTTACCCAACTTCCAAGAATATTAATTTATACTGATAAAGGAAAAATTAATGATACTGAAAATAGAAGATAAAAATGTTGCATAATACATAGCAAGCCCCCACACAAACAGAAAGGTATGTGTTATTTAAATACTATAGGAAAAACAATGAGAAAAGCATGACTTTAAAGTCTATTGCTGGCTGTAAAAATATTAAAAATGGAAGTTTTAAAGAACGTAGATAGTTTAAAATTTTTTAAATTATCCTCATCATAAAGGGATGCTGAAAAGAAATGAAAAGATTTATCTGAATCCCTTGCTTGCTTTTTAGCATCTTGAGTTTCATGAAAAACATAGAACTGATGAGGAAGAAAAGAAAAACAGACTTTTTAAATTCCAAACCTGTGCTTTGTTATTTTTCTAAAACCTGACAGATATTCAAACCCATCTATAGATAGCTTTTTCTATTCATGTTGCTGAAAGTAGGACTGAGAATTTATCTAAATTTTGCTAATTGTTTTTCATAGAATCGTAGAATATCCTGAGTGGAAATGGACCTACAAGGATCATTGAGTCCAACTCCTGGCCCTGCACAGGACAGCCCCAAGACCGTGTTCCTGAGAGCACTGTTCAAACTCTTCTTGAACTCTGCCAGCTGGTGCTCCCTGGGGAGCCTTTTCCAGTGCCCAGCCTTCTTCTGGGGGAAGAACCCTTTTCTAATATCCAACCTAAACCTCCCCTAATAGAGCTTGAGGCCATTCCCTCATGTCCTGTCACTGGTCACCACACAGAGATCAGTGCCTGCCCCTCCTCTTCTCATAAGGAAATTGTAGCTGCAGTGAGATCTCCCCTCAGTTCACTCTTCCCCAGGCTGAACAGACCAAGAGACCTCATCTGCTCCTCATATGGCTTCCCCTCCAGGCCCTTCACCATCTCTGCTGCCCTCCTTTGGACACTTTCTAACAGCTTTGCATCCTTCTTATTTTGCAGCACCCAAAACTGTCCTAAGGATTCAAGGTGCCACCTCAGTGCAGAGCAGAGTGGGACAATCCCCTCCCTTGCCAGGCTGTGGTGCGGGGCCTGATGCACCCCAGGACAGGGTTTGCCCTCCTGGCTGCCAGGGCACTGCTGGCTCAGATTAATTTTTGGTTAAGTATTGTCAAAACTACAATTATTTTACAGACTAAATTCATGTTCTTTTAATCAACTACTGCTGCAGGGCTATAAGCTTAAAAATACAAAGTATAGTTTCTTCCATACAATGTAGCAAAGACTTTAATAGTTAGTGGTATCTTTTCACGTCTAAACAAGTAAAGAGGTTTATAAAACTGTGTTGAATGAAGGACACACACTAACAAATTAAATGGAACACACCATATAACTTAATTTTGTAAAGTTTACAAAGATTATTTTTAAGCCATATGTAGGCTCAGAGTCACCTGTATTGTGCATCTGATGATATAGTCATCTCTTGGAATAATCATTATTCAATCAATTACAGAATTATACTGTATGGATTTGACGTGTTTGTTTTACGCATTCATAGCTGTTATCAAGAACTTTAATGGCTTACTAACCCCCACTTGTGAATAAAGCTTTTTCTTTTGTAAAGCTGGAAGGATGTGGCAGAATAGAAGCAATAAGAGTTTTTACACCTCCTCTTGTCAGTCTGAATGATTCACTAGTCATGGTAGGTTCTATGCTCTATATCAATACAATTAAATAATCAGTACCTGTAAGTTAAATTGCTTCTTACACCCACTAGTAAAAATATGACAATAAAGCTATTCCCGCTATAGTTTTTTTCTCTTTTCATTGAAAGTACTTGCATATAGTTTAGAGACTAGTGCTACAAGACATAAAAAGATACCTAAAACTTCTTCTCTGTAGGTAATAAACTAAACAGAAGAAATGATACATTTCTGTAGAAGTACAGTATATAATTTTTACAGGAACAAGACACTGAGAGATGGTAAAGTATCTTTTGTTTATTTAATTGTAGGCCCTGTAAATGTCATTAGGATTCTAGACAAGTGGTATTTTGGACTTGAAAATCAACTGATGCAGTAGTTATAAAATGAACAGATAAAACGTTTTTGTTTTTTTTTAAAGTGAAGTATTGGTTTAAAACTTAAACTCATTCAGTAGGAAAAAGTGCTTATTTTTTTCTATAAGTTGCCTAGGTAAATCTTCTAACTGCTTGGATCGAGTCTTGACAGCTCAAAAGCTCTACTGAATCTATATAAAACCTGTGGTCCCTATATTAGATTTCCCTTAGAAACACAGGGAGCAGTGGAAATTTCTTATCTAAAATGAAGTTGTTACTAATGTGGTTGCTATAAAGTAAAAAATAACTATGATTAATAAGAGTTAGTGTGTCTGAACTTGTGACTTTCTCAATCTACTCTCAGCTATACTCAGGCGCCATGAGAAGTCCAGCTCCCAGTCTTTTAAATTTTATTTTAACAGTGCCTTAAAGAAACAGTGAGAAAACAGTAAGGTTAATCTCTATGGGTTTATGTTCTACAAAGGTTCGTGCTCTAGTGGTGGCTCTAGCTCTCCAACCTTGGCCTGTCAACAGTTAAAAGACAATTCTTACATTTTGTTGTATTGCAGTAATGAGTACCTAAATAATGTAGTTTTGCCCTTTTGGCACCATCAGCACTGGTTTATGAAATAAAGCATTTCAGGGAAACTAACGTATGAAATGAAGATGCTCAGTCTAGACTCAACATTAGTATTTTGACACTGCATGTGGCATTCAACATGCATGAAAGGTGATTATATACATTATACATTGCCTTTTGGCATTGTCATTTTAATGTAGGGAGGATAGTGAAAATTTTGAAGTGATGCAACTGCCCACAAGTAAGCAAAGGGTAGAAGAGGAAGAATTTCACGATATCTTTTTGTAGTAATGTTTCATTTTGTCTTGTGAACTCTTATACGTAACACCATCACCCTGGAACTTTTTTATTATGAGAAAATAATGAAAGTCTTCTCTAGGGAAAATATTAAATTTTCGCTTTTTGGACATTTTGTCCCTTTGCCAGATGTAGACTGAGCATAAATGGCTAATTAAAAGGCAGATGAGTTTCTGGCTCATTTGGCGGTTTCTCAAGCCTGGGAAGTATGGTGTATGAAGAAGTTACAGAGCAGAGCAATAAATTTTGAGGAATACATCTTGACAGACTTATTTTGTCGGCTTGCAGTGAAATGGACTGCAGACTTCATGTACTGAAATCTGAAAATAAACATAATTTGGCATTTATCCATGAAACATAATAAAGTTGCCTTTATTTTATAGTATAATGCAATGCCATCTTAGACTGCACAATATGTCTTCACTGTGATAGAGTCATAGCAAGAGGGGTGGAAAAACTGGATGTTTTTGGGACAGACAGTGGTGTTAGAATTGATACATTATAGGATGTACTTGGTTGCAGAAAGCTCCTAATTTTGGATGGACATGTAGAGCAAAAGCAGAATTTTGCGCTGATATTAAAACTGGCACTTTTATTAGAGTTCACAGCTAATCTTAAGTGAATAGGGTAGAGTTAACATATCTGATAGATTACTGCTGGAGGATGTCTGTGGAGTAGCCAGATAATGTGGCATGGGTTACACCAAGACTGCAAAGAGCCCCTACTGCCCTGCTCCCCCACATTTTTTGAAGAACAGTTCTGTTATGTGTCTTTTAGCGAAATGTAGGAATCAACCAGCCTGCATCCATGATGCTTTCTGAGACTCTTCCAGGGACCAAGCCATTCTCATGTATGCTGTAGGTCTTCAACATGCCCTGAGTCCATCCTAAGCCCTTCAGGTTCTGTGGAACATCATGCAGACACACATATGCTGAAATGACCTTTGTTCCCCTATAAATGGATGTATGGCATTTTTCTGTAGAAGAGTTCAATGCAGGACTGGTAGAAAGGATCAGAGAAGAGGAGAATGCTAAGAATTTTTGTTCATGTCTATCACAAAAAATACCTGGTAGTATTTCAGAGATGTCTCAGCTGAGTTTATCAGCTCTGCTTCCAGACTGGCATGGAGATTCAGAGGTGACCATAAAAATTGGGATAAAAGGTAAGTAGACTCATGACAAAGTGCGGGATGGCCTGGGGTGCAACAGAGAAGGCTGATGTCTGACTTTCTTTTTTCATTGGTTCTTTTCTTTTTTTTGTGTGTGAGCGTGTGTAGAAAAGTGCTTGTCCCAAAATTGATACTGATGGCTGGCTACCCTTTGACACCCCCTGAGAGAAGTGAGGGAAAAAAATCTGCCCAGTTTGTCAGCTATTACCTTGCAAAATGGCTTAACAGATACAAGTCGTACTTGAAATACTTTCGATTAACCATGACTAATAAAGTCTACGGGGTTGGGTTGGTACAGATATGAGAGATTGTTAAAACAGGTTATGTGGAAATGCTGGCAAAATGTGCTGGAGTGGAGGCTCCAGAGGGCTGGGGCAGGGGGCAGAGACTGTGTGAGGTATGGGGGCAGCTCTATGGTGAGCCATTCAGGCCATGCATAGACAGCTGTGGCAGGCCCTGCCTGCAGGCCTGAGCATACAGTGTCCTTTGGTTTGTGACAACACTGAGTTCCCCCAGCAGGTATGGTACAGCTGGTATGGCTGCTCCAGGCCACCAGGACTAAAACCATGGAAGATATGAGACTGTAATTGATGAATTTTGTGAGTGCTGGGTAAATGGCAGCGAGTATCTGTTTTCTTTCCATAGGCTGATGTCTGTAATGTCCCATTTCCCAGAGTGGCTTGAACTGAATTTTGGTCTTGGGACAGTTTTTTTGAATATTTGTAGTGATTTTTCCAGCATTAGCATAAGCAGCATTTACATCAGAATGTGACTCATATCAATAATTAGATCCTTACTCATACAGCTTAGTGAATACTCTGCTTATAATATTTAAGTCAACTATTTCCTTTCTGAGACAGAAAGAGTACTTTCAAGAGTTCTGCCACATGAATTGTGATTGTGTTTTGTAGCTATTTGAAGTAATTCCTCCATTTTATTTATATATCGGGTATATTTCCCAGTGATTGTCAAACTCAAAGAATATCCTTGTATTTTGTATGTATCTCTTTGTCTTTTTATTTAACTGAACTGTTTATTCAAGACTTAATATAAATGGAAGGATACAAATGAAGTTTTAGCTGGAGTGCTGATTGATGAGTTTTCCAAGAGAAAGACATCAATGGCATTATATATTTTTAAGATGCACAACACTGGTGATATTTATGAACACAAGGTAGGTGTGCATAAATCAGTATGTTTGTGACTTTTTATTGAAGAATCTGAGGTGGGTTGTCATGGTGATTAAAAGCTTCAAAATGCTATTTATTGGTATTAGTTTGCTGGGCATAAGGGCATATTCCTTCGCTACACTGAAACTTTAGTTGCAAAAAGAGTTTCTACCTGTATTGCAAGGGCTGTTCTAGCAGGATAAGTAAATAAATATCCAATGAACACATTAGACTTAATACACTACTTTCTATTTTTGATCCAACAGTTTTTGTTTTGAAGCCATTAAGGAAGTTGTCTTTTAATAGTGTTTGAGCCTATTATAAGGTAGCAGAAAATTGTCAACTTCTCCAAACCTCTCTACCCACCATCAAGGAAAAAAAAAAAGTTCTGGAAACTGGTAGATGAAAGTATTTTCTTCAGATGGAAATGATAGAGAAATTAAAAGCAGCAAATATATTTTGCTGGTATTTGCCTTTACAATAGTATATACTCTATATGAAAAGCTAGAAAAATCCTGGTGCGTTTTAAGTAATTAGAAAAAAAACTTATAGACCAGTTAACCTTGTTAAAAGTAATGTTATTTTCTGCATGAAGTCATTGATGTGTTGCCATTGGAATGGTTGGTTTTTTAACAATTAAATTAATGAAAATGCTGCAACAAATGCTGCATACATACACATCACACACACTCTGAATGAGTAATACAGTTTTCATAACAGACTTGAAGTGATGATTATTAACTAGAATTATATATATTTATATTTAAACTGACACTACAGAATTCTTTTGAGTCTTGACAGATCTGTGGAATATTTAAATGGAGTAATTGTAGTTACCAGACCTCCTGGGATTAACCTGCTGGAAAGAAAGTGACATTTTGCAAAGAGAAAAATGAATTTATAATGTGGAAAAAAGCTAAAAATGATGTTATGGTATGCCTGTTTATAACCATTCAGGAGGAAAATATGTTTATATGAAGTAACTAATACACTGTAGCGATATCCTTCACTTACACTTAATTACAGAGGAGCTTTGCATATATCTTATTGGGTTCTATGTTTCCTGAAATAGAATAACCCATACTGAAAGGAAACTTATCAGATTTTTTTTTTTTTTTTGGTGCATTCATGTTTAGGAGTTCATTCTCTGCTATTTGTGTTTTCACCAGGAATAACTTTACTGAATTCAACATACTCTATGGTAATAAAGAAAAAAGCCATCCAAAAGTGAAAAATACCAACCTCTCCCTCTGTGGCACAAACTACTTTGGATAAATCACATCCTTTCACTAATAACTGTCAGGCATACTCAGATTTTCAATTAGAGTAGTTTTTTCAGCGGTAAACAATGCTGAACTGAACCTTCCTGAACTGAAAAGAATCACAGAATCACCACATAATTAAGTTTGGAAGAGAATTTTTGAAGTCATCTGGCTCCACTCAAAGCAGGACCAACTTAACTAGGTTACTCAGTATCTTGCCTGATTGAGTTTTGAGTGGTGGTGATGCCACAACTTCTCTAGGAAACCCGTTCCACCATTTGGCTATGATGAAAGCATTTTTCCTACAATCTAGCTGAAATTTCCCATATTGCAATTCATGCTACCAATTCTGTAATTGTGCCCCATAGAATGAGTTTGTCTCTGTTCTTCCAGACCCTCCTAGTAAGCAGTCAAAGACAGCAAGAAGATCTCTCCTTGGCTTATTCTTCCTAGGACTGAACAAACCCACCTCTTTCAGCCCCTTCTTGTACACTGTGTGGGCTGGTGGCTAGCTGGTACACACCACCAGTGCCCCCAGAGACGGCTGGTTGCTAAGAGCAGAACTAAAAAAATTCAGGATTAAGGGAAAGGAAGTGGTTTCAGGAGAAGGAAGTGAACGAGACATTAACCATTCCCTTAGGAACTTGTGGAGATCTTAACATCAAGGGTATGTCCAGTGCAACAAATAATGCCATCCATGAGCTGGCAAGGAAAAAGTAAGCCATAAGAACGAACCTATGAAACAGAAATTCAAGAGAAACATGGCATTCATGGATATTCAAGTGACTTTAACCAATGTTCTACCTATGTACTCTGGTATTGCCTACAGCACAAATAAAAGTGGGGCATGGTGAGTGACAACTAAGTCTTACTACATTATAGAATTGTCAGTTAATAATGATTTTTACATCATATATAATAAATACAATATTAAAAATTAATTAAACATATTTATCATATTTTCTCACCATCCTTTTATTAGTCAGGACACAAGGAGTAATTTTCTTCTCCTAAATGCTCCAGGCTAATAAATTGATAATGCAAGGCCAAGATTAGATGAAACATAGGTGAAACACACATGACCTTCCTTTTCTCTTACATGCCATTTAGCAGCAGAAACCTGAAGTTCCTACCATTGCTTTTCCTGTAACTATGGTTATTAGTTAATTTCAACTGCTATTACTAGGAAAAAAAAATGCTGCCACTAGTCTCTATTTTAGCAGCAAAAATGTCTTATTTTTTTTTTCCACAGTAGAATCATTCAGTCTTTGCTGAAAGCTACACTGAAAGCTAATGTCCAGAAATAGTACCTGCCGCTATGCTCTTTAGTTTCTTTCTCCCCTTGACCATACAGCAAAAGAGGATTTTAAAAAAATATATCTAGACTAATAATTGCTGTAATGAACCATGCAACTTGTTAAATAAATGCAAGTATTTCTTTGCAAGACATTTGACCAAGTATTTCTCAAAGTTAACAACATGCAGTTCCAATCACTCAATGACTGCTCCTTCCTTGAGAACTACTCATGGTAAAAGAAGAGCTAATAAAGGGAAAAAATCCCACAAGCATGCAAAGTTCCCTTTAAAACATTTTACACTGTTCTTACACTATCTTGTGTCTTCATCAGAGAAGTGTCACCATCTTGTAGCTGTGCATTAAGCTTAGTGTATAATGAATAGTTCATTCCCGTTCTTAGCTTCTCCTCAGGGGGAGAATTAAATGTGCACTCTTACATGCTGTTTTGGTGCAGTTTTATTTTTTAATTTTTTAGCACATTTTTGCAGAAGGTGCCTGAATTGCAGAAAGTTGTCAGAATGAAGGACTCGGGGGACAGAAAATTATAGAGCAGAACATTATTATGTATCCTAGTAACTATTCTTTTAATCCTGTCTCAGCCTATACAACCACAGAGGTGCAGAAGGAGGAATAAAGGCCTATTACCCTTATTTCTCAAATCTGCATGTGATTCTGCAAAGAGAGGCAAGCATTGAAAGGCTGAACTTCTGTGAGCTCTGCTGGAGAGAGGCATCTTCTCGGTGTGTGGAGGAAGGTAGGTAGTGTCATTCCACCCACAAGCTGGTCTAGTGGTTTTTCTTTTTAGGAGCTACACACAGCAAGGAAAAACCATTTTGGAAAGGGATCTGGACATAAGCCTTTGCTATCCAAGGGATATGTGCTACCTACCAAACAAGAGGTGACAGGTGTGTTTCTGAGTTCCTCTTATTTGAGGCCTCTTTGCACAGATATTAATTCTTCATTTGAGATGAGAACTGGACAGATATTGGAGTCAAAGGGTTGAATGCTGTATAGAGTTCTGCAAAATGTCTGCATGCATAGCACCTATACAGTAGAGAATTTTAATCAAGACTTTTGTCTTTTTCTGTAATTTTTTTCTTTTGGATTGTCATTGTGAAGGAAAGAGAACACTGTAGGAAAACTAAGTAGAATCTTTAGATAAGACTTAAAAAATGTATCCTTTTCCCCACCTTATTCTTTCTTGTTTTGCTGAATATTGGATGAACAAAAATACAAGTGAGAGAGGGAAATATTTCCCTAATATGAATGAGAGAATTACAAAATGAGCATTCAACTTGAAGAGAATGTCAGGGAACAACAGTACCTTATACTGCACTCTGAAAAATTGTAAAAAGTACAAAGGTTCATAACATATTGTAAAGAAAATTCTTTAGAACTTGCTCTGTTATCTTGGAGGTAACAGACACACCATATGCTGTGTCTGGCAGTTGCTATGGCAACTACTTTTAAAATTTAAGCATGGGGAAGCTATTGCCTAAAATCTCCACAACTTGGGGCCAAATCTTGCTTGATGCTGAGTACCAAGGGAGAGTAAAAAAGATAAAAAGGAAATACTAAAATATCTTTCTTGTTGGCTACTAAAATTTTATCTTTAAATCAATACTAAAGGAGATTTCAAGTCATGGACTCCCGAGGAAATTGAAAAAGAGAATGGGATGATTGCAGTATCTTAAATTTAATACCATACAGACTGTTTGCAATTGAAATTAGGAAAAACCCTATTTGTTCATTGAGGCATTTTACATTAAAAATATGATATTTGTATGAAAGTAATCTGTCACTGTTTTATATATTTGAGAACTCTTGCTTAGAAGTCAAAGATTAGTAAATTTTTGAAGGAAATAGATGGGAAGGTAGTAGATCTTCATAAAATGTTTGTGCTTATTAAAACAACAAACGCAGATTTATTTCCAGAAAAGTAGTTTTAAACTTTGAATAACACTTGGACTATCACACCAGCATCCTGCATAATGCAGTTCTAATGCAAAATATGCTTAAAATATCGAATAAGGATGCTGCTAAGGAAAAAGCAGTACAAATAAAATTAAGAAGATAGTGTTTTCTTCACCTAAAGTGGTCTATTAGACCATTGTACAACGAATGCTGTTATAAGTAAGATCAGCACTTCAGTAACTAGATTTCTAGTTTAAACTACATCACAAATTCTATCTTGCCCACATGCATTCTAGAAGGTCTCCTCGAGAGTTTGCAAAGGTGGGACATAATTCAGCCAGAAAATAATACTGGTGTACTGTAGCTCTTTACAAAACTACCCATACAAACTGAACTGGTGGCTTGGAGTCATTCTGTAATGGTCTGGCCCAATGTCACTGAAATTGGTGGTGTTCTCTCTGTAGATGTCCCCAGACTGTGTTTGCCATTCCACTTACCTTATATTAATACTTATTGGATTAATCACTACCAATCATTACCAAGAATATCTGATGTTTTCAGCATACATTAATGTAACACTGGCTTTCTAAAAGTAATTTTTAAAAATTGTATTAAAAATTCTTAGATTGTATGAGACCACAGAATCACAGAATATGCTGGGTTGGAAGGGTGNGAGGTCTCCCCTCAGTCTCCTCCAGGCTGAACAGACCAAGAGACCTCAGCAGCTCCTCATATGCCTTCCCCTCCAGGCCTTTCACCATCTTCACTGCCCTCCTTTAGACACTTTCTAACAGCTTAGTGTCTTTTTTTATATTGTAGCACCCAAAACTGCCCTAAGGATTCAAGGTGAGGCCACCCCAGTGCAGAGTCCAGAGCAGAGCAGGACAATCTCCTCCCTTGCCCGGCTGTGATGCTGGGCCTGATGCCCCCCAGGACAGGGTTGTCCCTCCTGGCTGCCACCTTGACATTGACCAGGACCCCTAGGTCCCTTTCCACAGCACTGCTCTACAGCATCTCATTCCCCAGTTTGTTTTTGCATCCAGGATTACCTGTCCCAGGTGCAGAATCCAGCACTTTCCCTTGCTCAACTTTGTACAGTTGGTGATTGTCTGGCTCTCTTGCCCTTGTCGAGGTCTCTCTGCAGGGCCTCTCTGCCTTCGAGGGAGTCAGCAGCTCCTCCCAGTTTTGTGTTAGTGTTGAACTTGCTCTGTATCCCTTCCAGTCCTGCATCCAAGTCACTTATGCAGATGTTGAAGAGCACAGGGCTGAGGATGGAGCCCTGCAGAACCCCACTAGTGACAGGTCCCCAGTCTGATGCCACCCCATTCACTGTAACCCTTTCTGCCTGACCTGTGAGCCAACCCATGATGTGTTTGTCCAGCTCTGTGCTGGACTAGGATCCTGTGAGAGACAGTATTGGAAGCTTTACTGAAATCCAAAAGGATTACTTCAACTGGCTTCCCCTGATCAAGGTGGGTTACCTTGTTATAAAAGGAAATCAGGTTTGATGAACAGGACCTTCTTCCCATGAAGCTATACTGGCTGTGACTAGTGACTCTTTCGTCTTTCAAGTGTTTTTCAATGGCTACAGAATAATTTTTCCATAACTTTACCAGGCCTTGAAGTGAGACTGACAGGCTTGTAGCTTCTGGACTCCTCCTTCTTCCCCTTCTTGAAAATTAGGGTAACATTTTCCAGCTTCCAGTCAGCTGGGACCTCTCCAAGTCCACTCAAAAATCATTGAGAGACGGTTTTTTTTTAAGATCCAACATCTTGCAACATTGCAGTATCCTTGCAAGAAAGTGTTACTCACCTCAAGTGTCCTTTTCTTGTGCTGTTATTTCTCACTGGGTTGAGTCTCTAAGTCCTCCCTTCAAAATAATGATTTCTGTGAGCTGTGGCTCTCATAAACTGCTGTGAAATTATCAGTGCTATTATTGACAAGAGAAAGAGATAAAACTTAAACATTGGTTTAAGCACTAGTCTACTCAGGGCTCTTGAGATTAATTATTTACATTGTAAAGAAAAATATGTGTTTTAAATGCACTCTGTTCAGCCACAAGGATCATTACTCTATCTTCCTTGCTTTGTCTGCTGCTCATTAATCAATGATCCTTAATTTAACTTCTTGAAATATTTTTTGATGGACAGCAGCAGTAGAAAAGGTTGGTGACCAGCTCCTACTCCTCTGTTCCCTGTCCACTCACATTTGGGCCTGAAAATCATTGCCATGTCTGTGAGAAAGATGTCTTGCTGACTGGTTGTTCCAGTTCCTGGCCTCTGGCTCTATCTCTGTACTGTCTGTCCTTCTAGAAATGTCTAATATTTGCTCGTCAGACCATTTCTGAAGGGGATGTGCATTATTTTGCCAGAGATTTGACAATTCTTCATGTCACGTTAAGATATTTGCTTGCAAAAACTGACTTGTTGCTGAATAGACACTAAGGCACTGATGTTCACAGTATAGCTGATAGCTGGTGGAAATGAAATAATCTGTATTGACACATTTGGAAGTTTCACATCTTTTTCCACTTAACATGCTAACGTGATAATTGCTAGACTGATGATTTTTCCAGTGACATGTCTCCTTTTGTCAATATTTAGACCTGTGTATAGAAAACTTATCTATCACACCTGGCTAATTTTCACTTAATTTAAAAATAAGTGAAACATATTTCGTTTACAGAGTTAGCAGAACAAAATGAGCTTTTATAAACATTTTTCTTGAAACATTATTTGAAGGATAGGAAAAGAAAATGGCAAATGTATATAAAATCTGGCTCAAATGAAAGTATATTCCAGGAAATTCTTTTAATGCTTAAATAAAACTAAGTGAACATTTAAGTTGAGGCTTCATTCTGCTTGCCATTTACTGCAACTGAAACCTGAACATAGTGCCAAATAAAAATAGCAACAAATACCCAATAAAATCACTTCAATATCTATCCAGGAGACAGGCGAATTTGTAGCCAAAGGGAATCTATGTTCCATTGTGCATTTGTTCATAGGATTTAAATACTGCATCCAAACAATTAATTCATCTAGGCTTCTATAATAGCATTTCTTTGCTATGTGTGTCATGCTTTTGCTATTAGTGATTAGGTAACAATTTGTCAGTGAAGGAACATAGGCTGTAGTATTTTGACTATCCTGACAGAACTGTAAACATTATTAGCTTTAATTTACTTTAGCTTTGGTGCTTTTTGCTGGACTGATCCTCAGGAATGAGTGTGACTGTACTGTTCTTCAAGAATAACTATCATGACCATGGAATGAATCACTTCACCATTACTTTCAAAGGTTAAAGTCACCACTTTTCTTCTACAGGTAATTATCATTCTTGCTGTATTTTGGTTTCACACCCATGTCTGGTAACTGTGTTCTACCCGCTGGGGTGGAAAGTTTATTCCCTTATCTGTGGTTGCAGCTATTCCGTGTAAAGATAGGTGTTCACTTACTGAGAGCTCTTACTCCATAACACTTCTTGAATAGTTTACTTTATTGTGGTAAACACTGATATTGCAGTCACATGACTGAGAATTCAGTCATGGTCAGCTTTCACTTAGTTTGAGAGGTTACAAAATCTTACATGTAATACAGGTGTTTCACAAGGTTTTCAGTATTACAGGTATTCCACACACCCTAATTTTGGGTGTCTTTAAGCTAATTAAGGTGATTTTCTTTCACACCTTTTTCTTCAGATAACGAGAACCCACTTTGGGTTTTGCATTCAGAGAGTTTAGCTCACAATTGCAAGCATGGACAGTATTCTAGAAAAGTGCAACTGTGAATTTGCAACATGCACTGACATATAAAAGAGGCACAATTCATACCTTTGTCCACTAGATAATAGTTTTTCCTGACTTGTCTTTCATATTAATTTGCTCACAATATCACAAATATGTGACCTGAAAAATAATTTTTGCACATTTTTATGAAGTTCAGTAAAGAATCTTTTTGTGCACAACTGCAGTCATCACAACAGCTTTGTCTTGTAGTTACATGCTTATTAATACATCCCTGCTGTTCCTTGCATTATGTGGTGCAACTTGTGCATGTGGAAACTGACTGCTTCTATTGTGTGTCACTCAGCGTTTCTTTGCTGAAAATCTCTGGAATTCTCTCCCTGTGTCTTAGAAACAAACCTGATATTTGCCATTTAACCAGATTCATCTTCTGCTTTAATGCCCATTTAGTATTTTTTAGTTAAAAGACATTAATTCACATGCCATCTCTCAATAGATGGTTTTACTTTATCTCTCAAATAGTCATGGTTGCTCATGACATTTCTCAAATAGCTTGCTTTTGATCTGACATCAGGGATTCCTTATGCAGTTGTTACTGGGTTTTAAGCTTCATATACTTCACCATTATTGTGTATGCCTTTAAAATCAGAAATGTAGGTAAGAGGAAAGAAAATGTGCTTTTGCAATCAATACTCTTGTTAGAAATATTCTATATTATTCTGTCTTGCAAGCCTTGCAAAGGACTCTCATTCTGCAGAAAGATTATATCGTAGCTTTCCATAACCTGCAGACACAGCTGAGTATCTCATTTCCTGAGTGATAGTGCTTTTTTTTCCCCTAAAATAATCTGGAAACATTGCCTTCACTCCTTTTACTTCTTAAATTCCTATCCAGACTAAGAGATTTAGAGAACTTATTTTTTCCAGAATAAAAAGAAAATTCCCCCAATCATAGGTAAGTGACGGAACATTTTCAGAATGCCAGTTACTTGAAAAGTCAGTATTATAATAGCTTTGTACCCTTTTATGTGCCAATACCCATAAACTTCTGGAACAATAAAATTAAAGTGCAGCCAATGGATCCAATATTGTGACCTTCTGGCTGTTTTCACAGTCTTGTGATACAAGGTGCATGTCTGTATATTTCTGAAATTGTTTGGATAGAGAGGGATAGAGAGGGAATCTGAGGATTTTTTAAAATAAAAAGACAAAATCACAGATTTTGTACTTTAAAAAAAACTAATTAATGTATTATACAGATTTTAACAAGGTTTTCAAAATGAAAAGTAAATAAAAGTCTAAAATGTGTTATTAAATGCATATTTTTTAGTATTTTAAATTTTGATCCCAAAGGAAAGGACAGGAGGTGTTTTATAATGCTTGAATACTTCTGTCTGATAATGTTGTGAACCAGGGCACAATTTTGCCAAATCCATGCCATTTTTGGAACTACCAGTTTTCTATAAAAGTTTGTTCTTTTGTGGATATATTTGCATAGAAGGGGAACATAAGGACTCTGGTAGGGAAATGCAGAGAAACAAACAGAGGCACAGAGAGACTAATTTTGCCTTAAGACTAGACAATGTTATAATCACCCTCCACAGCTTTGGGAAACAGGAGTCTTGGTTTTGCATTTAAATCTGTTTGGCAGTATGCACTATGTCTCCCAGCCACTTGGTTATTTGTAGAATTTGCTGTATTCAGGGGGTTTGAAATACTTTAAAACAAATTGAGCTGAATGGGCATCTTAAACCATTTCCTGATTGGTGTGTCTTCTAGCCCCTAATGTGCCTTTCTAGGTCTTAGTTATTTCCTTTTCATAAAAAAATAATTGCTCTTAAAAATGTCTGCTTGGATTTCTTTTGTAAAGAGAGCCAAACTGAGGAGCTCTAGGCAGATTAACTGGACTACTTCGTTTAGTAGGCTCTCTGAGCTTTGAAGAATGCTTCAAAAGTATGGAATAAAGCTCTTTTTCTTCCTATTTTTGCATGGGCTAACAACTTCCCAGTCTTTTAATTTGCTGTCCTGTTGCATTAGAGTTCATTATCTTTGTGTTTCAGTTTAGTAATTCTGTCTGAGTTCCTATCCTTTCTCTCTTCTGAGTCCCTGCCGAAAATGGCAATACAAGTAACACAGCAGAAGCTTGTATACAGACAGAAGATATAATGAGAATAACACTTCTCGTGGGAATTAAATGCTGCATCACAGGGTTTCATTTGTAAATATCTGCAGTGGAAAAGTATGTTTAAAAGTGTATTCAGATTCAGTGTTTGGAGTCTCTTCTGTTTTGTACTATGCCTGCACTGCTCATATTACAAAACAAGGGATGCAGATCAGGCTAGATTGAGGGTTAGATATGCAAATTTGGAGAAAACAAGGCCAAAAAATGATTTTGAGGCATAGTAAAGACAAAAATAACTTTAAATGTACAACAGAAGCACACACACAAAAAAATATTGCGCAAATACTGGCTGATAATAGCTTAATAAATGAGAAATTGAAAGAACAAAGACTGCAAGTGACTTATTCAGTGTTGTTTGGCCAGATGGTGGCAAAATGCAGGTCTTCAAATGACAGTTCCCATGTGCTGACATCTCAAGGAGATCATCACATTGGCTGTGAACACACAGATTGTTTTCTGAGTGGAAAAGTTGACCTGTCTTGTACTAGCCCAGAAGTCTTTTAAAAAATAATACACAGTGGAGAGAATGGATATGGATAGTTCACACATGGAACTACTAATCAGTGAAAAGGCTAGCTGTTTTCATAACTGAGAAAAAAAAAAGATTGTATCAAAAAAATTAGACTGGCTCTTTTATGAGATTTATTCCCTTTGCCCTAGAAAAGATCTTCCATCAACTCCTTTGCTTTTTTAGGAGGAAAATTGGGAAAAGCTTAAAATGTCAATGTAGGTATTTTTTCTTTTAATAAGAAAGAATGCACAGAAAGGTAATCTTGATGTTCAAAGAGATCTTGTCAGTTCTGTTGATGTCAGTATCAAAAGAAGTTGATAATTATCTGAAGAAAACATATTTCTCTTAGTTACTTTCTTTTTCATGAAAATTTCTCAGGTTAATCACAGCAGCAGATCTGCAAGGGTATGAACTGTGCACCTTCACTTCTGCAGCACATCGTCTACCAAGATTCATACAGGCAATTACAGCATTATACCTTCTCTGGCATGACTAAACTTATGTTGGATAGACAGCAAAGAGAAAAACCTAGTAGTTATCTTAAACCTATATTTCTTGTACAGTATAATTATACCAAAGGCGTGGGGTAGCTTTTTGCTATCTATAGGTCATGTCTGGCCTTGTTGTGCTTCATTTAAGGGGGACTATTGCAGGTGCTGAAGGTGAAGAGATAGCTCATGGAGAATTGTGAGTGCATTTCACTTCTGCATGATTTAAGACAAATAAACCTCTGCATTATTATTAAATGAGTTCTTCAGCCAGAATGGGCTCTGTTCTGAGGAGCATTTGTCCTGATTTAATCTGTACACCACTTCTCCAAGAATGTTAACTTGTGAGGCCACTGGAGGACTTCTCGATGGCAGTTTAATTTCTAACTGAATTGCCATCAAGATCAGTTCTGAAAATCATACAATGATAAAAGAAATCAAAAGGCCTTACTGCAAATGAAGCAGAGATTTTTTTTCTTTTTAAGGAACAAAAGTTCTAATACACTACTGCTTTTCGGATTCTCTCTAAAATTTCCTTCAGAATGCAATAGCGTAACCCTATGACTTCCTTTGCTTGGGATCGTACAGCGTGATTCAGACAATGACATCTTCAATTCTGCTCAATGGGATTTATCCACAGAATAGTGCACAGCAACATTTATTCATTTATTATGTTTCATTTCACAGACTTTTTAATGGTCTTATAGCTTAAAAACCATGTGTTTTGCCCATTGTGTTTCCTTCAAAGTTGCATCCACTAAAAGAAAAAGGAGCTTGGAAATGCTAGAAATTTGAAATTTCTCACACACTAATTTGCTCTCCTTTGGATTTTTCATAAAGACAAATCATGCAGAACATTTCTGTGCCTTAGTTTCCTCAGCTGGAGAAGGAGGGGGAAAAAAAGAAGCTGTGATGACTCCCACATAAGTTGGGAGGATACACGCATTTGATAGGCTTGAATGGAAAGCTTTACATGAGAATATTTGCAATAACCAATGCTTTTATTTTGTCTGGCCTCTCATGAAAAGAAACACAGGGTTAATTCTGGAAGCTAATTCTTGGAGCTATGCTGTTGTATAAATCTAACCTTGGTATTATTCAGTGCTATATTCTAAAAAACACAGTATTTTTTTTCTCTCCTCTCCCCTCCTCCTCCAAATAGTACTGCACCATAATTACAATTGCCATAGACGCAGGAGCAGAGGAATTAAATTCCCCATAGGTGTCGCATGTAATTGTTCCCGGAGAATCAGAAGATTAAACATGGCAACAATGCACAGCACAAGATAGCCTAAATCTAGTTTTCCTGCAGAACTGCAAATAGTAGCAAATCAAAAGACTGTTCTCCTTAATTACCACTGTATGAGGCATCAAGCTAAAAGCAGGCTCACTCTGTAATGTTTTCTGTACAATTACAATATGTACATACAATGCAAGCTCTTATGCACCACCTAATAGACAATATTATACACACAATTATTGCTAACTTCCATTTTACAGGGAGAAATCACTGGTGAGCCTAGGACATTGGCCTCTCAGCTTCCCCAGCAAGCAATATGTTGACTAAACTAAGGGAACAGTTTTACTTCCTGAAGCCAGTAGAGACTATTTATACTTAAACACATTTCTTCACAACTTACAGCCTGTTGTATTAGGTGAGAGCTTGTGAGCTGGATGGGCTGCAATCTCAGTGAGGTTTGCAAGCTGGAGCTTGTGGAGTACTTCACGAAGTTTACACATTTTCTCTCTCTCTGTATTCTGAACTCAGCTACCCTGCTGATCAGAAGTCCATTTGGGACTTGAACTCAAGTCAGCAAGAGTCAAAGAGCTGAAACAATAAAAACAGTGTGAGGTTTTGGGGAAGAAATTGTCATTCTTGTACACTGATCAAATATCTAGTCTGATCAATATTTTCTGTAGTCGGTCTTAGCCAAAATAAATATTGGTACAAGCTGAAATATGTGTCATTGTCCTGCCACTTTTGCCAGGATTTTATACAGGTTCATTATTTCAGTAATCAGATTTCAACTGCTGTAAGGCAGCAAGGTATTCCAGTAATGAATTTCTTCCTATTGTAGTTTAACTGCTCATTGAAAATTCCATTCAGTTGGAGAAACCATTTTGCTCTCTGACATGTTTTTACTGATTATCAGGGTTACTGGATACACTGTGCACTGAATTTTAATTGGCACCAAGCTATATATTTTTAGTGAGAAAAATGGGAAGTGCTTTTCATTAAATTCTTCGAATTCAAGTGCTGTCTTTGAGGATAAAATGATTCATAAGATTTACTGATTTACACATCAGAAGCAGATTATAAATCAACCTTCACTTGTGGCATAAACAAAAGAAACAAAACTGTGATAGTCCTTATTTAAACAATACCTATTTATAAAATTATTTGTGTTGCAACAGCAAGTATTATTTTACTTACTGTGCAAGTTCACCAGCTGACAAGTGTATTCTAACTTTCAGCATATTCTGGCTTCTTTTATCTAGGAATATAAATAACTCAATACTACTAAACACTATCTCAAAACAATTGCATTTTATAGGGATTTCTTCTAGCAATATTAGTACACCAAATGAAAATTATCTTTTTTTTAATATTAATAAAATGAACTGTTGGAGATACAAAATATCATTACTTTGTCTGAAGGATGGAAAATGGAAAAAGCCCAGGTAAGCAGATTTGCACTGTTTTTAATATGAATAACCAGAGATGTAAATTATTATATATATTAGGAAAGAAGTTGCTTCTTCTGCAGAATGAAGCAGCCCAAAGATGAAATGCAGATTGTTTTCTGATTTGCAGGAGATGATAAGCCACTGTTAAGCTACAAATAATGGAAAGAGAGGAAAGGAAAAATATACCAATGAAAAGGTTGCAAAGAAACTCTCTCAATGACTCTCTCAGTGCCTGAGTCTATTTTCCTTCAAACATGGCCTGATTTGTAGTTGTCTGTATAGTTATTAATAGTTTAATTTTATTAGTTCACTGCTGAAAAACCTGATTTACATCTTGTGCAATTAAATGATGAGTCAGCCTCAATCACATACTAATCTTGATTTCTTGAATGCAGCATTGAAGGTGACCTCAATAGGTTTTTGACATTGACCTTACAAAAAGCATTCTGGCAAACTAAATTTTGTATTGCATTCAGAGAAAAGTACACCCCAAAAGACACTTCACCTTTCAAAATTGATGGTGGCGGCTGAATTCTGACTCCATTCAGACCATAATTAATGAACTTCTGGTTTTTACACTGTTGTGAATTTTAGAAATGTAGCTGGTAGCCATCTGGTGAAAAAGGTAATCTTGCACATACAGAAAGAATATTTTAGGATGGGAAATAGTCTAACTTGTGTGCTGAACAGCTATGTGGGAATTTGCTGCAGTAATTACCCTCCTATCATTAGTGACAAGTAATTGCTATAGCAACCCTGCTGCCACCTGTCTCACACACTCTCTTTCAAACACACACACACACAGACACACACACTCTCTCACACGCTCTCTCACTACATATTCATAGTTTTGAAACAAAAGCAGAAAAGCCAGTAGCTTAATGTCATTTATTGAATCACTGTTTTTTCTAATCATCAAAATATAACCTCTTTCTCCCCTGCCAACTCCTCATAAATATTTATTAAAAATAAAACATTTGTGTTGTAGAAAATAGTGCTGTTCAACCAAAGTATCTCTATTCAACACTAATTCTCTGAGGGAGAGAAAAGAGAATTCTCACAGCTTTATTCCTTTTTTTATTTTATTGCATACATTGGGCCTGCGACTGATTTTGCAGATATGGATGTGAATTCCAACAAAGGCAGCCATCTAACATATGTAACCAGTTTGGTATTCACAGCAAGGGCAGCTGAGATTTGTTCTCTTTGATTTAGACACATCCCAAACCATGTGACTCTGTCAGCACCAGGTATTTCTTTATTGCTGGCAAACACATCCAATTTGCACACAATATTTTTAACTTGTTGGCAGTGGGTGGAGACTGAAGAACAGGCTGTTTATCAAGGTTTCACTATGGCATGATCCAACCCTGGTCCTAGTATTCTATTTTGCTACTGCTTTTGACAATATTAGCGGAAGCTGACTTTGAAATTCCAGAATAATCTACAAGAATAACAGTTCCTTGGTATTTGAAAATACCAGAAGCTCACAACTTCCTATTATCAAATAGTGAAAGAAGAGAATGGTCGCTGAACATTTTATTTTTCAGCTTATGAAATGCCAGCTTTAAACACCCAGTTACAAGCATTCCTCATAAAGTGATGATCCTGCTACCATGAGGAGAGGACAGAAATCTGGCTAACCAAATCTGGTTTGTCACCACTAGATGTCAGCAAAATACCAATAAACAGGGCTTAGACGTGCAAATTTAAACCACTAGGTCTCTCTAACTCTATCACTCAGTATGTTCTAATGTGAAGATGAAATAAAACAGCGTTTGAAATATAAAAGAACAGTGAGGAAATTAGGGAACAGCATGCCTCGACATCCGACATTTGTGCCCCACATGCTTATTCCAACTCTTTTGATCAAAAGGGACCAGTCACATTTAATTCCTAATATACCTATTTTTTTTAAAATAAGACAGATTTTCTCACACTGCTCACTCCATCTAAAAATAATTCTGTGCCCCAGCTTTTCATGTTGCTGAGGAAAAGAGGGGAGATATCTAATGAAGTGCAGAGGTATTAAATTTTTTCAGATAAGCAAATTGTATGGAATATTATTTCAGATAAAAGCTTGCATGGAAAAAAACATATTTTGCAATATTTTTATTGAAGTGAAACCTATCCTTTTCATTGTTTTTTAATAAAAAAAGTATCTTAGTATTTTTTCAAATCAGCTGAATGATTATTTTATTTTATTTTTAATTATTAAGGGTGTAAAAACTAAGTGCCTCCTTAACCGCTCCCTGCAACTGTCAGCAGTCTGAATGTTTTATTTATTTGGTTTAAAAACTAGCAGGAAGACACTGCTTCTGATTAGCTCACTGTTCAGTGTGGGATGGTTGTCCAGTCATGTGAAGCATGGGTAGACTTCAGCTTTCAAGAAGGAAATCCATGTACTGTCCGTTGTACAATTTGTCTCATTTATTTCTGATTAAATTATTCATTCTTTTTCTGACGTTCTATCTCAAGACAATATGGCCTGTCAAAATACAGGGTTTGCAAGCAGAAAGCAGTACTCATCTCCCAGACATATGTAGTTCTTCTGTGCTAAATCTTTAAGCAGTATACATTAATCTGAGGGATTTGTTGGTAAATTGTCCTGTATTTTGTCACCTATTTGACTTGAATTGTTCCACATATATGAAGATTAAAGAACCATGTATTTTTTTAATGGGAATTTTCTGCCTCCTAACAACTGGGAATAATTAAAAGACAAATAATAACAAAACCCCAAACTCTGCAAATATATGAAACATGAAACGCTGTCTCAAAAACATTATAGAAAGAGCTGTCTAATAGTTTATGATGAGAAGGAAAAAGGGGATTTTTAATGTCCACCAGAAATAAATCAGTGCTATAAATGAGTTGCAGGAGTAGCAGTGCTTTCTTCAAAAGTGCCAGGGGTGCATTCAGCCAGTGCCCAATACCATGATGTAACTCTGCTCCACTGTACATTGAGACTATTTCAGGCTTTACAGAAAATACCAGCCTTATGGATTTGGGTGCCTATTTTGAGTAATTCAGAATAAAAAGAATTCCAGAGATTTCCCTGAAGCTTACTCTTAGAAATGAACAACTCACTCCATTACTTCTGTGTTCAGTTCAGCAAACAACTAAATAGACTTTGCTTTTAGCAATGAAGAGTCATTTGTACAATTTACCTTCTGAACATCAGTATGCATCTAAAGACAAAAACCTGCGATGGTGAATATCACAATTCAGTAACTACTTAATACTCCAATGTTTAATAGCACCTAAGCTTCTTATTTCATCTCTTCCTACCAATTTAGCAACTCTTACCAGAGGAGGAGGCAGAGCTTCCTGGGGGAAATTCTAGGAGATTATAGGTTGGTTGATGCTTGCAAGAAAACCCACAACTGTGCATTTGTATTTGCTGACGGAAATAGTCGGGATGGCTCTTGAGTCCATGGGCAGCAAGACCAGTTATTTCTCTAATGTAAGGGAAATAACAGAAGAAAATATCCAGTTCACACCTGACTGTGGGTTTTGCAGACCTAAGGATCATTCTATTAAAGTCAAAGCCCATTAGCAGTGTGTAAACAACCTCTTAGACACTGACTGTTCATGTTGAATATATTTTTACATGTTTTCAGTTCTCATTCAAGGCAGAAATGTCAACACTTTTGCCAGACAGTAAAGGGCAGACATTAAAGGGTGCTACAATCTTGAGGCTGCCATCTGTTATTCTTGAGTGTCAGTCCTGATGGAAAGGAGAGGTGATACTTAAGAAGGATGACAACGGAGAAGCAGTGGGAGGGATTCAAGGGGAGGAAGCTTTGTCAGGAATTTCTGTTGCTCTTTCATATTGACTTTTCACTAAAATCTTGCACACACATGATTTTTTTTTTCCCTGAAGATGAAAACTGCTGTCCTCTCAAAATCTGCTTGGTATCTTATGAAATATCAGTGCCTTATGCATGTGATTCAAATACAAATAAAGGATTGATGGCATTTATAACATCTTCTACAGAAGGCATATTGATGGGGATTCATGAGTCACAAACAAATTGCACATATGAAAGCAAACTGTATTGGAACACATTGCACTTCCATCCAGAGACTGTTTTAGGAAGCTAAATACTATGGCTTACTCATTATGGAGGAAAACTGCATTTCAAATGATAGTGGAATATATTGTCTGACATAAATAAAGAAACCTCTTTTCTTTTTCCTCTGTTGCCCAAATAGTGAGAAATACCATCATCTTGGTAGGATGGCAAAGGTTTGAGGATCCAATAGGGTGTAGATTGTGTTTTTTTTCTTCACATTAGACTTATGCTCAAAAGGAATTTCCAAGTCATTCCTTGGTAACTAGGGATGAGGAAGTCAGAATCTGTTTTATATTTTCTGTCAGAGATCAAGGTTTTATTTCCATTTCTGACCATCTGCTTCTATCCTTAGAACATCAAGTCTACATTTACATCTAGGGACTTTTGGTGAGATTCTAGGTTTCTAGCTGTGATGACAGATAGTTGGAATCAATTTTCCTGAAAATCAGTAGTTATGTGTCAGATAGATATAATAGGTATTTGTTCAGCTAATGAAGGTAGATGATTACCAAAAGACTAACCACATTCTAGAAACTTGGTGTGTACTTTGAACCTCTATTGTCCTTCACGATAAAGTATACAGAATAAATTGTGCATCAGTAGACAAGACACTCAACAATACAAGTACATTTATACTGGTGTAGCTGGAAGCAAAGATAGCAAACATGAAAAGCATCAGACCAAGATGTTACTCAGATCAAAATTATGAGACTGTCTGGTGCTGCAAAATCAACCATTAAACATCGAGGTTTCCATTTGGAAGCGTCACTCAGAATGTGAGTTAAAGTATCTCCCAAGATAGGTCATGTGGAAAATGATGCCAAACGAACTGATAAGTCAGTAACAATCTGCAGATTCTTTCTATCTTCTTGCAGACTGATCATATTTTTAAAATGAAAAACTGGGGTGTTGTGTTCAGGGGTTCTCAGGGAAACATTCTGGCACAGGGAAAAGGGAAGTTGGCCAGGATTCAGAAAGGAAAAAAAAAAAAAGAAAAAGAAAAAAAGGGGGCACTCTTCATCTTACTTTCAATGCTAGAATAGAAAACTGGGACACCTTGTAGTAAGGACAGGTTGGATAAATTTTTTTCACTGTGTCACCTCTTCCCTGTCTTCGCTCTCAAATTCATTCATTCAGATCTAGCTCAAGCCTTGTCCTCTTACGTCAACATGCACACCATAAATTTTGTATGTGATTTATTTTGAATTTTTTTCTACTCTGAGTTTTGACAACTTAATTGAACCATTTTTGCTCATGATTAAGGTCTCCAAGAGAAATTATGCTCTGTCTTCAGAAATGTTATCCCATTTCATGGTATGATTTCCCCTCCCCCTGTCTGATCATTTTATACTCAGGACTAACACTTCAACATTGAAACTTCCATCTGACACTTTGAGGCTTAGGGCATTACTCTTTACTCCTTCTCTTTTCTATATTCTCTTTCAAGACCAAAGCTTTTCATTTGGCTGAAAACTTACTTTCCTTTATAATAAAGCCAAACCTCACCATACCCCTAAACCTCACATGTGCATACCCCATTCTGCACCACCAATTACTGACAGAAGAGTTTGAGCATATAGTTTTAAAGGCAATGATGAATTTTGCATGCAGGAAGATTGCCTGTGTTAGCTACAGACTTTTGTGCCTTTCTGCTCTCCCCAACAGAACAGTCTGCTGAACTACTATATTATCTTTTACAATATTTAATCAGAACCAATAATTTTTATGGATATAAGAACCAATCAATTTTATAAGAAGAAGAACATACACTTTATTATCATATTTCAATATGTTGTTAGCAAAAGATAGTAAACAGTCACAAAACTATTCAGAAAACCTACCTAGAGCAATGATGGCAGAGGAATGCCTAACAGTTATCCGGCGCTAATTTGGAAAATATGTTAGACTTTAAAAATAAAGTAGCTGGCAACCCATCACAGTAAGAATACTACCATCAATTTATAACTGGTCATAATTGTAAGTGCTCGCTCAAAGTTCAATTTTCAGGAAGAACAGATGTTATTCAACAAAATTGCTCAAAACATTGTTTCTCAGACTACAAACACCAGCTCTATGGCAAAACAACCACGTGAAACATGGAAACCTTCAATGCTTTCAGAGTCAATGGAGATAAAATCCATTAAATTTGACCATGCATTACCCCTTTACAGCCTTGGCACCTGGGTAGATAATGCAGACTGTACAATTTAAAATAGTACATTGAAGAGAAATCTGCAAATATGGAATTAAATTCGGTCAAAATCATTGTCTCTTTAATTCTATAAGGTTTCAATCTGCTTCTGGTCATCAGACTTAATGCATTTAATTTGCATTTGTTTTAATAAAGTAGTTGTTGTAGAAGCAGTTTAGAGGTCGATGAAAACTGGTGAGAATTCATCCCCAATATGTTTTAATGGTATAACCATTCAGTAGGGAGGACTTGAAACAATTTAAGAAGGGGAAAAAAGTAAGGTGTGAGGGTAATGACTGTCTGCCTCAACCATTCTGCCATCCTCCCAGGCTTATTTCTTTCATTATCTAGAAACAGCCAAATTTTTTCCGCTAAAACTCTGTTGCTGCAAAGTAGGATATACAGAATATATCCTGTTTATAAATATGATCTTGTTACCACCAGGAAATAAACTGTCAGTTAATTTAATTAATTAAAAAAATAAAAACACATCTCAGATGAAAGCTAGCTTGGAAGTAGCCCAGAGGTCAGAAACTGAAATCTTTGATGTATGCTTGATTATCTCAGTCTTCAACATATGTCCTTGCATGATGCTGTCTGTAAGTTTCTGAAAATGGTGAAGACACTCCACATTTCCAGTGGGTGTAGGAACAGTGAAAACAAGCAAAAAAAGTGAACTTCCTGGATAATGCAATAGAAATAGTATCTCTATGCCCATCTGAAACTTCATTTAGCCAGCTAAGGTTTACAGTCAGTCTAACATTACAGTGCCAAATTCATTCAGAGGCTCAATTGGCTTACTGCAAGTGAAACCAGTATTGTAAGCATTTATGTAATTTCTGAATTTGACAATAGGCACAGATTTTTTGGTGGGTTAAAGGCCATTTTAGTCTGAACATTCAAGTCTGCCTATGTAAGCTACACCAAAACAACAACAAATATTTGTTTTAAAATCATAAGATGATTGAAACTTGTACAATAATTCTGCCAATATTGAAGAATCTCTGCAATGAAATTAAAGAGTTTAAAGTGGTTAAAATAATCAAGTTTTCACTAATATTTTGCAAATTGAATGCATTTGGGCCCAGATTTTCAGAGCATTTAAAAAAACAAGCAGAGATCCAATTCATTTCAGTCACAGCTGCGATCACTTGGCACTTGCATGGATCTGCCAAGGATGACTCAAATAGGTACCTAGAAAATGTGGCCATTTTTAGCAGCCATTAACAGCCATATAAAAAATTTAATTTAAGTGTCTCAATTACCATCACATTAGAACTTTGTGGCAGATTCAGTTCTCACTGTCACAATTCAAATCCATTATCCTTCTCCTGCCATTTCCAGACACACTCTGGTCCTACAAACTTTCCCTGTTACATGATGGTGAATCAGTTTTCTTTTGACCTTTATTCTCCATTGCAGTTTGTCCTTTTTTATGTTTCCAGAACAGAATGTAGTCTATTCAATTAGGTAAAATGTGAAAATCTTCTTCCAAGAACAAATAAATAAGGATCTACCACCTAAAACAAACATGTAAGGCCTGAATTAACAGGTCTTGCTGAATCAACCTTAGTTCTTGGGTTTCTTAGGTTTTGAACGTAGAAAATTAATATTCTTGTCCTGCCATGCATATAGTTTCTGAGCTTTTTTTTTTTTCCCCAGAAGATATATAACAAGAATTATCTGCAAAGAAACCATGTTGCATCTTGCATGTAATCAACTGCACAGAGCTTTAGTAGCCTATCCCCAAAAATCAATGGTAAGTAGTAGGCTATTGTGTTCAAGCTGATGTGGCAGACATATTCCCAGCATGCTTCATAGGTATTTTTTCTCACAACAGAAAAATTCAGGAGCAATTAAGTTGCAAATAGTATAGTTATGTTGGCAGATTGAAGCTCTGGAGCTAACGAGCCTGAGGGCTCAGCACAGGATAAGTGGCTTAGAATTCATGTATTAGAATGGATGCAGTTTGGAGCTGACATGCCTAAACCACTTCTGGACTATTTAAATTGGAATATACTGGACTGTGTGGGCATGTTGGCTGCTGGGTAGAGCTGAAGCATGTCTAGTGCACAGTATCATGCACTATTGAGTTAAGCATGCTTATTGTTCAGGAAATTATGTTGTTCAATTCTAAAAGGTTCTTACTAAGATCTAGTATGATTCCTTACTATGAGATGAACTGTAGTATCTAAAAGTTCAAAACTTGGCTGTATTTGGCTGGACAAAATGAAGGCTTTGCTTCAAAGCAGACATCGGTTGAGAACTCCTTATGAAAGGCTTTTATAGTATGAGGAAATATTTGAAAAATATTTAGCAGCCAACACCTGACATGAGACTTTCAGTTCAGAGTTCGAAATTTTAGGAAATTTAAATGCAAGTCAAATTTGAATACTAAAATAGTAAAGTGTTAGACAACTTTAAGTCTGGAGATTATCTAAAATTAGTGTATTTTATGTGTAGGAGCATGTGTAAAAATGATACTATAAAACTGTTACTTTTTTGTTAGCCTACTGCTTATCTGCTTTCAAACAAACTAAAAAGCACATTGTGGCTTCTATGATCCTATATTTTTTTCCTCCCCCATACCTTGAAATGTATAATTCAGGTTTTTTAAGGTCTCTTCAGAAGGGAAATGGATGTTTGCTTCTCTTTACGGTGGTGGCAAGTATGTGATTAAATATTGTCAAGGACGTATAAACTTGTATAAGTAATTTCAGTGAGGAATTAACCAGAAAATAGACAGATAAATCTCAATATTTCACATAGAACAGATACATATCCTTCATCAGAAAAGGACGAACTTCCATGGTACTAACCACATTGTTGTGACTTTCTCAAACGATGAGTAAACCAAAGACTGGGAAGAAATTTGGTATGGTTGTCTTTCAAGATATTTCTAATATTTTATAATGTATGACAGTGATGAATAACCTTTCATGTATGTTTACAAAGTAATGGCATAATTGTTCATGCTTGCCTGATAATTAAATGTGTTGATGTTTACAATTAGATGTAATAACATAAAGATGGTCTGAACATTTGCCAATATATCTTCTATCTGGATCTTTTAAAAAATAATATACAGTAGCTACTAATTAGGTGACTAATCTTTATGACAATTTATGACCGGTCTGCATGATACCCGCTCAGACACACATACACACATTTACATTCTTCTCTACCTTCACAGAATGAGGTGGATAAAGTCAGTACATTTTTAGCATAATGCCTTACTTCAGTCTAAGGCACATTATCCTTACAGAGCACTTGACTGGGTTTGAATTGCAATAAAATACATGTAGTAGTGAAGTATTTTATAATAAAGTTTACACTATCTGATATAAAAAAAATTCTTAGTGCTCTGATTTGTATGTATATTTTAAACTAGTAGCATGAATCAATCAGCTCCTGTAGAGGAATGACAAAAGGGTCTTTTAGATGTCTGACATGAATTAGCATAAGAATAGATGGTTTTTGTATTTTGATAAAGGTGTTTCTTCTTCACTAAAACTGAAAACTTTGAATGATTTTTTTTCTTGCAGTGACATTATAAAGGACAAAAAGCTATAAGTATTAACAATTCAGAAATACGCACAACACAATCTTTAACCATTGCAATTAACCACAATTTCCTTACAGAAAACTGATGAATCATAGCCTAATAAAATATCTCTAAATAAATACTAATATATTTCTATTTTCAATGTTCTTTGGGAAACCTTGGCTTAACTTTTAAGTTTTCAAGGACTGGGGATTAATGTAGTCCCATTTCTGAAGAACTAAACAATTTATTAAAACTAACCCGTAGGAAACTTAAACACAGCAGGAACTTAATAACCTTTGTCCATCGCAGCTTTACAGAACCTAAAGAAGGGGACAGTGCATAAGTTCTGCTTAACACATCTGATATGTTACAGTTGTAAAACTGTAACCATGAGCAGCTAATCTAATCTAAAAAAAAAATAATCAGAATTGATTATGAAGCTTCAAGGGAGCTGTGAACAAGGGTTAGTGATTGAAAAATATAGGGACTTCCATTCAAACAGTTAAATTAAGTGTTCAGCCCCTATTTAGGAGCCTTTTCAATATATTTTATACCCTGGGGAACCTAGATCCAACCAAGAGCCATGGCCTGTGGTTGTTCTGCCTACATTTGCAACAGCTTGAGGTATGCCATCTCACATGGTTTAGGGAAATTGCTGCCAGCATAAGACAAATAATTCCCTCCCTCTGGTCCTCAAGAATAGCTGGAAAGTGTAATCTCTCATTATCAAACCTTCTGCTTTATTCTGTCCTGCTGTAGCTCTGTGTCACTGGCCTTGTTCACAATCATCTCATCTTTGTCACAGATACATTTTTTTAATGTGAAAGAACTGCATTTAGTAATGATGAGATGGACAGATATGTATTTGTAAAACAAAATATTATAGAGGGTAAGTTTGAAAGTTGCCATCAGTTTAATGCAAAAGTATATACATTTTTGCCCATGTAGGTTTATGCATTTCAGTTGAACACATATAGCCTTGCTTATGATGTAATCCTATATGTTCTTCACTGGAATAATAAAGATGTCATTCTACTCGAAGATTCCTTGTATTCAGGTTTATTCTCTCCATTCCAATAATTCCTTCAAATTATATATTTCAGTAACTTCAAATCTAAACTGTTAAAATCAACCCTTGAATTTTAGATTTGTCAGGAATATTACTTTATTGCTTCCTTATATGTAGGTAAATCTATCCAGTGTAAACAGATTTCACTAAGGATAAAACAATGCTCATTTGCCACTGTCAGAAACCAGCCCAAAGGTACAATCTTACCATTCATACATTCAATCTTGATTTTTACAGCCAAGAACTTTCAGATATAATTACTTTGACTTATTCAAATTATTTCACCTGACTCTAATCAGCAACAGGGGTGCCCTATCTCATAACATCTGAGCAATCTGAAAACATTAGGCATCATGGCTCTCTGTGCTGAATGAGAATATTGTTATTGCTCAAATTGGCAAGTCAACCTACAAGCAACAGAAAGCCTCACGGTCTTTTGGTGACTGTAAAAGCTCTCAAGCAGATCTCATCCCCTTCTGGTCTATGGGAATATATTATATGAGTGTAATCAATAGAAACAGGAACTTGATTTCTGAATAGAGGGAAAATGGCAGAGGACATGCTCCAACATCTTCAAAGATACATGTTAGAAAGGACAGAAAATGTTACTGGAAAATCTGTGAAGAACATTGAGTTTGATATTTTATAGCAAATCAGAGGCAGAATCAAGACTGGCGTAAATATTTTTGAAGAGCAGTTCTATATCTAAGGCCTGAAAATTCTAAATAAGACAGTCTAAACATCATTTTTTTCCTAGCAACTTTTGTCTACAAAGAGGTCATAGGATATTAGAGCATAATGTAGGTATAATGCATAGTGATAATGAAAAACAGGAGGAAAAAAACTGTGCCTGAGTTTATGTACCCAAAAATACACAGAGAGTTTCCCCAAAGGGCCACTAAAAGAAATTGTCTCACTTATACAAACTCAGTGCTCTTCTCTTTGAAGTGTGATACAAAATTTTTCTTTTTGAAAAAGATGTCATATGGAGAAGAAACAGCAAAGGCTTTACTAACAAAGTGCATCACATCCCTCGAACTCAGTGCTCGTTCCCAAACACATTCTGGAACCTGATTTTACTTATCCCGTCACAGCTAACTTCCAACTAATTCTTCTCAACAAGCGCCTTTAATAATAACTGGTGAAAAGCTTCCCTCTCCTCTGACTGATTTCCAATATAACCAAGGTTCCTTCCCCTAAAAGAACAAGAAGCACCAGTGGCTAGAGACATTTTAAGATTAATAGGGAGAAAAGAATGGTTGGACAAGATTCTCTCTCACAGTCCAATCATTGCACATTAACTCACTTATACTATGTATATCTGTTCTCTCTACAGGTTGATGGCCACCTACACCTCCACATTTTGATTCTTGGAATAAAATTAAATTTAGTGGATGATGGGTTTATATCCTCCAAGTTAATTTCCTGGATTTATTCCGCTCTTCACTCATTTTACCGCAGGAAGAGATTAAAGCATGGGAATGTTTATATGATTGTCACAGGTTTATGTTGGGAATTCTTGAGAATACCACCTATACACTTCCCTGGGAATTCAGTGATCCATCACTATAAAAATTCCATACTCTCACATTTATCCTTTTCTTAAATTGCACACACATATACAAATGTCATAAAACCCTGCCACCTATACAGGCAACATAATTAACACATTGTGCCCAGTATTGCAGATGCCACCCATGGTCAAACCTTCCCTATTATGTCAGTCATTTTGAAGCTGCTATTGCAGAAAGTTGGATATTTTATATCACAAGTCATTTGACCAACACATTCACTTTCCTCAGCAGCTCTGCAGAAATGTTTTGTGATATTTCACTAGTAATAAGACTTTGTTCAGCACAGAAAAAAAAAAGACAAATTCTGATTAATAAAGACGACCATACAAATTATTTTAGTATTGGGGTATGAGATAATGCATGACTAAGATGAAGTTTACTGATCCCTATGGCCTTTGAACATCATATATCCCTGGGTGAAATAATTCAGAAATGAAGTCTAGATTTTTATCTCTGATGTTACAAAGTAGAGAAGAACCTGCTTTGACTCCTGAAAAGAGGGCATAGTACTCTGTGTCCCTGTTATGTATTTGAACAGCTCAGTAGATCTGTGCAGACCTGCAGACCACAAATCTGAGATATATTACTATGACACTTGCAATATCTTTATATGATGCAGTATTTTGCAATGACATTCCTCAGATGGCTATGTTTCTCTGAGAAAATTTTAATTTCTATCATGAGCTAAATTTTTCATCATGGAAATTAAGCTTGTGAACAGCCAAAGCTGTAGACAGAAGAATATATGGACACTTGCAAATCCAGCTTTTACACCCATTTCTTTCTTACTGAAGATTTTTGATTTTATTTTTTTAACACTTTTTTTTGGACTTACATTTTTTGAATTTGTCTTTCAATGCAGGTGTTAGAAAGGAGAAGCTGAAGCAATCCAAATCCCATCCAATCTTGGGTTAACCCCATCCAAACCACCTACTTACAATGCTGTGTTAAATTTATACTCTATTGAAATCTAATCTAAATATATGATTTTCTTAAAAGGCTCATTTTGACTAACAATGAGAAAATTATTTTAAACTTAAAAAAATTACCCATCTTTTTATGTCAGTATTTGTTGTGAACCAAATTTAAGAAGGAACTGGAGTCAGTATTTAAATTTATTTTTGGTGCTGTTTTGATGTTATTATCTAAGTGGTTACTATTAGCACCTCATCATCAGTTGTCAAGAATTTTTGAGTATTTCCCTTTGAAGAAGGGTAAAAGGTACATAATGTCTAGGAGAAAACTTTTTCAGTGTTTCAAGTGATTAGAATGGCATAAGGTAGGCCTTAGCCTGCCTGATATTGTGTAAAGCTGAGACATGAAATAAAAGGAAACTGGCATATAAAACTCACCAAGAAGGAATTCCAATGGGAAGGTCAGCCAGTTAGAGTCAGTGGTGGAAGCAGAAAAGAAAGAGACTGGTACAAAAACACTGACAGGTATTTTTCAGAGGGTAGAAACAGCAGGAAATTATCAGACTCTTAAACACGTTGGAGTTACTTGTTGTGAGAAAAACAAACAAGGTGGGAGTACAAAGAGGTTCTTCACCCCTTGGGGGAAAACAGCATTACTAGGCACGCTGATTATTGTCTCAAAGCCTAGGAGTGGAGGATTTTTTTTACAAATCACCAAGTCCAGCTATCGTAACGTGACTTTAGGATAGGGAATGTGGGTTTGTGTGTTCAGGCAATGTTTCCGTTACAGAGATTGTAATTTAACTATCGGGAAATTTGAGTAGATGGCAACTTTTCTTTGTTACACTGAAACAGTCTTGTGATAGGTACTCAGTAAGTGATGGTTACTGGCTTCAGTGACTATTACAATGTAAATTTTATCCTCTTATTCAGTTTTATTACTATTTTTAAATCAAACAAGACAAAGTTCCAGTTGGGTTCTGATTTCCTAAATTACCATTTGCTTTTTATGCAACTCATTAGTAATGACACTGTCCCAGGAAAATGATGAATAAGTATTTTTACATGGCTCTTAAAAGTGCTCCTTTCCATATTTCATAGTGAACTGAATAGAGAAGCTCTAAAGAAATTGGTCTGAAACAGAAATTTTCTACAAACTTGTTCTATACTGAGGGGAAAGTAATGTTCTTACATAATGTTCCTATACTGTTACCACATCATTTCATTAAAAACACTTTTTAAAAAGATCATATCTGTGCTCCATATTTCTTTTTTGCCCTCACTTATGATATGTGGGTTAAATTTACAACACATGTACGTTCCTTAGTCTTTGCTAAACTTTTTTTTCTTAGGCAAGTGACTTCTTAAACTTTTATTCTTACTGTTTCAAAGAAGTTATCCTTTCAATTACTGTTTTTCTGTCTTGCATACTTGAATGTCAGAATGCTGCACCCACTATCACATGACCTAAATACTCACTTAGAGTGAAATATTTTCAAAGCAGTGACCTTCCACAGCAGGCTACAAAATTGATAGTAAAAGCCATTCTATTGATGGTCCTCTTTTCCTTTGTTCCTTTCTCCTAAGGAAAGTAGATTGGAAATACAGCAATTATTCTGCCTGGATATTGAAAGGGATTTCTGAGCAACCTTGCACAATTGAGCTGGCACATGTAAAAACTGTTTCTGACTCACTGAGCTGGCATATACTGCTAAATCAGCATTGGCAGGACTCCAGGCAGCCTGTCACCAACACTGGATATTGCAGTAAGTACCAGTTCTGAGTATTGTATCCAAATTGGTTTTATTGAATTGTTTCATTCAGTGCTGCAAAGTCTGGCTTAAGAAACTAAAGCCTTGGACTAAAAATAAAAAGACCACAGTGGAACTAAACATGTGCCAGCTGAGCTATGGTAACTGAGTATGCTATTAATAAAAAAGGCTTAGCTTAAATTCCTTTCAATGCCCATATTTTCTTACTCACAGGAACTTTTAAATATTTTACAAAAGTATCAATTAGTTTACAAATTATCTTTATGAAAGAGTTCAGAAAATAAAAACGTAGACCAAAGCATACAAAGAGTGATGTTAAGTGAAATACCCATGATTTTTTTAAATATTTTTTTTTTTCCCCTGGAGGGGATACCTTAGAAACTATGCTCCTTTGCAGGTAAGTAGGTACATCTTGATATGGTTGTAAATTAATCAGTTTCTTATTTCAGTTTCAACAGTGCACTATTTTCCTTAATTTTCTGCAGACTAGGAACATCCTCAGAGACAGTAATCACAGTTCAGCCATTCATACAGATTTACTAGTCTGTAATAATTCAGTTGAATCTGGGCTGTATCCTTGGTAGATAAAAAGTGACAAGATTAGTGGACAAGATTAGTCCCACATGAACTTAGGCACACAGCAAGGACCTTCCAACTAATTTGATGAAAAAATAATATAACTAGGTCTCCAGTAAGGTTCATTTATTAAATGGTGTTAACTTTAAGAGAGAGAGAACATAGCAGAGGTAAAAAATATCAGGAAATGGGACATTAGAACTATGGAGCCTAAGTTCATGCATCCTGGATGCCAGAAAGCCTGCAGAGCTCTAAAAAGTCTGTGAGATTTTGTTGCTCTTCCTGCTTGTGTAAATTGGATTAAAGACAATCTCTGTCACCTACCTAGGCATTAATACTCTTTGACTGTATATTAGGTTTATTCACAGGCTTTTGAAAAAATAGGAAAAGATCATAAGTTCATGATGGATAGTGCTGAAAGTGCTATGAGGGCAATATAAATTATCTCTCTTATTATATTTTCCTACAAACAAGTTTACACATTTTAAATATGCATTAGCATGGATATATTCAAACAACGTATTTTAACACACATAAGTTACAGAATGTAAATGAATGCAACTATTTCAGATGAATGAGCATTACTTTGCTCAAAAATACATTTGAATTAATGCATATCTCTTGATACTAGAAAGGCTTCGCAGAAAATAAAAAGAGTATATGAAAATCAACACTGACATCAACTTCAGGGCTTTAACAGTCCACATATAAACAAATAGGCCTCAAGGTTTCTGACAGAAAAATGCCAAGTTTTTCCAACTCTCCAGCTGTAGTCAGCTGGCTTTCTCTATGGCATTGCTATTTTTTTGCACGTTCAGCTCATGAAGATATGAATGCTGAAATCCCTTGAGTCTGTTGCTCTTCCAGAAGTGACCGGTCCAAAGGAATTTGGTTAGAAGGGCAGCAGAATTTCAATCCAGGATGTGAGGAACCAGCTTTGCTTATCACTTTAACAGAAATGCTTTTTGTCCTTAATGGCTGTATGATGTATTGTGCAGTGCCATTCATTCTAAAAGGTTTGCTAAAAAGTTCTATGGTTAGATAGTCATCAAAACTGAAATATTTGAATTGCTTTGAGCAGATAGCTAAAGGATATCTTCCTATGTCTATAAAAGAACACTGATGATGGTAGTTATAGTTTTCCAAAAGCAAAACCAAAAGAAGACAGTATATACTTTTCACAAGGGACTTGGTATTATCTGAAACCCTTTAATAAAAATCTCATTCTATTTCTTCAATTAGATGACTGATTTCATTAGGTGTGCCTGCAATCCAATCAGTTTTAAAATGGCTGTAAAAATAGATTTCATTCTTTGAAGGATATCCTACTCATGGATCAACAGCAAGGTTAGTAAACACAAAAGAGAATGTGATGAAGTAAAAATCTTCTGGAAGTACCATGAAATTTACCCCAAGACTGTGATTTGTCAGTGGTATTTGGGGTAACTTCTCCTTTGGAAACCACCAGTATAGCTGAGGAAAAATATATATTAAAAATCTCGCTTTATCTAGCAGCAGAGAGAGGTTTCTTTGCAAAAAGCTCCCGTGAAACATCATAATAACTGGTTAACACTCATCTATAAGTTTTAAAAGGGTGTTGTTTACATAAATAAAATATAATAATTTTAGACATACAGAATGTTGTAGTTGAGATCAGCTATGGAACCCATGCTAATATTTTGACCTATGTGTGCATTCTTTGGAACAAAGGATGTTTTTGTTGGAACTAGTTCTCAAAATATGAGAGACAGCTGAAGGCAACAGCAGTAATTCATGGTGCTGTATTAAGAATGTTGTTTCTGGTGAAAATAAATTACATTTCTCTTCTTTAAAGCATGGTGATTATGAAAGGGTTGAGAGTGGGGGAGGCCCAGCGTGAAACACCCAAGGAGAAACACTGAAGTGTTTTGCAGCATATTTTCACTTTCAATAACAAAATATTAATATTTATCTCTGTGTTACTATGAACACAGAAAAATGAATATCTAAACAGGAAAAAAGTTGCCAAGCAGGAAAATTCAGCAAATTTCTTTATTTCATGTTTCCAAAGGCAGAGAAATCAGAAACAGACAGGATGCAACAAGACTTCCACTTTGCAAGCAAATTCCCCGGAACTGTTCTCTCCTGCTTCCTTAGTCTAAATATGCACTAAGATGTTACCTCTAAATCCTCAGGCAATTAGGAGAAACTTATTCTTCTATTTGTGATAATAGGTAACCATTTATTGCAATTGATGACATTCTAATCCCAAGTATTGCAGGATTTGTGGGGAATTGTCCCTGTATCTGCTATAGGGTTAGTTACTGTGGCTACACAAACCCACACTGAAGATCCAGCAACATCTTGTCTGCACAGCTCTGAGAATGATGTGTTCTGAGGGTACTTTGCTGAATCCTTTCTAATACAGCCTACTTGTAGAATGCATTATGTTATGCTCCTCTGCATACTCAGATGAGCACAGAGAAATGATGGCTGTTGGGGGATGATTGTTCCAGGCCCATCACAAAAGCCATCACCCCCTCAAAGGTCCCTTTCCAGTTGACCAGAGGAGCAGGGGGGCACAAAACCAGGTGAGAAATGCAAATTAAGCATGGAAAGGAAGAAGCATTTTATCAAACCGGGTCTGGGACAGACTGAGCCTCATTTTCCAGGTGTGAAACCCATCAAGAAGAGTCAATGCTGGAGCACCTTGCATTTGCTGTCTAAATGTAGGGGAGACATCATGAGATGAAGGAGAAGAACATTTCAGGATTGTATGGAGTTTACTATGGGATGTTTAGGGAATGAACTAATGGCAGGAAAAGGGAAAAATTTAGGTGGCTTGAGGAAGTGTGGGAAAAAAGGATGAATAAGGAGATAAAAAGGGCATTACTGTAACATAAACAGTTGCTTGTGGGTATGCTTGTGTGGCCACACCTTGCATCTGAAAAATGTAGTCTGTCCCATCTTATTAAATTCCTTCCCTACTCTTTTTTGGGTGAGGGACTCTCTATCCTGTGTGTGTGCGTGTGTGTGTGTGTGTGTGTGTGTGTGTATGGGCTCTGGGTGCACCAATGGAGGCAGACTGTCTGTTGGAGGGTCTGTGTGTCTGTAACCAGACGATGTGCAGCCACTGGGTGAGCATGTGAGCGAGCAGCAGCAAAGATCACCCCAGACTAACCTGCAAGGGGGTGAAGTGGCCAGAGAGGTCTGTGTGTGCATGTCTGCCTGTTTGTCTGTCTCAGGGGGAGATCACAGGAGGAGCTGACTGTTGGAGGCTGCAGGGGACTTTAACCTGATCCAGAGAACAACCAGAAAGACCGCGGGATCTGCTGGTCTTCAGAGGTGAGAGCTGATGTTTGTGTAACTCATGGGGGGCTGCCAACAGTGTCACTACTCATGCAGACTCTGCTAAAGTATTCCACTGTCCCTCTTCTGACTTTCCCCTAATCATAGACAATGAACATTCCGCTTAAAAGGTCACTTTATGTGTTTCCAGTACAAAAGCTGATGAAATAAAGTATTCTGCATCAGTATAATTTCAAATCCCAGGCTAATGAAGGAAAAAAAATATTACCAGATATATGCACAAGCATGCCTCTGTCTTGCAAAGGGAAACTAGATGCAATTCTGCTGAAAATAAACATATAATAAACAACAGACATATGCTATCAATTATATCCTATATATCATCTACAGTTGGCTCACAATTCAGAGAAGGATTTTTCTCTTCACAATTGTTTCTCCAGAGTCAAAGCAGACTGAAGATACAGGGAGCTGTCAGTAGAATGGCTATTGCTTTGACAGACATTGAAGACCTTCTCGTGTGAGGGTGATGATGGAAAAGCTAAACCTGTAGCCAATTACAGTATCACCTTTACACTCAAGGCTGTCTGCAAACAAATGGCTTTTCCTTTATGCACTCTCTACCTCCAGTCACTGTTAGAGTGAGGGTAATTAAAGTGATTAAAAATAACTATAAAAACTATTCATTAATTTACAATACTTTTGTGGGTCATTTTCAAAGTGTTTGATACAGACAGTCTGAGATTTCATTCAAGTTTTGAAATTAGAGACTTGCCTAGCAACAACAAAATAGCAGTGCTTTCCTGGCGATGCTGATATCGGACCATTAATGTTGTTTTAAGACTCTGCCTGTCAGTTTATATTTAGAAATAGTTTATATTTAGAAAGAAAATCCTACAGGGATTCCATAAATCTGCAAAATTGTCAGACTTCCATGCTCTTAACAGTCCACTGCACAGCAGCATTTCTGTGTATGACTCAGGAATAAAAAATGCTAGGTCAGCTTCACATTAAGAAGCCAGACATTTACTTTAAAAGGGGTGTTTTTTCTCTGTTATGAATGAAGTTTTAATTTTTGATTCTGCTTATTGATCTGTCCTCATTTGTTCTTGGTTATACTAGTGACTTTTACATAGTAACAACAGAAAATCACCCTGCTTTTCTTTTAATGAAAAAATTATTCACCTTAGATACTCAGGCTGAGGCAGCTTCTTTTTAAGATTTGTAGAAAGTTGAGCTTTTGTCTCATTTAATGCGAAAGGGTTGCAACTTTAAAACCAATATGTATTTTTGTCTAAGTATAATGGAATAAGAATAGAAAAGAATTAATCATTCCAGATGTGGAGAAAGGCATAACTATGTTGCTACATATCTTTGTAGTCAAGTAACATCTTGTGTATTCTTTCATGGTCAAAGGTTCACACTCTTGCATTTTGTTAAAAAATGAAATATTGGGTATTAAGTGTTCAAATGGAGCATACATTAAGACTCCTTACTAATTAGATCTTTCTCAACCTGGACCTACTTGTGCTTGGCAGAAAAGCTGCAGTAAAACTTTTTAAAAAGCAATATAGATAGAGTGAGAACCCACATACTAGAACATGTTCCCAGGTTATGTACAACCAATGTTAAAAAACCAAACAGATGTGATCCTCTGGGTCTCTCCACACAGGGACATAGTAGGTACATGCACAAAGCCAAAGAGGAGAATCTTGATGATCTTGGTCGAAAGGCATCTCAAACATTTGGGTAGCTTTTGTTAAAATTATTTATCCTATGCTATAACACCAGCCTGCTAACCACAAAGGAATTCAGGTGCACGCATTACAAGCATGCGTAAACAATTTGCTGTTGCCCTCTAGAAAGTGCAGAACTTGCACTATTTTGAAACAGCACACCAGCATTCTGTTCTCTTACTGTGTTCTTGAACAAATTCTGGGGCTTTAGAAACCAAGAAAAGAACCTTCCTGACCTTAGATAAGATCCATCTTCCTTTTTGCAGTCTTCAAGTGTTAAATGAAATTATTTTCAAAGTATTTGATTCATTAATAGATGCATATATACTTCTTTTATTTATACTGCATATGTCTGTTGTTCCTGGTTTCAGCTGGAAAGAACATGCAAAACTGCATCAAAAAATTTTATATGCTTGGATTTCATACACCTTACTTTCAAAAAATGTTTCCAATTTAAATTTATTTACTGACTGACTAAGCTGCATGGAAAATGCAAACTGGGCTTCTTCAGTATGACACAAATCTCAATGTGTCTTTCATGTGCCAGTATCACATTTAGAGAGTTTGTATTAATCTAACTGATGAATAAAACCAATTTACAAAGTCCACAAATGGCACAGAGCAATATGACCATAAAAACTATTTACTGTATTTCTTAGAAATGTGCAGGATCTGAAAACTAGATTTCAACTTTTAAAATTGTGTTTCATGATGCTAGCTGTAGTATCCGTATCTGTATTTCGGTTTTAGCTTTTTATTATGATAGATATACAAAAATTTGAAAGGCCATTCATGAAAAGGCAGTTTAATTTTAGGTAAAGAGGAAATTCACAAATTTCAAAAAAAATAAGGGTTGCAGAGATAAATTAAGCACCATTTTTGGCAAAATGGTAGTCTTACTTTCATATAGGCAATTTCCCTTGTCTTAAAACATTCTTAGATATTAGATTCTAAAAGATGAGAACAAAAAAAATCATACACTTAGTAGAGTGTGCTTGAGGTTTGTGCCAAAGCTTGCTTTAATTTAAAAGTCCCAGCTTATTTCTATATACATGGAGCAATCTGGGACATAAACAGTTTGAATGAGGATGTTCATTTTGCCCTACTGCAGTTCTATGCTAAGCTTCTATAGAAAGAGTCAAGACATTGTTCATGCTATGTCAGTGCTACTTGCTCTGCTTTTACATGTATGATGAGATACAGAGAATGCACCCACACTGCTACTACCCTGTCTAGAAATGTATTATTGGCACTCAGAGGTTTGATCTTATATATTTAATGTCAAATAAATATATTTAAATGACAGTAAAAATGTATGAGAAGACTAGGATGTCAGTTAGAGTTTTACCTGAGTCTTATCAAAAGCACTACTTACCAACTTCTCCATTCATGGGCCTGCAAAATTTTAATGGTACTAATGACACAAAAGAAATGTGTATCACAAAGGAAACCGTGTTTTCCACAGAAACTGGATAATAAGCCTAATCAAGATTATCCTCTTCAGATGTTTTTCTGATTCCAGAAACAGCCACATTCATACATGGCTCTGAGAGAGAAGGAGCAGCAGCAGGATGCTGCTCTGCCGGGGTGCTGAGCCAGGCCAAGGGCAGCAGGGCAATGGCCTGAGGGAAAAGTCCCGCAGTACCTGAGCAAGGAGGGCAGAGCGGGCCTGGGGACACTCAGCCAAGATGGACAGCAGGCAAATCCAGAAACACTAAGGCAGCTGTAAGGTCCAGCCAGGCAGTGGCCAGAGGGTCAGGCTCAGATCAGTGAGCTGGGCTCCTGCATGGACACAGTGCACCCCAGGAAGGGAAAAGGGCAATGGCCCAGATTAAATGCAGCTCCTGAGTACAAGGGAATGGCTTCTGCTAAGGCTTCCCACAGCTCCTCCTCAAACATCTCTCCGAATCCGGGCTGCACAGCTGTGCTGCCGTCAGTGCTGGCCCTGAGTCCAAGCAGCCAAAACCCCATGAAGGGACTCTGGCACCAGCTTGTTCCATTTCATCCTTTCTCATTCCCGATTGCAGCCAGGAAGTGGGAAACCACAGATCTCGCAGATTTGGGCACTGTTCAGAGAGTGACTTGTTGCCCCATTGAAGTGAGCATTCACAGTGTGTCGTTATTTCCCTTAGTGACCTCACATACCTTCCAAATAAGATGTGACACTTTATATGGTCTGTACATGTGCATCACATAGTGTGAGAATATATTTTAAAGACTTCTTATTATATCTGTATGAATGTCTAGCTATTGTGCTGGTTTTGGCTGACATTCAGTTAATTTTCTTCATGATAGCTAGTATGGGGCTGGCTGTGTTTTGGATTTGTGCTGACCACAGTGATGATAATATAGAGATGTATTTGTTATTGCTGTGCAGGGCTTACACAGAGCAACTTTTCTGTTTTTTGTACTGCCAGGCTGGAGAGGAAGTTGGGGGTGCCTGGAAGGTAGAGAGGAGATGGAGCAGGGACAGGTGACCCCAATGACCAAAGAGATATTCCAGGCCATGTGACATCTTGCTCAGTATATAAGGAGGTGGGAAGAAGGAGGAAGAGGGGGATGTTAGGAGTGACAGTGTTTGTTTTCCCAAGTCACTGTTACACATGATGGGGTCCTGCTCTCCTGGAGATGGCGGAACACATGTGGCTCATGGGAGTTGGGGAAGTAATTCCTTGTTCTGCTTTTGCCTTTTGTGGGTGCAGCTTTTGCTCCCCTGTTAATTGATCCTTAACTCAACCTATGAGCTTTCTAAATTTTACCCTTTTTATTTTCTCCCCAGTCCTGCTGGTGGGGGAGTGAGTAAGCAGCTGCCTGGGGCTTGGTTCCTGACAGGGTTAAACCACGACACTGTTGAACTGGCTATCTCCAGACCAAAGGTTCAACTTCCTTTCAAGTTGAGAGATGGCATTAGCTGCATGCAAATATTGTGTTCACTTTTGTCAGTCTATTTCCATCCTAAAGTGTACTTAAATTAAAAAAAAAAGTGCAATACCCACCTATTTCCTTAGTGCTCAGAATTTTTTAAGACCAGAAGTGTAGTCTGTGCAACCTAAGAGCTCTTATTTTAATAAGAGTGTGCAGTGTTCACATTGGTAAAATGTTATGAATAATTTGTATATAAGCCGTTCTGTAAAATCTACACTGTCTCTAAAATTGGAGACGTCCTATATTAATATTTTCAATATTTCAATCATTACAAAGTTACTACAGCCAGTCTCTTAATTTCTGTATGAGATACTGAAACTCTGGAGTAATTATGATTTTATAATATGTGTTCCTATTTAAGTAATTTCATTCCTCTCTGCAGCCTATTAACAGTCTCTAGATTCTACAAATCAGTCTAACACTCAGTGTACTAGGGTCAAATTCACCTGAAAAAGGCAGATATAAGTATCACATAAATCTTGGCAATTTGAAGTGACACCCAGAGCTCAGGGCATTAGCACTGGATTACAGTTACTATACAATATAAATGTTTATGCTGTTTTGCAGTGTAATGCAGACAAGAGAACACAATCAAAGCCTTCACAGACATAAACAGACATCACACACTGTAATTATATTTGTCTGCAAGATTATAATAATCATAGATGGCAGGTATTATAAGGCAGTTCTTTTTTTCTGGTTAACCCATTCAGTTTACTCATCTTACCCCATAAGCATTTTCATAAATGGAATATTAAGTATATTTATATTGATTTTATATTTATGATTATATTTATATATTTAAATATATTTATATATTGGAAGTTTTGGGGTGGAGAGGATATTTTTTATTTTTCCCCATTTCCAACCTCCCTGCAAAAGAAAAGTTGATGAAAAGAATCACAAGGCATTTATGCAATAGTCAGTGTGTGTTTATGTCCTTGCCAGCCCAGCAAGGGGCAGACCCTCCTCACCTGAATCCTGCAAGAGGAATATTTCTAGCAGAAGACATGATACAGGGAAGAGCTTGATTCCCCTTCCAGTTTATATTGAAGATTAATCATCTCTCCAAACTTAATGTCAGAGGTTGGCTATTTTGCTTGAATAGCAAATTAGTCAGGATTCTGATTAAAGCCTCTGTTTGTGGTGAATGAATTGTTAAAAGGCAAATCAGTCCCTTTTAAAGGCCATTTCCTGCCCTGAGTCATTCACATAGGACTCACATTGAATTCAAGGAGAATTCAAAACACTCCTCCAAGGGCAGAATTCATCCTGCAGTTTAAAGGCTGTGAACTATGTAAATCCTTAAAAACAGCTTATATGCAGAAGAAACTGTACTCACCTCAATATAATACCTACAGTCTTAAGCACTAGAGTCTATGAATCTTACATGTTAAATTTTCATTGAAAACACAGAAAAAAGAAATTTACATTTTAAGTTTTCCTTATGTATAAATACAGAAAAAGAAACGGTTTCAAAGAAGGAATTCTTAATAATAGTCTTGTGCTAATATCAAAAAATATTTTGAGTATAGTGAAAGGCATTTTTATCTGTCACTGATAAAGTATGCAAAAAGTTGCAAGGGAAAAGGTGTGTGTTATCAAAGTTATCAGGTTGAACAACAGTACACACAATAGTATTTTATTTTAGATGTGTAAAACTAGTTAATTGTCATTCTGAAAAGGAAAACAAAACATATATTTTTCTGAGCATAACAGCCAGGGTTCAGTCCATATTTTTAAGACAAAAAAACCCATTTACTCCATGTACATGAAGCAGAGAACAAGCATTATCATTGCATGTATTAATGTGGCTTCATACTTTAAAAAGTGGGTAAAAAATACTCCTTCAAAACTGTTTCATCACTCAGTGATTTATCACAGTGCTATTATTAAGGAACTTAAATTTTATATATTTTCCAACTGATCTGTTACTTTTCATGTCCTTAGTTTACACAGAGGCATAAGAAGAACAAAAGAACTTGCCTATAGACATGTCTGTAGACACGTTCCTTTCAACAGATTATTTTTTGGGGTTTCAGGTGAAGACAGGATCCACGTATCAAGAAACATATGTATCAAGAAACAAATGGAAAACAGCAGAAGTAGCTCTTAAGGTTAGGAAGCAGAGGTTAAGATTTCTCTTAGTCTTTCTCTTAGAACCAAGTCCGATTGTATGCCAGTATGAAAGGCTTCTTAGAGATCAGTCCTGTTAAAATCCCTTTCAGAGCAAGTAACTTGCCAGCTGAGCCAGCTGTATTTCTTTCTCGCACTGCTGGCCTCCCTGGCAGTCCTTACACTGAGGGCAGGCAGCTGCTATTATCTGTTCAACTCATGGAGGACAAGTTAACCCTATCCTCATCAGGCATTTATGAATTATCACAGCATGAAAAGAAAGACTGTATCTCAGCTATTGCTCCACTGTGAGGTTCTGAGATCACCACCCAAAGCGAATATCCCATGCTTTTCTGAAAACTCAGTATTACATAATTCATTACCCCCCAGTAAAAATATGTGAGTGATTCATATCCATACATAATTGAAATTTATCTGACTTCCAAATATGTGATCCTGTGTATCAGACCTACTGCAAGGACAGAGATCAGCTGAGCTGAAACTCTGAATCTGACATTTCTACAAATCTAACTTAGATTTGAGTTGTTATTCTAAGCAGTCTTTCTGCTGTCACTCACTTGTCTGTACTCTCCACTCTGAATGTCAGCCCTCTTTCTGCTTGTGTTTTGTACAGAAGTAAAGTGGTGGTTCTGGTTTTCTTCTACAGTTATGGTATAGAAAATGATAAAAAACACACTGCTAGGAAAAATAATAGAATTTTCATTATATTCTGTTTCTATTCCAGGTCTATCATTTCTGCTCATGGAATTGCACTTATTACTACTGTTGTAGTGTTCTATTTACACCTACAACTTGCAGACCTTGTATGCACTAACATTTGCCAAACTTCTATTTCATCCATGTTGTTGATTTGCATAATCATAGTATTTTACAGCATATGAATTACTTAGCTGTATTTTAATGGAAGTATCTAACTGTATGGAAGTTTCTCATAACTATGCCTGAACACAGGATAATATTGGAAAAATGGTAAGAATATTTCAAAATAGCAAAGAAAAATCACTTCTTTCAATTAAAATGCAAGATAGCAGCTTATTAAATTAATATTTGTCCTTCTGCTTAATTTTGTCTTATATTATGACAGTTTGTGAAAAGTAAATAGAAGCATTTTCTGTCAAACATAATGCTTTGATCCTTAAAGAAATAAAGTACTGTCAGGTATGAAGATTATAAAAACAGAGTATAATTTTCTGCTCTTGAGAAATATCTGCCTACCAAGAATGAATACCTACACAGTAGAAATTGGACAAGATAATAAAAAAGTGCAGTGACCCTCAAAAATATTTAGCAAACTGCAGCTGTAAGTAAAACATGTCACACATTCATAAAATCAGAAAATTCTAAATGAACTTTTATAATTCAGCCTTATTTCATTGCAAAATAGACTGATAAGAATGAACAGACTTTGAGAAAACTAAGAAGAATCTTATGAAGTTCAACAAGGACAAATGTAAGTTCTTGCACCTGGGGAAAGATAATCCAGGAGTGCAGCACAGGCTGTGATCTACTGGTCTGGGAAGCAGTTCAGTGAAAAATATTCAGTGTTCTGGTGGACAACAAATTGAATATGAGTGAACAGTGAGCTGCTCTGTAAAAGAAAGCCAACAGGATGCTGGGTTGAATCAAGGACATCATTATTAGAGATGAAGTAGTTATCCCCCTCTGCTCAGTGATTTTCAGGCTACATTTGGGATACTGTGTTCAGTTTGGGTCCCTGCTATTCAAAAAAGATGTGGACTGGCTGGAGATGGTCAAGAGAAGGGCCACAAAGACAGGGAGCCTGTCCTATAAGGAAAAGGCTGAGAGAAGTGGCATAGTTCGGCCTTAAGAGGCACAGGAAGACTTTGTCACCATGGTTCAGTATTTAAGAGGTGGCTACAAAAAAGACAGGGACTCCTTATTACAAGGAGTCATATGGAAAAGTTAAGGCAAGTTATTCTTTGGGAGATTTCGATTTGACACAAGTAAGATTTTTCACTATGAGAAAAATCAGTCATTGGAATAATTTCCCCAGAGAAGTGATGTATTCCCCAGAACTGGACAGTTTTAAAATTTGCCTGGCCAAGATGCTGTGCCATCTTTTCTACACTGCAGTCTTGTCAAGAAAGGTTGTTCTAGATGATACTCAATGTTCCCTCCAACCCGCTATTCTATGATTCTATTAATGAGTTATGGATGTGTATGGAAAAGCTGTATAATATTTATTTCTTGGTAATTCCAATGGCTATTACTGAAATATCCTTTCAATTGAAAAAGCCTGGACAGAGACTGTAGAAGAAGCAACTGGATTTCTGAACAGCAAATTATAAGTTTTCTTAGAAAAATATAAAGGCCTCAGCACTGAAAATTCTAGTTGGTATACAACACTTTGCAACTGATTTCTGAAAATGAAAGTAGCATGTTTGATTTATTTTTCAAGTTATTAAAGGAGACATTCTCACAACACTCAGTAATGTATTTCCTGGTTCATCATATTTTTGGCTATAATCCTAACTTGCATTTGTTTAAGCTAGATCATGGGTTTAGTCTTCCAAGTCCTGAAAAATGCAACATGAAATTGAAAGAGTCCGAATTGAATATAGTATCAACGTTTATCATAATCATATGGAATTTGGTGAAAGTGTCTTGATATTACTACATACATTATTTCATTGCTAATAAAAATGTATTTCTGCTCTTGTTTGTAAAAGACTAAAAATGAATACAAGTGCAATGGAAGGCAGTGTGAGCTCCATCTAAATTAATGAAATATAGAACACAAGGCTATTATTGTACTTGTCTAGGATGTTGCTACATGACTGCTGATTAAGTTACACTGCTCAAAACAAGGCAAAACACCAAAACATGTAAATGCTTGAATATATCCAATGACATTTAATAAGGCTTTCAAGGATGTTGCTAATTTTAGCACAGTACACAAAGCCAAGAAGACTGGAGTAGTAAAACAAGACATGGCTAGACAACACTTGAGGGATTCAATAGAATCTGAAAATAATGTCCTATCTACATTTTCAGGTGTGTTTTGATGTCCCTCCTTTCTTCTTATTCGGATATTAGTCTCACATGAAAAAAGGTTTTATCCTGTCCTTATAAATTCTAACAATCCCTTTGAAGCAGACCCCAATGGGGACATACAAATTTAAAGTCTCATCACTCTCTTTGTTGATGCATTTAGGGAGAAAGAATGTCTATGGGGCAAAATATGGAGAAGATGTGGTGGTAACAATAGATGGGCAGATCCAGAAATGGGGGAATGATCATAGAAAAGATCTAGAACCATCCTCTGTCTTCTGCTCATATAAGAACAGTATTAACAAATTCCTGTTACAAAGTAATGCAGAACCTTAGGCAGTAAAGGGCACATATAACCAGTATTTTGACATCTGGCTTTGTGCTGAAAGGGCATTCCCTGGAGTTGCTGGTCAGTAGAAATCTGTTGACTGTGTCACCATTTAATAGAGTTCTTTCCCCAGTGACAAAGGATGCATGGTTTGTACAGCTGAACTTCAAACGTAATCCAACTAAAAACCTGCCTTACTAAAACATTCCTTGTTTTATTAGAAGTGGTGGCCCCACTTTTGAGGTCTCTGTACCAGATTCCCTTCCACGAGCAATCATTACATGAACAGCTCTTTACTCCACTGTGCCCTGAGATGAGTACTTGTCCTGTATGTTCTGTCCTCACTAAAGTGTCAGTTCTAGAAAGGAGTTTCCTGCAAAACCTAAATGGAGATGCAGTTAAATACATTGGAATATTGTCCATCCAATCATCTTCCTAGCCAGCAAAACAAATTCCCACCAAGAACAAACATACAAATTAAATTGCAAAACTGAAGCATACAATTGCAAACGAAAAATGCATTAAAATAAAAGAATAAATAAAGAATTTAAAATCCACAGAAACAGAAATATGGTGAAGAAAGAGAAATGGTAGTTTGTGTGAGTGGCTCTGGGAAGCCTCAAGGAAAATTTAAATCTATGGATGTTCTGATTGCAGGAACAGCAAGTCCCAACACACAAAGCAACTTTAGGAGTCATTCTTGAAATTGAGATAGCCAACATGTAACAATGTAGTTGATCCATACAAGATAATAGTTTCTGTAGCTCGTTTTAGTACACTAGATTTACAAAACAATGATTTTACAGCCACATTTTAAAACTCAATTCCCTGAAACATCAGGAAAGATGCTTGTTTTCTCTTTGTGAAGAACAGAGAGTTTTTTTGCCTGCCAGATCCTAGCTTTCCTTCTCATCCATCCACCAATGTCTTTTAAGCAGTACAAATGCCAAAGTCAGAGCTGACACTCAAGATTTGCCACTAAACAGTGAAGACAGCATTGCAACTGAACTGTACAGCTATAGCATTTTTGAGGTAATCACTGTGTTTAAATTTACTTTGCTAATGAATAAAGACAATAGCATGGCAGATGGGACAAATCCACTTCAGAGTTTAATGAGAAAATGCCTATATGCCTATAACCTGATGTTATAAATGCTGAAATGCATCCACATATGTATTATTGAAGTATGTCTAGGAGAAGCTGGTCAAATACTTCAAAGGACTCTTTATAAGCCTTTGTTTAATTTTTTTAACAGGTGTTCAAATTAACTGTGCTTTTGCAACTCATTATGTGTTGTTTAAGAGCATTCTGGAAGTTCTATTCTTGAGGAAAAAAAACTAAAGAATAGAATGGTGAATAGCCAATGGTTTAATGTACTTTCTTTTAAGTTATTTCTGATAAAAAAGTAGATATTCAATATTAGTCTATTAGCTATAATAGTCTACAAGCTATTTTTACAGTATTTTTGCCACACACTCCAAAGTAATAACAATTCATTAGCAGCCTTAGCCTGAACCTTACTAGTATAAATTGTTGTTCAAGTCTTTTTAATGGCAAATAAACTTGAACACCTCAATATCCAGCCTTAAGAATTGGCTAGGCTGTGCTCAGTTGAGAAACAAGGAAAAAATAGCAAGAGTGACTATGCCACTATTGTGCTAACAAAGCTCTTGGGTTAATAGAGACTATTTTGACCTTATGGCACAAATTAACACTACCTCAGCGTTCTTTTAATTTAGGCCACCCTACAATAGCCTCTGGCAGTCAGGGATTATTGGATGAAAGCAAACCAGTTTGTATGAACAGAGGTTCAGGAGACCTTCATTCAATTCTTGATGACACCATAGAGTCTTTGGGTGATATCAGAAGTATTAAACTTTCTGTGCCTCCAGCAGTTGTATCATGAAGCAATAGTAGCAGTTACATACTTTATAAATGTGCTATTTAATTAATTTAACACGTTTTTGGAAACTTTGTGCATAGAAGTCCACTAAGAGCTTTTTCAGTCTTTGGTTATCTGTGGCGGAAGAGTCCCTGACTCACATCTGACTGCTTGGGCTTCAATACATGAAAGTTTTTTG
>VXBU01013101.1:84509-115224 GCA_013400315.1 Bombycilla garrulus | reverse complement strand
TTTTTTTTTTTTTTTGTTTCTACATGTATTTTAGCATGTAAAATATAAGAAGACACCCACAACCACCCATAAAAACCAGGTTTGTTAAAAATCCCTGGAGTATATGCTTCCTTGAAATAATATATATGCCTGAATTATGGTAATAAAAAATATTCTGTGAATGGATTTGCACATATGCATGGATTATTTTTTGTGGAATGAGACATCTCCAAATTCCAGCTTTTTGGATGTGTTGTAGTCAATACACTGTTCAGGGAAATGTTCTGTATGAAAGAACTTTGATATAATGGGTTGTATGCAAATTCTGAAATGATATTTGAAGAGTTTTGTCATTCAGATGTTTATCTGGCTACAAAACTGTCAGTTTTAGCATACCAAATTTTGTATTACTCTGTAGTGAACTAATTGCTTTACTTCTACTAAAACAAAAATTAATTACAAAGTTTCTACTTTCATTGTTTTTCATTGAGTTTCAAAGCAAATACTCACTGATATTTCATCACACCTTGTACACATGCATTCCATAAAATCTGAATGAAAAATTAGTTAACTGATTTTTTTTTCTACAGATTGACAAGTTATTCTTAATTAACACATACCCTATTAAATATTCTGAAGGTAATATAAATTAGTAATTTTCTTACTACCTATATTGTCTGAATAAAGTAATACATCATATTATGTAGAGAGAGAAAAAGTAATATATGAGCTCTAAAGAAACTAGAAAGGATACATTGTGTACCTAATGTAAAGGAAACAAGAGGTGATCTCAGGTATATCAAATATTCATGGGCTGACTATAACATTGGCAGTAGTGACAGGCTGCACTCAAAATCCTTTAGACTTCCTTTGATTATTTAGTTGAAATATGTCCAAAATTCTGTGCACTTGTATCTAGAGTGGAAATTTTCACTTAAACGTAACACTGGGAATCCCGTTGTCTTTTTATCTTGGTGAGAAATACATAAATCATTTGTTGGGGCTATTTCCACACAGCGTCTCTCTCATGGTTAAGAAGTAGGAGGATTGGATACCAAAGGAAAATATTTCTAAGTCTTGAAATACTATTTTTGGAGTCTGATTTGCAGATTTTGAGCCTGTTATCAGTTTATGAATGCTTATGTAAATAATTATGCAAAAAAATGACCTTGTCTATCATCCAAAGTCACGATTTCCTGATTTCACCAAAAATAGTCTGACTTCCAGTACAAATAGGAAGAGTATATATGTGCATACCTGCATGCACATGAAAGCTGCTTTCAGTTTTATGTTTCAAATTTCTTCCCTGCAACAACTGAAATCACAGATGTTGCTTTGGAGCAACCACCCCCTTCTTCCTTCAGTTACTAAAGCTCAGCAATATTATTTATGAATCTCACAGATTTTACACTGGAATGACATATATTTTATGAAAATAGCTTAAAATAAACCTCAAACTGTTATATATACCTAGGCAGGGCAACAAATAAATGAAAAAGAATGATAACGCAGCTACATGAATGCTGTTTTATAAACAGCCATATATGCTCTATATCAAGAATAATAACTTCTTTATTATTTATATGTTGCCATAAGTGTACATAGGCATCAAAGCCAAGGCTTGTAGAATAGTTAATGAACCAAACAATAAATATTTTCAAAATGCTCAGAAGGCCTAAGCTAACTCAAGTCCCAGCTGAGGAGGAAGGCAAGATCAGAGCAACTGGGGAGCAATGAGAAAGCAAACATGCTATGAATGGGGCAGATACAGCCCAAGTGCACAGCTGGTCCATGTGCTCACAAAAAGCTAATGCATTAAATAGTTAATCTTTCATTAAGAGTGTAATCAGTTGGCATGATTTGCTCACCACAGAAGAAAACTGGTGACTATTCCCTTGAGAGTGTAATTCCAAGCTTCAGCACTACCAGTCTTTGAGGAAACCTCACCTCTCAGTTTTAGACACAAAACAAGGCAAGTGCAGTTTTGTTCTTCCTCAAAAGTATAAAGTAAAAGGAGAAAAATAGAGAGAAAAAAAGGATGATATCAAGACTAACTCTTCACCTTTGTTAGGACTGAAGATCAATATAGAGTTACGAAAAGACTTGCTGATTAATCTGTAGATTAATACACTCCATCAGCAGCACCTGCCATTTCAAAGGAGCAATGAAAGGTTAAGGGAACAAGATCAAGCAAGAATATTCCTCAGCTGCGATTTCTCCTTTGGAAATTATTTGCTCACTGAAGGAGTTCAGTCCAGCTCCTGATGTTGGTGTTGATGGTATAAGGAGGAACAGGGAGGAGGGAGATGGGGGATGGGACTCTAGGAAGTCTCTTCCACTAGTTACAGCCACTGGGGTTTAATGCGATCTATAAACTCATCTGTCTGTTTACATACCAGCAAATGATACGTCTCTCTGATCCACTTACATTTTCAAGCCTAATGTATACACAGGGCACTGACGTTGTGTATACAAGACATAGAGATAGCTGGGGGCTGTGTGCTATCCCTGCTTTCACAGCACACTGTCACTCTTATAAATAAAGCATTCGCTCGGGAAAAGAGTCTGAGAGCCGGAGAGCCACATTGCGTGCAAATCCAGCTCACTGCCTGAGCTTCCTCGAGGTTGAAGCTAATCCTAACTGACATGTTACAGTAAAAGTACTTTATAAAATCAATATTAAATTCACAGCCTTTGACATCCTGGGACATCAAAGATAAAGGGGAAATAAGCTGTGGAGTAAACAGTCCTGCAGCTATGCCAGTTGCTCAAGGAGAGAGGCAAAAGGAGACACAGGAGACCATGGGGTAAATTAGTACAGTGCTAGTCTTGTTTTTATACCAAGGTCTTGACATCAATGAAAACATTATAAAAACAGCACGCGAACTCTTACAAACAAGAAAAAAATATTAGGAAAGACTCACTCAGTTACAAATTCATACAACCTTTTAAGGCTAAAGGGATATAATGCTCCCTATGCAAGTCACATTTTTAGCTTTCTCTTTCAATAAATTATACCCCAGAGTGATAAGATAATAAAAATCTAATAATAAAACAATGTACCACTGAACTAAAGAACCTGGATAGAATTTGACTGCACAATCCTGACATGATATGATCATTCCAGCTTTCTGTGATGTACGTCTGTGTATATTCTATAGTCATCCAGACTGACATACAGTCAGCCATCATAATGTTTGTACTATGGGTGTGAAATACAAATTGTATTGAGTCAAGAGGAGGAGAGATGAATGATAGTGGTGCTACTTGCCCACTTAATTCCAAATTCTGTCTTTCATATGTAGAATGACAGTCATTATTTATGCTTTAAATGGTAACACTGGCCTTGATCAAGGGTAAAAGGAAGACCAGAATCAGCTCAAAAGTGGAAAATCTCCCTTCTTTGCCCCTTGCTATCCTCCTCAAGCCATTTCCTGATGATGAATAAAACCAGCATGTACTCTTGATGCAAGGTTGTGGAAGTCAAGGTGGTGAGCAGACAAGTCCTTACAGGAGATTTGCATTGTGTGAATTGAAAGTATTCCTTGGCATTTTGTTGTTCTTGTCTAGTGAAGTTTGTCGTTCTAATGGCTCTTGGTGGTACTTGCATCAGCCTTAAGAACAGACATTTGATATACAAACACTTCTACTAAGAATCGGCACTGAAAGAGTAGAAAAATTAAATCTTTTGCACAATAAAATTTGCTAAAACTGTAATTTGAAAGCAACAATATTTTATTTTTCACAGGAAACTAATTCACTAATGAATTTTTACTCATAATAAACTGACACACTGGCTTGCTTTACCACATAATACTGCTACCAACCATTACCCTCAGGTTAGTATTTATGGTTTAGGAAAGAAAGAGAAAATTAGTATGTTTGCTAAAATTAAATATGGAAGAGAAGGCACAGTAACGACAGTTTTTATTTAGTTAATGTGTCTTCAAGAAAGAAATTTCCTGATGCTTAGGAAAATGTAGTTTTCACCAGTATTCAATCCTAAAGTTAGCAAGGACTAGACACCTAAAATTATTCTGAATAGCATGATTGCAAATATTTGAGAGTAATAGACTAAACTTAAACGGAAAGGACTGGAGGAATGATGTGGTCAAAATGACAGACCTGACAGGAGTGATAAAGGAAGAAGCCACCTCACCTCTCTACAGAACAAACACATGTTCAGATATGCAAATGAATATGTTTTTCTAGCCCTTAGACTGATGTCAACATTTAGGAAATGATAATTAGGGGGTGAGGTGTACTGTGGTGTGGGAATCCTATTAGGACCAAAAGAAAAAAACATCCAAAACAAAACAAGAAAGCAAACAAAAAAACAAACAAAAAACCCCCCCAACTAAACAAAAAAACCCAAACCAACCCACTGCAAAGAGAATACCAAAAAGGTCAATTCTAACATCTTCTGCTAGCACACGTCTGTGATGCACAACCGATTTTATGAGGATGAATAAAATCTTTGTCAGCAAACAGGATGGAACCATTTTAACAGCCATTACAAAGACCAAACTAACATTTAGCCTAAGGCTAGTGTCTTCATTTGGGAAATAAAGAAACCCTCACTGCCTCTTCTAAATATACTGCTGGGTTTCAGTAACTAACAACTGGTAATGGCATCTATGGATGCCCTTTTGGAGTTTTCATGTGCTTGGCAGCATGCCAGTTTTGGAGTTAGGAAAGCCAAAAGCTGGGTTAAACAATTATTTTATGGAGTATTTTACACTTGTAGAATTAAAAAACAAATCAGCTGATTGCCAGAAACCAATGCTTTTCAGCTTGCTTTACTCAAGGGTATAGAGGATTTGGTTCAAAGCAACCTGATACTTCAGAAGGCACTGGATGTATCTGGCCCTGTGGAAGACCATGACAAGAGATTTGAGGATGACACATAACTTGAAAAGTACTCCTCACATCAAAAGGAAACTTAAGAAAAAAAAAGAAAAGGAATTTTTGAGAACAGAAAGGAAAGTAGGTATTTATTAAACCAATTCAAGATTCAAGCAAGTAATTAGAGTTTTCGAGAAAGATTTCCTTCATGTTGCTTAATGTAGCTATTCCCCACAAGAAAAAGCATTCCTACTGTTGTATTAAAGATTTACCTTTTTTTATATTCTATGTGATGTTTTGTGTGCTGTTATAGAAATGACAAACCCAATTATTTTCATGTAAAAAGATAATATAATATGTATGAGGCATTTGATTTTCTTGAGGTGTCAGCACTGTTTATCTGAGTGCTATAGCTCATATCATAAACATTTTTATTATGTTCCATATATAGTTGCACACTACACTAATAATCACATTTTAACAGCTCATAGCAATGTACTAAGCAACATCCATTACAGATTATTTGCATTTTCATTCTCCCAAAAGAGGAAGCATATACAGTCAGTGCCTCATTTTTTAAAGGCTGATTGGATACTTTTTGGTGGGTTTTTTGCTAGCATATTTTTGGGTGGATCTTTTTGTTGGATATATTTGCTTCCTTTTACAAATTTCCATGGTGCTGTACACTTAGATTAGAGATGGAAGTGTAAAAGTAATAGATCTCTTAGGATGGAAGTTTTCTACAGTTACTGCTTTTTTTCCCCTTTGCAATCATTCCATGCTATATCAGTCCTTTATGACATTTTGGTAGTTTTGATGAAAATACATTGATGGTCATTCACTAGACTGCAGCGTGCCCAAGAGGTTGAAGGTTAAATATTTCCCCATAGTGAAGAATAATTTGTATTTCGTAAACTAAACGACTCTAAATAGCTCAGTTTTATAGTCCTTCTGAGGCAAATGTGATGTACAAATCTGTTCTTTTAGGTCGAGGGTCAGATTTGATCAATATACAATCAGACTCTCTACCTGAACTTTGAAGACTGCAAAACAGTGATTGTGTGTCAAAGACAACATTTTAAATACAAAGTAAGTACTTAGACCTTCACTAACTGGAGTTACATTCATGCCAGATAACAGTTTGATTTTAATTGGACAAAAGTTTGGCTAGAAAACCTCTTTGACTGTGTAGCAGAGAGAGGTACCATTACATGTTGAAGTAATAGAGCAGAATTATACTTCTGCTTGTTCCTTCAGGAAATAACACTTCAAATTAAATATCTTCTTGCAAAGTGTCCTGGAGGGTATAACAATATGCTCAACATAAAATAGATTTGCAATAAATATTCAAAACATGACACAACATTACGAATTCATATCATCACAAATGCTTAATTGAATGGTTCACAAATAATTTATTATGATCTCTAAAACTGTTTTTGTTAGACTTAGGTAAAACCCTAAGATAGCATATCCATAAAATAAAGACTTTAGCACAAAATGCTAAATGTACTTAATGTTATATTTCATTATTCCTTCTGTAATATTCAAATGTACTGGGCTCTGTCTCTTATCTTACAAACAAGTTTTGAATTAATATCCTAAAGTCATCTCTTTACCAGCAGGAAATTATCAAATTAAAAATTCCTGTACCACGCAGAAAAATTATATCTGCTTCTGCTTTGCATGCCCACTTCTTTGTCTATATTAATAACAAGAGAAGAGTCAAGAGATTAACAAAATAAAGTATTTTGGTTTATATTGCATATTGCTGTTTTTAGCTCATCAAGCCATGGTTATTTACGGTTCATTTCCAGGTAGTCATGCGTAAGAATCTCAGCTATAAAGTATATGAACTGCAGTGGATTATTGTGCTAACATAATACTTCATATACTGATAAGAACACAGATGAAACCAAAGTGTAATTTTTCATTACTACAAATTGGTTTACAGAAGTGGCCCAAATAAAGTGACACATTATGATAGCAGTTATTAAAAAGTTATTAAAAATTTGCATATCATTATTACACATTCATTATTCAAAAATATATAAGATAGTGAGACTATACACAGGGCATCACAACTGTACACCAGTATCACTGGGTTATAGTTAAATAATGGGGATTTGAAGTGAAATTCTTTGGCTGAGTTGTGTGTAGGAAGCCCATATTATTAATTATACTCTTAAATTACAATTATCTACTTCTACTGCTACAAAAACTTGTTTCTTCCTGCAAGGGATGAGGTAAATACAAATAAGAAAACATTTTTCTTTTTGACTGAAATAGCCTCTGTCTTTATCATGTTACTTTTTAAAATAGCACTTTTTCAGATTGTGAAGGAAATATCGCTTCATCACTGATGACCGGTTAAGTCATAAGTCTCTACTCTGCAGATTTTTCATTGATGAAATATTAATGTGACCTCAAATATACTGGAAAATTTTAACTATTTGTGAAATGCTAACAGTGAATCTCATTCTCAATAACACAGTCTCTATGGTATCTGAACTTCTATAAACCAAAAATTATCTAACAGTCAACTTTATTGGTATAATCACAATCAAATATGCCAAATGCAGCTATGCCATAGCATCTTGCTTATTTCAGTCTGATATTCAATTAATAAAATAAATAAATAAAACATATATGCAGATGACTTACTCTGTGTTTAAGAAGTGTTCACAGCTTCGGATCTCAAAATCATAATTTAATCCATTTTCCTCTCCATGCTTTTCACTCCAGGATTCCTTCTGCATAATCAAAAAGTCTGAAGTGGAGAAGTCTAGAAAGGTCCTTTCACAATGTGTATCATTGTGCACATATTGTAGCAGTAAATGCTATTCACCCACATGGGTAGCATGACCAAGAACATTTGCTGGAGCAAGTGCTGTTGAATTTGCATTAGGGCTGTAACTTCCTTCCAAAATATTAATGCATTAGAAACAGTACAAAGATAAAGGGTTTATTAAAACAAAAAACCTCAAAAGCATTACAGAAGTATTAAGTCTGAACTATAAAGGCCAAAACTTCCTCCATGGAAGCAATACAGTTTTTTGCTTTCATTTGCTTTCATAAGAAACCCAAAACCACAACACAGAAAGTAGAACAGTCTGCCCTCCTATAATTATCTCAAAAGCAAAAGAGAGAGAAACACTTTTAAGGAGGCAAAATCTAAGAAACCTAGGCATGGATTACTGCTTCTAGAATCAGCAAACTCCCGTCTTGGGTTGCAATTCAGTCTGTGTCAGCAGATGAAGAGAACTACTGCTTTACCTCTGTCTAAGTGGAGATGCTTTCCATGCAGTTTGTTAGAAAACAGTGGTCACAAGGAATACTGATTAGGTCTCATATTTGCTTAACACCTGCCCCTCCAGCCCTAAGTTTTTAGATGTGTCAATAAGTACCATAATGTAAACTGTTATGGAGAAAATGTAACCCCCCAAACTCTCCACATTTGAATCACCCAGGGTCATGTTGCAACCTGTACTATTTCCCTTGCTTTTATTGTTATGTGTACAAGCCTTGCTGGTTTTAAATGCTTTTTGAGGGGTCTATATGATGTTCTCACACTCATCAATCCCTAATTGGACTAAAGTCTCATATGAGTGTGTATATCTGCAGTCAGCCTGGTCTTTTGTACCAGATTCCCTTGGTTATGAATGTTTTACTTCTTTGTTATTTTGATTTTGCTTGAAATAGATTTTTATACTTTTCAGTGGTAACCAAACTTTACTCATTTCGGTGTGACAAAAATGCTGACAAAATAGTTTTAAGGAGTAGAATTAGTCCCATCTTATTTGTGGGCTACCAGGAAACATCATGTAAAGCTCCTTGACTGAACTTCAGACTAGACTTCCCCAAGCAGACTACCATTGTGCCAGTTCCACAAAGGAGATTTCTCATTTGGTTTCTTAGCCATTGTCTTAAGAACAAAGAGAGATCAAAGCACCTCCTCATAAGTTTCCTACATAAGTATTTCAAGGTCTTTATAATTTTTCCAGAAAAAAAATCGGTACAGCTGACCTCTAGTAAAATATTTGTCTGGAAGCAATGCTGAGTACCAGAGTTTGAGTTGAAGTGAATTGTCTCAAAATAAATCAATACTAAATATTTCTGAATCCTTCTGAATAACAAATTGTTACACAGTAGTCTTAATAAAGAGAAAAAATTGAGTCTTGGGAAGCTTGGGTCTTACTTCTGTCTCTGCCATTTATCTGCTCAATTTGATTCCAAGTCACTTTGCATCTCTTGTGAATTCCCACATTGGCCTACCTTGACTGTTTAAACAGAAAGATCTTTGGGAAGAGATCTTGCTAAATTTCAGTTCTGTGGCTAAGCCAGCAAGGCTTTATGTTCAATTGCGATTTCTAATCTCTCCTGATATAAAAAAAAAGTAAAAATATAATGCTTGCCAGAATGAGGAAATTGAATGTTAGCCTTAGATTTATTCCTTCAAGAAGAAAGTTACTGCAAAGACCGATTACTTTAATTAAAATTCAATCTTAATATTATTATTTTTCTCACATAAACTTCGTCAGCTATTAACTGGTGGAAATATTTTGTGAGCACACTATTGTCACAGAATCATTTAGCTTGAAAAAGAACTCTGAGATCACTAAGCCCAACCTTAGATCCCGTCAACTAGACCATGGCACTAAGCGCTATGTCCAGTCATTTCTTGCACACCTCCAGGGATGGTGGCTCCACCATCTTCCTCTGGCAGTCCATTCCAGTGTTTAACAACCCTTTCCATGATGAAATTCCTCCTGATGCCCAACCTAAATCTTCCTTGGCACAACTTGTGGCCTTCTTCTTCTGTTGCCAGTTGCCTTGGGGAAGAAGCTGACCCTCACTCACATCTCCTTCCAGGGAGTTGTAGAGAGTGCTAAGGCCACCCTTCATCCTCCTCCAGGTAAAACAACTCCAGCTCCCCCAGCTGCTCGTCCTATGACTTACCCTCTAAATCTTCATCTTATTTAATCTGTAATATTCATATTATGTTACCTTCATTTGTAATATTTCTGTTATTCTCATATTTTTTTCTTATGGTAACTTACAGTAAACTCTTCTGCTATCAAATTTTAAAATACAGTAAATACAGAAAATAATTAGAAATAGTAAATTTTAATGATTACTGCCATTCCAGGTAATCAACTGAAGAATAACTTGTTTTATTTGATTTAAATCATATCAATGACATATTCATTCAGAATGTGGACATAAAGAAAGGCAGTTTGCTTATAAAAAGGGCAGAATCTTTGCTATTAGTAATATAGAATAGGATCTCTCTTCACATATGCAGGTGTAGATTATTTATGTAGGTAATTCACAACAGGTGTTATTAAACAGCTGTATCTGTAGGAAACAGACCACCAGATTTAACCCTGTCTACAGACTGACACAATTTTGATTTAATGCCAATAATATTTTGATATAATAGTGGTTTGTAGTCTTCAGAAACAGAAAAAAAAAACTGCCAAGGCACTTTAGGGTACTTTAGCACATGACAGACATTCCTTTTTGAGAAGTGCTTGCGGCAATTTAATTTAGAACATGTTGATATTATGCATAAAAACTTCTCTGCTATTTGAAGAATAACTTTCAAGTATTTCAGTTTACTAGGAAAGAAGGAGAGTCCACTGTAGTTCCTGGGGTGCATCAGAAAGAGCACTGCCAGCAGATCAAGGGGGGCGATCCTGCCCCTCTACTCAGCCCTTGTGAAGCCTTGCCTGGAGTGCTGTGTCCAGCTCTGGGCTCCTCAGGAAAAGAAAGAGATAGATTTTCTGGAGCATCTGCTACGTGGAAAGGCTGAGGGAGCTGGGCCTCTTTGGCATTGAGAAGAGACGCTGAGAGGGGACCTCATGAATTGGAGGGAGGTACCAAGAGGACAAATCCAGACTCTCCTCAGTGCTGCCAAACATTAGGACAAGAGGCAACTGGCAGAAACTGAGGCACAGGAAGTTCCATCTGAATGTGAGGAAAAGCTTTATGGGTGAGTGACCATGCACTGGAAAAGGCTGCCCAGAGAGGTTGTGGAATCTCCCTCAGTGGAGATATTCAAGAGCCAAACAGAAACCTGTGCCATGCGCTCTAGGATGACCCTGCTTGGGCAGGGAGGTTGGACCAGGTGATCCACTGTAGTCCCTTCCAGCCCTATCCACTCTTCCCTGATTCTGTATAGACTTTAATGTTTAAGATCTTCCTAATCTCTATTGATCATATAATTTTTATTTTTATTTCATTTCTGGGATTTTGAATTATTTTTCAGCTCTCAGTTATATAACAGTTTTCTAAGAATTAGTATTGCATTGAATTCTAAGTGGCAGGCTTACCTGTTGAGTAAATTCCCTGAAACTTCATATTACAATACAATTCCTCCATGGCTAATCACTCTGAAACTATTTGTCTTTGAGGTAAATTTTTTACATTAATGCAATCTGTTTTGTGATATTTTGTTTCAATTTATTTTAAAATTTCATCACAATAAAATTAGAATGATGATGAATAGAACAATAAAACTTCTTGTAAGAAGGAGACTGTCTGTTATATGTAGCTGTTGTATTTTAGAACTTCTCATTTAGGCAATGCCATTTGTTGAATAATATTCCTTCTGCTACCCCTACAAAAATCTGCCCAAATGTGACACTGTTATAAAAGACTTAAATAAACTGGCCTGTTGTCTGCAATGTTAGTAGAACTACATTTCTACTATTTTACAATCGATGTTCACTGAACACGCAGCTCGTTGGGAACATGCCGTATAACACTTGCTGCAGTTGCTATTACTAATTGCTTAATGAGGGAATGGGGTTAAGCTCTGGTACAATATAGACATTATTTTATTTGTGCTTCAGTGAATTACCTAACCACATGGATGACAAAGAGGTAGAGATAAAGGTCAGACAAAGTACTAAATAAGAACCCCGGGAAGCTGGTGCTAAAGAGGCTTAAAGCTGCTAAGGGAAGTGAAAGTGACTAAATAGGAAAACTGAGGTTAGAAACCATAAAGATGTCTGAGAATTATGCTATTCAGATAGCGAAGAAAAACTGACAAGAAAAATATAATAATGTACCATATACAAAGACTAGTCCCTCAAGGCCCTGTCCTGAAACTGGTGATCTTCCCGAAGTTCGACAACATAGACACTGGAATCCAGTGCACACTCAGCAACTTTGCACATGGCACAAAGCTCGGTGGGGTAATTGTTGATTCTCCATCAAGGCCAGGGAGGTTGAGGCCCTGAGCAAACTGGTCTAGTGTGTGGCATCCCTGCTCATGGCAAGGAGATTGGAATTAGATGATATTTAAGGTCCTTTCCAACACAGAACATTCTATGATTCTATGATTCTGTGATGCTATGATTATATTATATAATATCATTATATCAGGATATTATAATGGCTAGAAACTGGAGAGCATGGGAGGAGTAAGGTCGGGATGATATGGGGCGAAATATAAAACAAATATTTTCAGAGTGTGCAATGAAATTCCTTGGAAGTCTGCATACTGTACAGTCTGTTGATAAGCATGTCTTCTGTGCTGCCAGTTTTTGGAATAGTTCAGTTACTTCAGTGGCTTAACTAGCCAACAAATTTTCAGGGAATCCAAAATAAGAGATTCATGTTGATCCTGGGAATCTGATTTGCTTGAATAGCAAGTATTTACATTTGCAATAGAAGACGCTGGGCTATAAAAATAGAAATTATACTAGAAATAATTCTATACAACAAATTATATATACTGTAATAAATATAAAAAATTATTCTACATATGAGAATTGAGTATGAGTTTCTCTGATTTGGAATTTTTATTTGAAAAGATGCATTCCCTATTTCTCTCTGCCTCTGTCAATTTCCTACCTGTAAAATGAGGAATTGACCCCCAGGGTCAAAAGGACCAAATGAATATAAATTAACTGTTGCGAGAAATAGCCAAACAGCACAGTAATGAATGACACAGAAAAGGCGTTAATGAAAAATGTCTTCTAAGTGAAGTTTAAATAGTGAGGAGTAAAAAAGTCACGGGGCCACACACTGAACAATGAACAGAAAACAAAACTCTAAATAAATTGTCCTTAAGAAAGCATTGTCCATCCTCTGAAGGGAAAGTGAAGAGTCCTGTGAAAACCAGTGTTGGTGATGCTTTAATTAAGCAAAATATTACCATGAGACACAAGGAGAATGATGGTCAAGAATTAGATTTCTGCAGGCACCTCTACACCAGCCATATTGAAAGTTTTGACTGCCTGAGTCTGAATCTCCATGTATTTTGAAATATTTTTTGTAGTTTAATATTACAGGGTATTGACTTACAAGACAACAGATGATGGAAAATTGCCCTAAATAGCACAGTTCCATTTCAACTTAAAACACGTGTTTTGATAATTTTAAACGTATTCTGGTTTTCGTATACTGTTATATTAAGTAAAATTGGCGAGCATCAGTACTAAAAGGTCGGGTTTTTATTCTAAAATCTATGTGTTTTAGAGAATTTTAGAGTGCCAAGAAGACTACATACTCTGTGACTGCTTCCAGCTCAATTTCCTGAACATCAATTGCAACTCATTATTGCGCCCTTTTTTAAGCTGTCAATGCATGTGATATCTGCCCTACTTTTGGGAACTTTCTGTGACATGGAACCTTTCAAGACTCACAAAATACTTGAAAGATCTAATTCTAATATAATCACAAATTTCAAAGAAATGCCAGTAAAAGGATTCAGCTCAGTTCTTGCTTTGAAACAGAGCTGCAGACAGGGGCAAGAAGCAGCAGTGATCTGTACATATCATGTGTTCAGCATTCACATTGCTTGGCATTTAAAATGTGTATACAACTGCAGATGCACTGACCTGGAGGTTTGTGTATAGCACAGGAAAGAAAGAAAAATCCCCATATAAAATCAATTATAAGGCAACTGGAATTACACATGCAATATATGTTGCTTGCCTGTGTTGTTAACACAATGACTAAAACCTCATAATTTAGCAGTAATAATGAAGAAAATTACTCATCTACACATTCCAATGTTGTTTCTATTATTGGTTCTATATAGAAGAAAGAAATTTCAAAAAAATTCTTAATAGTAGATCTTTGATTTCAATAAATTCTAGGTGCTCCAGATTATTGTTTAATTTGCACAAATAGCCTTGCTTAAGCTTGAATGTATTTTCTGACAGTTTGTATTATTTATTTTTTCTAAAAATATACCATGAACATTTAATCCACTAATGTTCTGGATAAATAATTTGAAGTCCAGAAGATTGAATATTTACCCTTTTAATTTTGACTAGAGAAAACAATTGTGTTTTGTGATTGATGTGAGGATGGATCACTTAATATGATTCATAAAAGGAATGATCACATTTGAAAGGATTGCATATATACTTTAAAAAGAATAATCACTGTTATGTGGTAAGATACCTTTTTAGAAATAAAAGCATACTCCATAACGTCCACCTTTAACTCAGAAAATAACACCCTAATGAATAAATGTATCAAAATTGGGCTCTATGGGATTTCTTGCAATCTCCTGTCAAGCATCTGTTACTAGCCATTACAGGAAACAGGATACTGAACCAGATGGACCACCAGTCTGTTTTGAGGGAACTGGTTTCTGATGCAATACCAACACTTAAAGTAAGTACATCAGCACAAATTTGTTCAGAAGGCCCAGTTAAAAAAAAAAAAAAACACAACAAAAATCTTAAGTATATATTATTAGTAAAACAAGGCAAGAAGATAATTCTATAGACAATCAGAAAATGAGAAAAAAATCTTAAAAATTCTTAAAATGAACAAAAAATGCAGAGAGTAGCATTTTTTTCCCTTAGTCTGCTGGTTGGCAGAGTAATTATACCTTTTCTACAAAAGGACCACCAAAAAAATAATTCCTTTAACAAATGCCTTTTCCTCAGAAATAACAACCCAGATTAAAATGTAAATTTTATTTTCATACTTTTGTAAGGTTTCTGAGAAAAGTTAGCAGAAGTGAGCTTTACTAGTGTTAGCTACAGTCTCCACATTTATCTTAATGTGGAATCTTGCTTATTTGAGGCCCATGTGATTCCAAGACTGCTATATTAAAACATGGGATTTAGTAAGAAGTAGAAAAGTGCATATTAATTTGAAGATGAATTGCAATGTCATAAAAATTGAACTGTTAGCATCCTAATTGTGTGCCTTCCCTTTGAGTTAATCTTTTCTGTACTCAAGGCCAGCTTTCTGATAAAACAATATGAGGAAACAGATAGAAGGAGCCTCTGTCAAAGGTCTTCCCTAAAGACCCCTAAAGAGTTTCAGCAGGTCTCTCTGCTGAGTTTCTCCCTGCTTAGGTTACCCTGGAGTGGGGCAGAAGTCATGCCTATGTCTATACCTAGAGAGGTACCCCATTATGCCAAACCTCAATCCTGACCCATGGTCTGACTTCCCAGCTTGACCTATGAGCTCTGCAGACTTGGCTGGAGGCACCCACCTGCATCTGGCCCAGGACAATGTATTCAGACCTGACCACCTCCCCAGACTGACCTTGGACATGCTTCATCACAGAGAACTTGATTAGTGATTCGGATCCTTAGTTGCAACTAATTACCTTTGCCAGGGCTTCTCTGCTTACCTTGTTTTGGTGCTGTGAGACCCTTGTCAGTGAGACCTCTGCCTGCCTTGTTGTTATGCTCCGCTTCTGACTTCCCTGTCCTTGCAGGGCAGCCTCCTCTGCTGCTCCCTGGTATGGAGCTACTGAGAATTTCCTGCAACATGTATGTTAACGGAATCTGGAGAAAGGGGAACAATGCTAAATACAACAGAAGTCTGATCAACATTTATCTGGAATGGACACAGTCTTCTAGACAACTGGACACAGAAGAAAGTCTAATATATAAGCGATATCTGTTCATTTATATATGGAGGAATATTTGCAGGCCCACCCGCGCATATTCCATTAACACTGTTCTAGATAAATGTGGGCTGGTTGCTAGGAAAAGCCACAGTAGCTCCAGCTTTTTAACCCATTAAGCTCAGATTGAAAGCAAAGTGTATTTTCTTCAATACTGTACTATGCTAAGCCATCCAGGACCATAATAGAGTAGAGCAAGCTTTAATCTGTCCACAAAACATATAAACATACTAATAAAAAAGTCTTGACCTGTGAGTTTAAATCTGATGAAGTAGACAAAAGTACAGTTACAAATTCTACTCAAGTCTACTCTAGAGAGACTCTATTCTCTGCCCATAGCACCAGCCTTGTCTTGCTTGCACTCAGATCCAGCTACATGTTCTGTTTAGTTTGAACATTGGATCACAGTGCAGACAAGGAGTATGCATGATGTGGTGGTGGGCAGGTAGAGCTGTATATTATTTTCACATCAGTCTTGCACCTACTGCCTACAACACTGTGTTGATAGAACTGGTGAAAGTATTGATCCCAGTGAGACTTGACCCTGAGATATCATTGAGATAAAATTATCAGTGAAACAAGGATATTTCCCCTAAGGGCAAACCATGCCTTACCAACTTGGTGGCCTTCTATGACAGTCACATGTCCATGATAGTCATCAACTGCAGTGGTTGACCAGGGAAGACTGAACAAAGTCATCTACCTAGACAACTCACTGTCAGGCTGCCCAGAGAAACTGTGGATACCCTATCCTTGAGGAGTTTCCAAGACCGGGTTAGAAGGAGTGCAGAGCAACTGATTTAGTGGGTGGCATCTCTATCTGTAGGAAATGGATGGGAACTAGATGGCCTTTAAGGTGTCTTCCAAACTATTCTGTGATTGATGATGATTCCATTATTTTATGTTACTGATCCAAATATGGAAGGTATAAAGTCTATTCCCAATAGTTCTGAAGAGTAATAGTAGTGCTTTTATACCTGTAAGTTTTAGTGAAAGGAAGCTTAAATAGGATGTGAAGACCACCATGAAACTTTTCATTAGCAAGTTTCTGCTGATGAACACTGTTAATATCTGTTTGCACGACAGGTTCCCCATGTCTTATAACTAACTGAATTTCAAAATTGTATTAAAAAGCCCCAGTAATCTACAGGAGTTTTGCAGATGCTGGTCTATAAGAACCTGTGGCTGCAAACATCCCGTTTTCTTGTGACACTCATCCTGGCACCTTTAATGGAGTTAGTTAAGGTATTATAAATCTGCTAATGAATCATTTGCTCATCTTCCATGGGTATAACCATGTTCATCAATGTGTCTAATTCACTTTACCGATTATTAGTATCAAGTTAATGTGTACAGACCAATCTTGAAATGGTATGTTTCCCTAGAAATAGAAGTTATGATTAAGTTCATTTGCCTGAGATTTGCTATTTTCCCAAAAATTGAAGCTCATAGCATTTACTGTACAACATTCTTTTGGCAACAGGTCAGCATTAATACAAAGTATGACCTCAGATTTCAAAATTAAATAAACTTTCAATGGTAACAGCAGTCCTGTGCATGCAACAAGTGTTCATAAAAGTCCTGTGAGTTTTTATTCCATACTCATATTTAACACAATAAAGCTTTTAAATTTATTTTACATTCATAATTAATACACAGAAAAGTTTAAGATGTAAAATGAGAAGAAATAATATATGAGAATATGTATGAACTGATGGAATTCCCTGTCTTATGTGCCAGTGTTAACACCATCGGGTAACTAAACTCCAAATAAGCACTCCCCTTCCTCAGTCTCTTCCATTAAGGGACCCTTATTGGTTGAAGTAACAACTTACTAAAAGCACAAAGCAATGGAATAAGACATACACCATAGCAACAGCAGTATTAACAGCAAAAGTACGCAAAAAGAAAAGGTGTTTTACCCATAAAATGATGTTCAATACCAGGAACAAAAAAATGTGGGGAATGCTTCCTAGATCACGCCTGCCTGATCTCCCCAGACAAAGGCAATGGAGCAACTGTTCCCATGCACCACCAACGTGGTCATAGGAACAAAGGCAAGATGATGGCGAAGCTTCCACAGCTAACATTTCCTGCTCCCAGCCTGAACTAATGGAAAAAAGTGACAAAACAAACTCCCTGGAAGCTGGGTTGTCTGAGTGGGAGTTGTGCCGCTGCTCCACTGAGCTCAGTTCTGCACGGTGCCTCCAGTGTACCTCTTCTAACACTCTGCTGTGTTGTGGCGTTGCCCCTGCCAGTTCTGTCCCGCTGCAGGCTCCCCATCCACTCTGTCAGTTCGGTACTACAGTCAATTTGCATTTTCGATGCTGTCCCTTTCAGCACAATGGTCTGTAGGGGCATTCTGGAGGAAAAACGGAAGCTGGCACCAGCAGGGCAGCAGAAGAACCAGCAGAGGACTTGATGTGGACACCGTCCCAGAAGGAAGAAAAGATGGCCCTTTCCAGAAAGGGCACCCATCTTTTCCTGATGAAACCACGGGCTGCACCCCACACGCACCCCCCCATGATGATGTGTGTGCTATAGAATAACAACCTGGCCACACACACACAGTGCTACTCTCCATACCTCTCTCTGTAACCAGGATATCTCAGAAAAGGGAATTGAAGAAACAATTCTCTGGATTTTCTATTAGTACTACAGGCTGATCAATCTAGGCTGGTCTCCATCAGTATTCACACTACCCATTGTTTGGCTCTTGATTGCCAGGGTGGTGTCTGAGCCGAGAGTTCTATGGTAGTTCACACAATGCCTGTCTAGCCAATGGAGGTCTTTAATGTGCCCTATGTTATATACAATCCCTCTTTCTCTATCACACAAATAAGAAAAAGATTCACTTTTCAATGATTTTGGATTTGTGTTCCAGGCAGAAAAATAAATTTCTATTTTATCTTCATTGGATCTTTAAGATAATGGTATAAATAATTCCCATGCTTTTTTCTTCTGTTTAATTTCAGGATGAAAATCATAAAAATTTGTGTACAAAGTTTTTGATAAGAAAGTGAAGGTTTTTGCATACAATGATCTCTGTGAATGATAGAATAAAGACAATGACATCATCTTAGAGGAGCTTATTCCTGGATTCTAGATGCTAAGGGAAGTAGAAATCATAAACCCCATTTTTTTCAGGTCAGGAAGCAGCAGGAGTGGGATGCTCTGCAAGGAAATGTGAGCTGAGATTGACAGCAGGTACAGGGCTGTGACTGCACTCACAGGGGCTGCAGTTACCCCTGTACCTGATCCAAAGCAACAGAGCAGATCTGGTGATGTTATCCAGAGTCAGTCAACAGTCGAGCAACTGTCAAACCCCATTATGATGAAGAGGATTTGATATCAAGCCAGAAATCCAAGTCTTCCATATGCAGGCTTACCTGCAATATAGAGCTGCAAGGTCCAAGTGGGAAATCCTCACGTAAATGCAAATTCAAAGTGGGAGGATGAAGCTTCTCACGACTCTTTCTCAAATTGCACTTTTCCCAGCAGTTTGATCCAAGGCCTTACAGCTGCATTGTAATAAAGATGATGTTGAGTACAGGCAATTAAATCCCTGAGCTGGGCAGAGGGCAGGGATAAGTGATTGCAGTTTTTTGGTGCACACAGGACCCTGACGTTTCTAGACCTTACTTTGTCTCACCAGTACTTTGAACATTGGCAGTTGATTCTGGTAGCTTTGTCTGTCAGCCTCTTGATTCTGTCTTAGCCCTAGTCAATTGTATGATCTTAGGATGAGCAAGAAAGAAGAACCACTGCAATACTGAGGGCCTAACCCTGCCTGATCTTCCTTCTCTCTCCCAATCCTCATTAGATATTGAGTATGAAAAATTTCTGCATGTTAAGAAAAGTTCAAGGGTAGAAAAGCAAACTACAAACATTTTCTAGGCTATACGTTAGTGAATTGGCATAATAATAAATGGTGTGGAATATTGATTTTGAAATGATTATATATGTGCTTTAAGGCTATTCAGAACTATTTAATGCTTAACACTAAGTCTTTCATGTACTTTGTAGTCTTCTGTACTTCATTTTTTACATTATTCTGTGCCAGTCTGACATCTCAAATTGCCTTTCTATCTTGAAACTACTTCTGAGGGCTTCAAGATACAGAGGTCTCAAATTTAAATTTAAATTTATTAAATTTAAATATTAAATATATAAATACCATGGATGTGGACGCAACTAGCTTTTTTTGAGCAACTTACTGATTTTTTCCCCTATATTTCCCTGCTTTTTCCCTAGAATATATTCCTAAAGATACTTAATTATTTTTATGAAATCAGGGGTTAACAGTTCTATTGACCAATATAACTTTCTTTTCTTCATACGGAACTATTATTTTTCAGCTAAATATAGCCCTGTGAATTAGAATTCACTGCACATGAAGTAGAAGATCTTAAGTATACTAAAAAAATTTCATACTTAAAGAAGATCCCCCTTAGTCTTTGGAGGAAAACTGAAATTATGCATCAGAGAAAAGCAAGTTTATATTTTCATAAATCCACTATATCTTCCTGCTGTGCCTCCAAGTTTGTAGTTGGTTACAATACACAGGAAACTCTAAGAACTCAACACCAGTCAGACTAATGTCCAGCTGGTGTCAGAGCAATGGCCTCCTTGGCAGTCAAAATGCTTCTCCTTCTTTGTCTACTTTCAGTTTTTATTGCTGACTGTGAAATTGTTTTGTAAGAAATATATTCCTTTGGCCAATTTGCGTCAGCTGTCTCAGATGTGTTTCCTTCCAACTTCTTGCCCATTTCAATCCATAGACAAGCAGAATGCTGCATTGTTCAGCAACAGCCGAAACATCGACATGATGTTTATGAACACTGTTTTATCCACAAACCCAAGAAACAGCACCAAAAGGGCTGCCCTGAAGAAAGCTAGCTCTATCCCAATCAGACACAGTACAAATAGGAGTTAAAACAGAGCTTATTTAAAAGCTTTTAAAGATCTCTTACACAGAAAGGCCCACTTCAACATTAAGCTAGAGGCTATGTTCCAATGTTAAATATTCTTCAACTTCCACAATGCATGCTAGAATGGGGCAAGAAATTGTCAGTGATGAGCAATATAGTGAGACAGAATAAAATAGTTTGTGGAATGAGAGCCCTTAGAAAAGATTTGTTGAAATTGATTTGGAGCAGTAGCTGTAACAATGTGGGAGGTAATAATTTTCCTATTGAAATGATATTTTGTGCTTAATGAGATATTCATTAATAGAATTTGATAAATTTTAAAACCTGCTTATTTTAGGATAAGCCTTTGTTTACCAAAGCAAACAAGTTGTTTATTTTTAAATATTGATGTTGTCATTATTACCACAAAACACTGAGTAATAATTCACACATAGAAGGTGATATTTGAATGTGTCAGATTAATATCAAAACAATTACCATAAGAAGTATCTCAGCTTGATAGGTTAAAGAGAAAGATATAAAAAAAAAGTGGCATGGCATCATGGTCTGAATATAGGCCTTGGAGCAAGAAATTGCATCTCAGTTCAAAATACAGGCTGCTCCTTCAATTACCTCAGGGAGATCACAATGTTCTTTGTTTCCCCACATCTAACAGAGGATAACTCTGCCTACTAATCTGTATAGATATGCACATATTTTTTGACTAATGCTGATCCTGATGATAACTCTTTCTGGGACTACTGCTTGCAAAGCAATAAACAGAGCAGCAGCAAACACTCTAGGAGCCAACCAAACACTATGTTAAAGATCTTTCTGAACAGTGGTGAAGGAATTTCATTAAGATACATTAACATGGCTGCTTCCTTAGAAGACATACATTTCTAAGTCAAGGTCAAGACAAAGTTCTAAAGCAAAAACTCTGAATCTGAAGTTACTAGAATGTTGAACAGATTTTAAGCTTCAAGGTTAATAAAGCATGAGTATTTCTACAGAATTGCTTCTGTAACCTGTATAATAATATGTATTATAAGCCAATCCCACCTCAAAGTTTGAGTGTAATTTTACTTATATGTATTGGAGTCCCCAAATCAGTCTGAAAACAGGTTATTATATTGCTTATTACATTACTCTCTAACCCCGTCACTCACTGTTCTACCACATCTTGAAGCCCTGCCACCAGATAGTGCAAAACAGAAAAGCAAGGCACTACTTTTGGACCATGTAACTGGCCTGAAAACAATTTGGATGGGTCTATTCCTGCTGTAGAAGGCAGTGAAGGTTGTGCCCTTAGAATAATGTCCAATGACAAAAACGGTACTCAGTTTCCCAGTTACCATGTCAAAAGTATTCCCATGAATAATGGAAATGAATTATGAATAATATGAGTTAGATGGGAAAAACCATTTAGATAAATACCCATCAGTTATCTGCCATAATGGCAACCAGTTAAATAGGTACATTCCTCTTTTCTACTCTTTCCTTTCTTATTAACATTTAGAATGTGCCCATCACCCAACTAACTCTGCTCTAAATATAGAATTGATACCTGCACAGAATGTTCTCTGTAATCTGCCTTGTGTCATTACTGATTTTAGCTCCTTAATTAGTGCTATTGCCTCCTAGGTTCTGCATGCACCAGATAAAATAGTATTGACTGAAAATTCACACTAGACTTTCTGTTAAAACCATTTGAACTTTAAATGCAATATTTTTAAAAATAATCCCTCCAGAGGAATAACTTGCTTTATACGTACTAGATTGTTCTTTTTTATTTTGTTTCCTACCATATTTATACCATTTCCATGCTCCTGGGAATTATAATGCCATCTGTATATATAATGACATGCTACAAATCCTTCATTTGGGAGCATAACTAGGTAATTTAAGACCTAAACCAAATTTATTTTCCTGTGTTTTGGCTACAGAACTCAGTATAACAAAGATCATTATGTACCTAATAAGGTTTCATGCAGAATTTTGGATTTAATATATTGTTTAATGACAGTAGAAACATACAGATTCAAATGAAATATCTTCATCTGTTTGTTTCATTAACTGGCTGAAAATAGCAGTCAAGTTGGATATAATTTGCTTTGAGAAAATGAATACTTTATATTGCTTATAATTCAATTAGAAGTTTAAATATTTTTAATACTTGATTTTTATTATACATTAGCATAACACTAGTTTATTTCTGGCAATTGCTGCCAGGATTACTGTGTTTCCAATGAACCCACTCTAAAGAAGAGATTAGCAAAACAGGTTAACAGAGACCAAAAGTTATATTCTTTTCCACACATTTGGAAGACAATTTTTTGGAAACAGCTCTGGTCTGTGAAATCTAGTCACTTCTCTGAAAGTATGATTCAGAATCTGCGAAAAATAATTGACTAAGTGAATTCAGTTAGCTACTTCAGACCTCTCCATTTTCCTAGAGAGGCCGGTTTTCCTATTTCTTGCATTTTACAAGCATCTTAATGACTTACTGACTATTTTTGGTGACACTGATCTTGTAAACAAATCCGGTAGAACACTTAAGAGCCCAACAACTTTCAAGCCCATCCTAATTTATTAGTAGACTTACTTCCATAATACATCTTTCTCTGTGGTACATTTGCAGTAACTCTTTTTATTCCTTTAAGCTCAATTAATTCTACTTTGAGGTATGACAGGAGACAATGAAGCAGATATGTACAGAAATAAAGCAAGCTTCATGGTGAAAGAGAGAAAAGGAAGGGTAAAGGAGAAGGGAGCAGAGAAAGGAGAGGAAGAAAATAGAGGAGAAGGGCAGTGTTAGGAGAAATGCAGAGTTCTACAATTCTAGCAAATGTTCTTGTTTCTATACCACCACTTAAAATGACATCAGTGAAATTTGTTGCAATAATTACTGTGATCATTCACATTAGTAAAGCATTAAGCCTTGCACTGGACAGAGTTTGGACCATACAAGAGTAACTGCGAAAAGAAATGCTCCTGCAAGGTAGCATGGATTGAGCCAACTACATTCACTTTATGCTACACCAGGGAAAGCCCCTCAGCAGGATCTAGCTTCAGAAAAAAACTCTGGAAATCTACAGTGCATACTACAATAGCCTCTTTGCTCTTTACTCCCTGTGCTGATTAGCTGAAACAAGCAGCTATATGATGTCTGTTGTTTTTTGTGCATTCATGTGTACAAAGGCTATGGCTCTCATACTGCAGTCCAATCCACAACACTTGCTTCTACTACTATAGCAGAGATAAACTTTTGCTATTGAATCAGTTTTGCTCATCTTATGGGAGAGCAATCTGCAGGAAAAATGAATTGTGACAGGCATTCACACCACATAACTACGAAATGTGAAAGGGAAAATTCATACAATCAACATTGCAAAGAGGCCTCACAGGATTTTGGATTAAGTACCTACAGTTTGTTCTGTAAGGGCAGGTTAGTCTGCTTCCTCTGTTCTGTTGCTCAGGTTACATGCAAGAGCATTCTTAGAACTGGAACTGAACAAGTGCTAGAAATAGAATGGTCTAATATTACTTTTCATTTTAGAACATTCCCAAAAGGACTGCATACTGACATGTTAACTATAGGAAACTTTAGGAAATTATTCCACTGAGTCATCAGTACTGTACTGCTTCCCATATGAGCTCCTCTTGTCTGTTATGCCTACTTGCTAGATTGCTTTAGAAACCGAATTAGATAGTTCATTCCACTTGTATTACTGCAAGGTTTGATCTTGAACCCTGGTTTCCAAATTCTGTGCCTGAACTTTTCTTTGATTTCCTGACTTTTCTTCATTGTCTACACATGTTCTGTAGCTCCACACCTACTTTCTTAAATATTTTAATCTCAACAGAATTTGCATGTAGTCTACTGAAAAACACACACCCAACAATCCAATGGGTAGGGCATCTGACATCAGGATTTGATTTTCCACAGTAGTAAAGACTGCCTGTGTGCTAGACCAATATTCGATAGAGGCCTTTGGGGTCCCACACCACTCAGCAGAATTCAGTGTTGCCAGCTCTAATTAATTCCATCTGAGTGATGAAATCTTCATTAGGAGAGAGGCTAGTTTTGCAATTATGTGAGAAATTTCAGCTTTCTCCTCAATTTTAGGCAGATTTTTAAGAAAATTCTTTCTGAGTGTCTTCTTGGCATGCTTGTTTTTCTATTGGACTTTAATGATAAGGACTTTGAGGATGATACGAGAATTCTAGGAACCTAAATGTTAGGTTTAGTTGCCCAAAGACTCCTTGTGACTAATACTTTACTTGCCTGTCCATCATGTACTCTGTCTGAAAAATAATATTTTTCAAATAACTTTGTTTTCTTTTCATGAAGTATCCTGTGAATTATAATTAAAGCAAAAAGAAAAGGTAGAGTCAACATACAGATGATTATTTCAATACAGAGACTCTTAGATGCCCTTTCATGTTGCTAGATCCCAACACCTTAAGTATAGAAAGTATCTATACAGAATGAATGGAAGCTAGGCTGAAGTCTATGTCACTATTTATTAGATTATTATTATTGTAACATACGGCAGCTAGAACAACATATTTGAAATGAAAATACTAAGGAGGGGCCTCCTTATTTGAAAATATTAGTGCCTTTATGTTGTATTTCTAAAGCTGAGCAAATGTTATATTTAGATCTAAGAAGCAACAGAGTATGAATTATTGCACACTAATTCACAACTAATGTGTTGCTGCAAATGAAGCTAAAGGCTGAGTGCAATCAACTCTGTTCCATCAGTACAACATTAATTCACACACTAGAAGATCTCACTGCACTTATAAAAATATTATTCCAAAAGGTCACAGAATCTAAAAATAAATGGTAATGTAACCAGGGTCAAGTTCCAAGAATTACTATCAAGCACCAGTTTGATCTATATTATTTTAAAATAATCACATGTATCACAGAGAACTTGTGTACACATTCGCCAAACCTAAACACATTCCTGATTTCAGCAATAAAGTTGCATGTAGAATCACTGAATAAGGAGTTCATGGTCATACATGGAAAATAAAATATGTCTGCTGGATCTGTTCAGACAAGGTAGTGTAAATCAGATGGATACAACATAACATTTGATTCAGATGTGATATTTGTGAAGGACTCATCTGGATGTACTTCCAAGCGTTATGGACTACCCAACTTCCACACGTCTAGGCCTAAGGAAAATCCTGGTTTTGTTTAGTATTCCATTCACAGTTTTGGAGTTTAAATAACTGGGCACATTTTTGGGGAAGTGTTTTGTTGTATTTTATATATTTACGTATTTTATGTATTTCTGTTTATGCTGTATTAATTAGGCTTTGCAAACTAAATCTTTTATAGGGATTAAATATGGTTTCAGGGAATCTAATGGAACTTTCTTCTAATATTTAAATGTAAAGTACGCATTGACTATGGCATTGTCTAGCGTTTACATATTTTTAAATAGATTTGAGGAATATTTTCAGGTTTTTATTTAACCGTGTAATTAACCATGTTTCTGTTCTGGAATAGACCAGGAATAGGTTAAAAACAAGCTGTGAGGGACCTTTTACCAAAGGATAAGTGGGGTTATGACTGTCCTGCGGCTGGAGAGGCTGTCTTGTCTTTCTTCGTTTATTGGGACTGACAAGAAGCAGAGCCACAGAAAAAGGCTGTGCATGTGGTCCATTTTGGAGATGTGTCCTAAGAAATGGTAGCTCTAAAAGATAGCCTATCGGGAGAGAAAAGTTTTTAATAAGCTTAGGGTCCTCAGCTTAGTGCTGAAGAAAACAAAGGTTTGAAAAAGTACAATTCAGCAATTAAAAGGAGATTTCAGATCCTAGAATTTAGCTTTGCCCAGGAAAGAAAATTAGTTACTCCAGAACACATGTTAATACTTCTATACATTCCATTCCAATATATTTGCACTACAATATCTTTTCAATGCACACGAACAGGAATCTTAATACTGATGCAAAGTCTAATTCAACTTTTAACAGTTCATTCTAAGCCCAACTGCCTCACAATGATAACTTAATTTTCATTAATAAAACTATACCTGATGAGAAGTATTTGAAAAATTTTGCGTGTGTTAGAACTTCATTAAGAATACTGGGAAAATTATACTGATTTAAAATTAATCAAATTTATTCTATCAGAGGAAAATTTTAAATTTTAAGCAGTTTTTAAAAGGAATTTTGATTTCTCAAAATAAGAGGTATACACTGCTTCCTCAACACCAAGATTCACACAATGTAGAATTAAAAATACTTTAGTATGGACAGTTGAAATAAATCTACACAAAATTGGATTTATTTCATTATATTTCTTTAATAAGATGAAACAAATTAATGCCAAACATAAATAATTTAAGAAATTTATGTACTCTTTTAAGAGTGAGATATGGTAGTAGGAAATAAGATAATGTTCTTGTGGAAGCTTAGCTAATGTACTAATATTTGTGAAATGTTTGTTAAGAGTCATTTAGTGTGACAGAGAAACTGTCCTGCTCAGTTAAAACACATCTCTCAAGTGGAGACTAACTGTATCTACTCTCCGTTAAAAATGTTTTGTGTATCATTAAATAGGTAGAAAATTCCTAAAGGCAAAATATGAACAAAATATTATTGGTATTACACTAAAGAAAATAATTGTGTTCCTGACAAGAGAAAGATATGTCAGAAGATGGCAGAGCTGTGCCACGTGAGTCAAAGGGCTGAAATGTTGTCTAGGGCCCTCGGGGAGCTAATATCAGGTCTCTTCAGAGATGAAAAATAATAATTAAACACTGCTTATCAATTAATGCCAACTTATAGGAAGGTCCTACACTTAGATTAAGTGAGGAGATTGGGTTGCTTGAAAACAGCAAGAAAGGAGAAAGAAAAGGACTATGAAATAATGAAAGATGCAAGGAAAAAGCAAAAATAATTAAACAGATATGCACTTACACAGAGTTGGAGCACTCATATTTCTAATTAGAATTTCAGTGCAGGAGCCCAATTTAACCTTAGGGAGCCTTATAGTGATGCATGGCACTCAATCTAATACTGATAGACCAGCTTGAATTTTCATATTCCATTTAGCAGGATGCTCTTATTTATACACATAATATATTTCAATTGTAGGGGCATTGTAGTGGCTGTCTATAATACTGGCTTGTAAGAGGGGATTTTTTTTAAAAACTGACAGTTAATTGCTTTTTTCTAATTCTTACATCATTATGAATGAATGTCTTCAGTTCCCTTATCCCTTAAATTGACAAAGATCTCATATTTTTGAGGTATTATACAGTATTGTCATTATTTCAGAGGCAAGTTTTTTTCAATATGTAACATATCCAGAGAAAGCACAAAACCACTTAAGCATTTAACAGGTGAAGAATGAGCCCCAGTGAAATGGCCATAATGATACTACAAAACCTGCGTCCTCCACCAGTTTCCAACTTCTGATGAAGCCTGTAAACCAACAGAAGGCCATTTTCTTTGTTTTAAGTCCTATCTCCCACCTAAACAGATGTGTCAGACTGAAAATGCAGTCAGCAGATCAGGAAGTTAATTAGACAAACTAAAAGGTTCTGGAAAATATTCCAATTCCACGGAATATTTCCTTAGAAGTTATAGCTAAAAACTTAATTTATTAACAGTTTCTAGCTCTGTCAAAGAGCTGTTTCACATTCCTAAAATCTGTTTTCTTCAAAACACTTGACAGTAGCTGAAACATTTTAAATATAGCTGAAAATGTAAATATCACAATCAATATTTGGGTTTTATCTCGATTTAGATTGACGGCATCTTTATTATTATTGTCTAAACTATCATGTACATATCATTCCCTTTGAGCAAAATTCCTCCTAGTTACTTCACTACTTGGACCAAATATTAGTTAAGTTTCATGGATGGCAAGTAGGGTTGTGCTGGAAGGGTTAATTTTCCATTTCCCCACCAACGATGCTCAATGGGGCATATGTGCTGCTGGTCATGTGATGCAATTACAGCTGACAGCCTGTCCTGTCCCCTGAACAGCTGGGTCTGATCCTCAGATTAACGTAGTTAAAACCATAAAATCTTTGGAAGTTGTAATGATCAAGAATGACAACACTTTTTAGAGTATATCCCATACTCCTACTGACCAATACTTTTCATGGGAAATTACTGTCTTATGCTCAAACAAAACAGAGAAAAGTAACTACTGAGATACTTATTACCTGTGAGTTTTAGAAAAATATTTGGTTGGCGATTTCATCTGTCTTTATTCCTATTGATGAATTTTTAAAATTACCCTTCTTTAAGCCCCCAGAATGTTTACACGGTCCTTGCACACTAACATCTGCTAAGCTTTTTTTTTTGTTCAAGAGGAATAATTCATGCCTCTTGAGTTTGCACACGTTTCCCATATGTCTAGAAAATCATATGCTATCACTCCTTTCTTGTCAAAGGTTTTAATTCTCCATACATTTATCAAGGAAGAAAAACTGCAAACGCACTTTATTTTCACAAGTTTTTCACCAACCACTTTACATTTTGAATCCCTATACATTTACAAAATTGTTCCCATGGAAACCAGAAGGAAATTTTCTCTACAATATTCTTGATGGATGAAATGCAAGTAAAAATGTATTTAATAATTTTAGTGAAAATGGAGTGTTTCAGTTCCAGCTCAGATTTTAAAGAATATATTTTGAGTATGGTGTTGGGGGATTAATAGTAGGGAGCTCTTTCACCATCCATGAAAAGATTCAGATGCTAGCATACTGCTGTGGGCTCAACACAACCCCACCATGACTTTTCTGCCTGTGGTATGGTGGTGCAATATAACTTCACAAGTTCTGATTTGGACCACAGACCTTAAGTTTTTGAAACAGGAGTTGCCTTTTACATTACTAGGTTAAATCAGTTTGCTTTACAGGAGGAACTCTAGTGACCTTATGCAGGTCCTTACTGATAAGAAAGAAATGGCATCCTATCACTTTTGATTTTTTTCAACTTTCAAGTTCCATGGACTCAGGAAGTTACATATGACTAGTGTGGTAGGTGACGCGAGAGCAAGATATCTTACACAGACTTCAGTAATACTTTTTAACACGATCTCCCACAAGATTCTCCTAAAGACACTGGTGAAGTATGGGCTAGACAAGCAGACAGTGAAGTGGATTAAAAACTGACTGAACAGGTTCAGAGACACAGAGTTGTGCATGAAGCCAGTATCTAATGGTGTACCCAACGGATCTGTACCAGGCCTGATTTTCTCCGGCATCTTTGTCAATGAGCTGGATGATGGGGTAGAGTCTACCCTCAGAAAGTGTGCTGATGATACAGAATTGGGAAGAGTGGCTGATACACCACAGCTGTGCTGCTATTCAGAGGGACCTTCACAGGCTGGAGAAACGGGCTGACAAGAAGTCACTGACCTTGTGCAGTTCAACAAAGAGAAATGCAGTGAGGAACAACCTCAAGCTCCAGTATTATGCTGGGGACCAACTAACTGAAAACAGCTTTGTGGAAAATGACATCCAGGACCCAGTGAACACAACCCTGAATGTGAGGCAGCAATGCAGCCTTGAGGCAAAGATGGTTAATGGTATCACGGACTGCATGAGGACAACTGCTGCCAGCAGGCTGAGGCAGGTAATCCTTCCCCTTTATTCAATACTGCTGAGGCCTTCAGTACAACACAGAGCTGGAGCTACTAGAGAGAGATCACTGCAGGGCCAATGAAATGGTTTAGGCACTGGAGCATAGCTTCTAAGAGGAGAGGTTGAGCAAGATGAGGCTCTTTAGCCCGGAGAAGAGATGGCTTGCGGGGATCTTACCAGTGTATTCAAATACCTGAAGGGAGGGTTCAAAGAAGACAGATCCAGGCCTTCTTCAGTAGTGCCTGATGACAGAAAAGTGAGCACAAACTGAAACACAGAATGTTCCATATGAACACAGTACATTTTGTTCGTTTGTTTGGTTTTTTGTTTTTAACTGTGGGGGTGACTGAACAATGGGACAGGCTGTCCTTGAACATTAAGCAATCTCCATTCCTGAAGATGGTAAAAAAAAAAAAAAAATTAAAAAAAATATTTTTGGACATGGTCCTGGACTTCCTGCT